>OZ024863.1:34874705-34887205 GCA_964017155.1 Oasisia sp. SBJ-2009
GTGGCACACGGAGTAGGCGCGGCTGATGGGGCGGATGGCGTCCATAGGGTCGATGGAGAGGATATAGGCCATGGCGGCCTTCACGCGCGGGTTCATCTGCAGGGCGCCGACGTATTCTAGAGGAGAGGACGTTGGAGTGTACGTTTTATTGTGACATACATGGAGTTGATCGGTTTGTTAAACTGTAGCAGTTACATTTTAGTATTATAATAATATAATAAGGTTTATTTCAGACAAGACGTCCATATATGTATACATAAAATACAATTAAAAAAAAAAAAGTACAATACATATAATACAATCAAAGCAATGAGATCAACGTAAAAATATAAGTGTAAAATTTGAAAAGTTATGTCTAAATATATGAGGAAATGAATTAAATAAGTTGTAAAAATAAATATAAAATAAAAAAAATAAAAAATGATTCAAAAATAAATACAATACTAATGACATGTGTACAATAAAGACCTCCAGTATGAGTACAAATGGCTCTTAAAATGAATGTCGGTATGAAGGTAATTAATAAAAAGGATATTATCTGACTGATGAAGACGACATAAAAGACTGAAAATTGATGAACGAATGCGTTCATTGAAGGATTTAATATAGTTGGTGGCAAACATAAAACTTGCACTACATCTTGAGGGTAAGTTTAGTAAAATTCTGAGGCTATTATTGTATGCGACAGTAATGCTTTTGAGGCTATATTTTTTGAATGTGCACCAAAGACTAGAAGTATACATAGGAGCACAGTATGCTTGAAATAAAATAATTTTGGTAGAAATATTACAAAGACAAAATTTTCGAGCTAATACATTGGCTTGGGCATAAAGGCATCTTTTTTGTCTGGCTATGTCGTCATCATCAGTCAGGTTATTGTTGATTATATGACCAAGATATTTACATTTTGTAGTATAAGGTAATGGATGGTTATCGAGATGGATACAATGAAAATGTTTCCTGTCCTGGGATTGGTTGTCAATAACCATACAAAAGGACTTCTTGGCATTATAAGTAATATTGAACAATTCGCCATACTTGGCACAACAATCAGTAAGTTTTCTCAAACCAGCAACACTGGGAGAAAAAATACAGAGGTCATCAGCATACATCAAGTGGTTGATTAAGGTGCCAGCATAAAGACAACCAATATATAATTTGTTTAGATTAACTGGCTCGGTATAATTTTATTAGGTACATTGTGTCGTATTCATGGTTGCCACCGAAGAATTTGTATGCAATTTATACTACTACTACTACTACTACTACTACTACTACTACTACTACTACTACTACTACTACTACTACTACTACTACTACTACCACTACTACTACTACTACCACTACCACTACCACCACCACCACCACCACCACCACCACCACCACCACCACCACCACCACCACCACTACTACTACTACTACTACTACTACTACTACTACTACTACTACTACTACTGCTAGTAGTAGTAGTAGTACTTCTACTGTTACTACTACTACTGCTACTGCTACTGCTACTGCTACTGCTACCGCTACCGCCACCGCCACCGCCACCGCCACCGCCACCGCCACCGCCACCGCCACCGCCACCGCCACCGCCACCACCACCACCACCACCACCACCACCACCACCACCACCACCACCACCACGACTACTCTACTGCTACTGCTACTGCTACTGCTACTGCTACTGCTACTGCTACTGCTACTGCTACTGCTACTGCTACTGCTACTGCTACTGCTACTGCTACTGCTACTGCTACTGACGATAATGCGAGCAAATAGCGTATTATCTATGCCGTCGGACTAGCCGATGTTACACTGTGATCGTACCTGCAACCTTGTCGAGGCATACACGCATAATCTGCGCCACCTTTTCGCTCATGTCGTCAATGTACGGCTGGTAGCTGTCGATCATCTCCTGCAAAAAGCACATCAGTGCACGTGTCTATTCTCCCTCTGTGGTGTCTAGTGGAACACACCCCAAGTACCACACAGCTACCACGACTGGGTGGAATACGTTATGAGAAATGCTCGTTCATACATTCCATGTTTCGACAATAATATGCATCCATATATATTCGATGTTGGCCATCCACAATGAAATACAACCATAAATTCATACATATACACATCCATACAACATGACATGTCAACACATTTGATGATGTAACATGTCAACACATATTAACGATGTTAAAACATGAATTGTGGTACATTTTCACGAAAACATAACACAATCACGTCTAATGTTACATATGCACTAGCACATAATATAGACCTGCGCATTCAATCACCAAACCACGTTTCGCTCGTGTCACCTATACGCAATTTACAGTTGACATCTAAAGATATGACTGCCCTTTACCTATGTTATGGATAGGTATCTGTGCACTTACCGCAACCTGGGCAATCAGTTCTTCGGCGAGGTCCTTCGCCTCCATCACGGCCTCCATTGCGATATACATCGCCTCCTCAATAGCCTCGCTGGCGTCGTCCATGGCAGCACTCATCATGCGCTTGGCGGCGACCACCTGGTCAGCCATGTTGGCAATAGCCTGGTCGGCCCACTCCCTGCACGAACAGACCACCACATCATGACAACGTTATTTATACACTAAAATCCAAAGTAGTCCTCTGTTCAGAAGTGTTTAAATTGCAATATTTGATAAAATACAACACGTAACTTAGATATTAAAATAATAATAGTAATACAAATACAAAATAATAATAATAAATAACAGTATTTGTCCACGCCAGCAATAAAACCATTCAGAAGCGCATTACACTTTGCAAGAACACAGAGATTACCTTAAAGTTACAAAATAGATGTGTAGTTGTAAAATAAATAGATCAGTAAAAAGTGTCAATATAAGTAAATAATATTAGTCTTAATAATACTAAAATACTAATACTGATAAATAATAGTTAATTATATTAGAAGTCAAATATAGAGATAAATATAAATAAATAAATAAATACGTATAACTTGTGCATTGTTGTAATTGAACTAGATGGACTAAAAGTTAATTAAAACTAATATTGGTGTAAATTCTATATCAATGTAGTATATATATATATTTATATATAGACAGCTGTATAGTTAAGTATTGGTAACTTTTATCAGTAGTATATAACTGCAATAATACAGTATTAGTTTCAATTTATTTTCAAATAATAAATTATTATGTCATTCGACTGAGATGTCCAACGCAATAAACAAAAATAGAGAGGTAATCTTAAATTAACGTCGATATCCGCCTTGCATATGGCGCTCGTGGCTATTACAATAAAATCAGCGAAACTGGCATGGCACCCGTGTTGGTTTGTATAGGTCGAGACTAATGGTTGTGTGACTCCTGTACAACAACTGTCATTTCCCTGCATGGAATGTTAACTTCTTAGCCAGACAGAGAGAACAGGCAGAAAGGACCAACGAATGTTACCATTGCTATCCGTTAGCAAAACATAAGCAAAGGGAGTCGAAATAAAATGTCCCCATTTTGAAAGAGGAACACGTGGACTTGAACTCAGTTCGGCTCTAACTACCTGGTGCTCCGACAGCCAGCTCGTCCATTTAGTAGAGTAGCATTACCCATATCGCGACTCATTTGGAACCCTTACATCATGGCGGCGCAGGCCTGTGCGCATGCCTGGTACGCGTCATTCATGAAGAACTCGTTGTTCCGGACTGCGCGCGCAGCCGCCTGCTGCAGCTGGGCCATTTTCATGCTGACGTCGGTGATGATGTAATCGGCAGCGGCGGAGATAGGGATGGCGGCGCGGGCCATCAGCTGGCTCTTGATCGCAATGTCCTGCTTGGCCGCTCGAACGAATTGGTTGAAGACTTGCTTAGCCGGTGATGATACATCGATACGACCAATCATAGCCTACAACAGATGCTCCAATTAGCATACACCACCGCCATTGGCGACAATAGTGTCACATCTTGTCTGAAAAAAAAAACCGATTTTACCAATGCCGTTATTGTAGACATATAAATATGTATTTCGCAATCTCGTATCGTATTTTGCAGGCTACACATATGTCACACGTAGATAAACACAATAGCTATTATTCTGTAAAGCAAATTACTTTTTAATCAGTGTTTGTATATTAACGTTCAACACGGTGTCCTAGTAAACATTAGTGTAGCACACTGGCTGCGTTACTACATCGGAGGGTTTAGCAACGTTGTAAATAAACACAGACAAGGTGTAATTTAAAAAAAAAGTTAGCGGATCGCATAATAAGTGCTTTGTTATGCCTAGCGCTGTGTGCCTGGTATGGTGTATGGCTAGCTTTACCTTATGCAGTATGCCCGATCTGGTGTGTACTTTGTCTTACCGCAAGGTTACGCAGTATACATGATCTTATGTATGTTTTGGCTTTTCGTCAAAATACAAGACCCATTAACGCCAGTTCGCAGATGGAATTGAAGCGATGATGTCCTTAGCGCATTTCTTCTTCGCTGAGCGAGCTTAGTAAAATATGTCGTTTACCTCAGATATAGCTGTCCCTGCATCATCCGTATCATGTGCTAGAAGTGATTCTACAGATGAGAAGTCAATGTGACGCTTTATGCCTGAACTGGTGTATATCTAGCCTTACCGTGAAGTCGCAGTATACTTGGTCTGATGTATATCTGTGTTCTGCCTTACCTTGATGTCTCGCAGTATGCCGGGACGGACGTATGTTCGGCCGTCCAACTTGTTCTTGCCATCGGCTCCGACGGTGATGAGGGCGTCTCTGATGCGGCGTCCGTTCTGTTGGCGGTAGATCTCCATCTTCACATTAGCGGCGTCAACGTACTTGGCGACCATGGCCAGCGTATCTGCGCAAACAAGGAATCATGAATACTCGCCGTGTCCTGGTAATTCAGCAAGTTAAGACAACTTTCAAAACAATGACCTGCGATTAAAATCAACTCTCAATTCAATGACCTGCAAGTTCAAACAACTCTCAAGTGAATGACTCTTAACTCAGTGACCTGCACATTAGGACAAACCCCCTCTCTCTATATTATACCTTTTGAGTTCAGAGTCAATTCGCAATAATTCTTATGTTAAACTAGGCGTCTCGTGTGTCATGAGCGTACATCACCTTCTACGCCTTGAGTCAAACAGAATATTGTTAAAATTATGCACACGTTTTGCACCTCATTTGCTTACTTTAGTCATACACATAAATAATGTAAACTATCAAATCAGTCATTATGATAAAATCTTGTATATCACTAACCATAATAATTATTCGCGTGGTGGAATCGTTAACTGCAATCTATAGCTGTCATGTGTTTGGAAGGAGTGAACAAATGAACATAAATAATAGATCGATTTAGTTGAAGACCACACGGATAAACACGAACTATGCAGGGGCTGTAATAAGTGAAAATACACAATAACTGCTTACCACCAGCGGTGTTCATCATCACGTCAACGCTACGCTTGGCCAAATCAATGACCACCTCACCGTCGACGGCCATGGCGCCGGCCTGCGCCGCCACCGTTAGGCTGTGGATATCGTTGTCAGCGATAGTCCTGCGCATATTCAGCGACATGTCACCAGCGGGTGTCTCCGCCTGTATGACACGAACATGACACGTACCAACAGACGCACGAACACGCGATCTTGTGCTTCTTATTGTGTGGAATAGTTTGTCAAAATGTGTGAGATTAACCGCAGTGTGAATAATAACAATAATACAGTTTTTATATAGCGCTAATTCCCGGATGGCGGATCGATGCGCTGTACAAGAAATATACTAAATGTATATTACTAATATAAATAGAAATGTAAAATACATAAATTAATATAAATCAAATAAAGATTTTGTTTTAAGATGTACTAGTAAACCTTTGTATGCAAATTATATAAATGTATTTAAAATAAATTAAACACTGCTTTTAAGATATATAGTACTAAAACTAATTATGTAAATTGTATAAATTAATATAAAATTCAATCCTTTACTAAAACTGTGTACGTAAATATATATATATATATATATATATATATATATATATATATATATATATATATATATAATATATATATAATATATATATATAAATTAATCTAAAACATAAACACTGATTAAAACATGTATGACACTAAAAAGAAATTCTAAAGCAATGTCCATCATTTCAAAAGAATTTGAATTAATTGAAATGTCTAATAAAAATATATGTCTTTAAACACTTTCCAAATATAGATAATGACCCAGATGCACGAATGTTCACAGGTAATTCATACCACAGTCGCGGTGCGGCATTGTCAACGACCGGACGGGATAAAGGAAAGAAAATATCTCCTAGATTATTCGTGTCGCAGGAACATAATTATTAAAATTTGATTTCCAACTGAAATTATTACAGTACACTAATGTAATTACTCCAACCAGGAAAGCGCGTTTGAAATCAGACAAACATTCAAACTGTATTCATTTTGATTACGAAATCGTCTACGGTATATTTGGAGCGATAGTTATTCAAACTATATCGGTTCAAAAAGAAACCTATCATGACACAAAAGAGGCTATTTGAATGAAATAACCACCAGTTGCTTTCGAGTAACGTACACTCACTAAGAGAACTACACCTCTAGACCCTGTTGAGCTGTAATAACATTATTAACTACCCAGCCGTGTATGTGAAACATCCAGGGCAAGGTTGAAAAATGAAGATTTTTTCGAATAAATCGGAATGTTTTCGATTAAATCGGATTTTTTCGATTAAATCGATTTATTTGATTTTTTCAACATTCTCGACAATCATAAGAAATAACACGTAATTCGGAAAATAACTAAATATGTGGAATATCATAATATACCCAATAGGCTGAACATTGAGCACAGCTGTAAAACCATGTGGGCCTAGTAATAACAAAAAGTCAGCGTGTTGTTGAGGATTATTAAGTATAAATTTAAGATAATCTAAAAAAAATTGAAAAACATCAATATCCTGATTTTTTCATGTTGATTAAATCAATGATTTAATCGATGATTTAATCAATTTGATTAAATCAACGCCAACCCTGGAAACATCCCACAGTTCTACAGGGTCACACAATAATGTTGTTGTACTTTTGCTAGGCGGATGCGAGTGTGACAGACTGACTGACCTTCAGCTCGATCTCGTTGCGGATGTTGTCGATGGCTGCGCGGAGAGCGGCGACCCGGAAGCTGGCGTCACGTGACATCATGTACTTGGCGGCGCAGCTGGCGGCGATGGTCTGCTGGTTGTTGATGGCCTCGGCATCCAGCTGCACGTCGAGCTTGCTGTTGGGGTGGGCGATACGGACCTGAGCCACGTAGTGTGTGTTGGCGTAGCGGGACTCGTCGGCGATGCGGGCACTCATCTCGACGTTCTCGCGCTCGCACTCGATGGCTGCCTTCACCTCGGCCGCCTGAGCGCTCACCAGGCCTTCAATCGCAACTACCGTGTCCTGTCGACACATCGAATCGAAACGGGTGAGCATTGGCAGGTGAAAGTAAAAATGTTAGGCTATCGTTGTGCCCATGCGGAATTTAACGATTACGATTTACGTTTGTTGTCGTTGTAATAAATTATTGAAAATCCGACATAATTACACATACATGCAAGCGCGCACTCACAGGCGCACATGTACAGGCATACACACATGCATGCACGGGCGCACGTACGCGCGCGCTCACGCACACTCAAACATGAACAAAAGAAGATCGGTGATAGTGAAGTAACAAAACACAAAAAGACAGAATGATGTGAAGATGCAACATGAAGAAAGAAGGCTGCAGAAGCGTGAAGAAATAAACTGAATAAGTATAAGTGAAGACATAACAGTGAAGAGAATGTCAAGAAATAACAGTGAAGAAAGAGTAAAAAGAGAAAATCAAATTGGAGTGAAGAGAGAAGAGTGATGAATGAAGAGTGAAATATCCACTCACCCGTGAGAACATCGGGTGTTTCACTGTGAGCGTGTTCTTGAACGACGGCTGCGTGAGAATCATTTCGTTCTTGACCACCAGCGTCTGTTCCGTCTTGACCACCACCTCTGTGACGTACATGCGTCCGGGGGCTGCGCGGTGCGACAGCGTTGACTCGACGTTGACGATGGCCGACCTGATGTTGGCCGCCGCGTCGATGATCTCCTCTCCGCGTCGCATTACCTTTAACAAGATTTAACAAGATTGCCACCAAGAGATTCAACTCTAGATGGCAGGTGGACAAGGCTTATAGAGAGTCCAACCTATCTATCTAAGTATACCCCGCCCGTCTTAGGTATATGTCGATTTTATTTTTTTATTTATTAACGCTACTAGCACCTACACAATCAGCTGATAATCTGTTCCATTCATTTACTGCTCTTTGCGAAAATGAAAATGTTATAATATCTAGTCTACTGCTTCTTTGCTAATGTAACTCCATGTCCTCTGATCCTTCTCTCTTCCTTAATTGAGAAAGAAATATTTCTGTCAATATTTTCGTACCCATTCAATATTTTAAACACCTCAATCTGATCTCCTCTCAATCTTCTGGTTTCTAGTGTTGTTAAACCACATTCGTTTCGACGCATTTCATAACTAATATTCCTGAGTTTTGGTATAATTTTGGTTGCTCTCTTTTGTATTCTTTATAGCATATCAATATCATTCTTGTGATATGGCCTCCATGCTTGTATACATACCTTGGTCATCGCAACGTCGTAGCCGAATCTGGTGCTTGCCGAGCGGTCCCACTGGAGGTCGGCCTTGTGTGTGAACTGTGAGGGGCTCTGGGTGTAGGCGACGAGCATACCGACTTCGCGGGTAGGCAGCGCTACTTTGATGCGGGCCTCGCGGTCGACGCCACGGTAGTGAACGTCGTTCTTCATGCCGGCCACCACACGAACCTTGCTGCGGCGACTGCGCACGTTCCAGTTGAAGGTGCCCTCGATCTGCTTCTCTGCCGTGGCGTAGTTCACCGCGACCGTGGCCTCCATCGGCTGGGGACGGCGCAGCGACATACTCACCTACAACGTGGACAGTGAGCGGGGTCATGTACGGTAACATTACTGCTGTGTGCGTGTGCGTGTGCGTGTGCGTGTGCGTGTGCGTGTGCGTGTGCGTGTGCGTGTGCGTGTGCGTGTGCGTGTGCGTGTGCGTGTGCGTGTGCGTGTGCGTGTGCGTGTGCGTGTGCGTGTGCGTGTGCGTGTGCGTGTGCGTGTGCGTGTGCGTGTGCGTGTGCGTGTGCGTGTGCGTGTGCGTGTGCGTGTGCGTGTGCGTGTGCGTGTGCGTGTGCGTGTGCGTGTGCGTGTGCGTGTGCGTGTGCGTGTGCGTGTGCGTGTGCGTGTGCGTGTGCGTGTGCGTGTGCGTGTGCGTGTGCGTGTGCGTGTGCGTGTGCGTGTGCGTGTGCGTGTGCGTGTGCGTGTGCGTGTGCGTGTGCGTGTGCGTGTGCGTGTGCGTGTGCGTGTGCGTGTGCGTGTGCGTGTGCGTGTGCGCGTGCGCGTGCGCGTGCGCGCGTGCGTGTGTATGCGTGTGTGTGTGTGTGTGTGTGTGTGTGTGTGTGTGTGCATTTTAATATTCATGCATTTGGTGAAAAATATTTTTAAACATGGAAAGACATCAAGTTAAATTCTTATACAGCTCAATATCCAGTCGCCATGACTGCTGAAAGCGCTTTACACTTTACATCTCTAGCAGATCTGTTCAATCAAACACTATCTCAACTTCTCTGGGAAGCATGAAGTAGAATGTGACACACCATCTATGTGGTACTCATGTTTCCCTCTGACAAAACAAAGAACGCAGACAGTCAGTGCAGTGATAGTCTATCATGATTGCGCGTTTACAAGCAAAAGACTTATCTTACCATTTGTATCAGAATGCGTATCAGAATTAAACCAGTGTCAAGTAACCACGTTACTGTAGCATGCTAAATGTATTCGTGATATGGATGATCGTACCTCAGCGCGTTGTCCGACGGTGTAGCTGTAGTCCATCTCGGCGGCCTTCACTTGGTTGACGATCGCCTCCAGCTTGCCCGTCTTGGCGTTGGCTGCAGCGGCGTGAGACGCCGTCAGCGTCAGGTCACTCAACTGCGGCATCGGAGTCTTCACGGTAATGCTCGCGTCGATGTTCTCCCCGGCCTGCTTGAACATCACGTTCGCCTGCACCTTCTTACCGTCGTAATCGACGGCCGCGCCCGAAGCGAAGTCCCTCAGGTGGCCGCGGTGATTGACGTTGGCACGGAGCGTGCGCAGGCTGTGGAACGGCATGTTGACGACGGCACTGCTCTGGAAGTTGCCGATGTCTCCGTTGTGGTTGACGTTGAGGCCGAAGCGCTTGTAGCCGGGGACCGACGTCGTAACCGTGGCGGCCGTCGCGAACCCGTTCCTGTTGGCGTGGTGGCTGAGCTCACCGTTGAAGCGCTCGTACTTGTTGAAGGGCGTCTGCACGGCGAGGTTCGTCTTGATGCCGCGTCTCGTCGTCTCGTGCTTCAGGTCGGCGCTGAACTGATCGTAGCCGTTCATCGTCGAGTCGACGGCCACGTTCGCGTCGAAGTTCCTCCAGTCGCCGTTGTGCGTGACGCTGCCGCCGAGTGACTCCAGACCCTCGTAGGGCGTCTGGAGACGCACGGAGCCGGTGGTGCTCGCGTCGACGTGGCGGTATGTCGCTGCCACTCCCATCTTGCGGCCTCCTTGCTCGGCAGTGACGCCGGACTCGAAGTCCATCAGACCGCCACGGTGGTTGACGTTGACGACGGCCGGAGAGTCGAGCATGGCGGTGTCGAGCTTGGCGCTCGACCGGAAGTTACCCACGCCGCCCTTGTGATCGAGGTCGACGTTGAAACGTTCGTAGCCAGGAATGGGAGTCGTGATGCTGCCCTTTGTCTTGAAATTGGTCACCGGGCCCCTGTGCGTCATCTTGACGCTGTATTCCCGTGGTACGTTGGCGATGACCTTGCCGTGCAATGTGTTGCCAACCCACTTAAAATCAGACTCCGCGGCGAGCTTCCGTCCGTTGAGGGTCACAGAAGCGGCGTTCTCGAAGTTGCTCCAACGTTTTGCGCTGTGGTTGAATTCGATGTTGAGCTTTCTCGCCTGCGCGTACGGTGTCGTCACGTCGATGGTTCCACTGATATCGCTGCCGGCAACGGTTAGCTGGCAGTTGGCGGTGATTGTTCCTTGGGGATAGGCGAGGCTGACAGCCGTGCGCAAGTTGGCCAGGCCACCGCTGTGGTTGATCTCCAGATGCATGACGTCATATCCGGTGTAGGGCGTGGTCACATGCATGACAACCTTCACTGCGCCGCGGCCGAAGCTGAACTCGTTCTCGCTACTGAATCGTTTGTCGTTCATCTGCAGGGTGATATCGTTCTTGAAGTTTGTCGCTGGGCCGTTGTGGTTGACAGCAAGGACAAGGCGACGAGCATATGGACACAGGCTCGTCAACCTGGCCACCGCTCGCACGTTGAGACCGCGGGTGAGCGCGAACTCGGCTCCGACGGCAATCGACTTCCTGGGCGCGTAACTCAGTTCGACGTCCGTCTTGAAATTTGTTGCGGGTCCGTTGTGGTTGATCGTCAGCACCAAATTCTTGGCCTGGGCGAAAGGTGTACGAAGTTCAAACTTAGCGCTGACGGAGTCGTCCTGTTGATAGGCAGCCGTGATCTCGATCTTCTGTCCTCGGCCGTACTCGATGGTCGATGCTGTCGTGAAGCTCTGGGCGCTGCGTGCCATCAGGTCATGCTTCGCTGCTACCTCGAAGCTCGGACACTGGATCATGGCGGACGAGATGTAGCGATAGGCGCCTTGCTGCTTGTGTATCACCGCAGCCTCGACATGACTGACGGCAGGGAACGGGGTGCTGAGAATGACTCGTGCTTCGATGTCGGCCACGTTGTCGGTATCAGCGGACACTTCCAGGCTGATCTTTCCGCCCAGCATTTCGTGTGCCACTTGAGCTGCGGCCTTGAAGTCTCGCAGATTACCGGCCACTGAAACCTCAGCGCCTACCGATCGCATGTATGGGATGGGCGACATGATGTCGAAGCCGATCATTTTGTCTGCGCTCATAAGCGCCCATTGAGCATTGATGTCGATCTTGCTACCTCTGGCGTACTCTAAGTCTACGTGTACCTTCGTCTGATCCCCGGCCCATCGCTTATCCACGTTCAGCAGGATACGCTGTACGGCCCTGAACGGGCTTGTGAAGCGGATGTTGCTTGTAATGACGTCACCGTTCATGCCTACATCACCGTCAAGTACCATCTTCTTGTTCGCCCACTTCAGCTGCTTGTGAATGCTCAGACCACCCTTGTGCTTGCGGCTGTTCATGTTCATCGATATGTCCTCGAGACCGGCGAACGGACTCGTGAATTTGGCGTTGCCGATGATGGACTCATTCGGGACGAGATCCATCTCATGTGAGTATGTGACTGCCTTGTCTCCACCCCAGCGTAGCGAACCCTCGGAGCGGATGTTGCGTAGATTGCGGCGGTTGTGGTGGTGAGAGAAGGCGAGCGCTACTTCGTCCATGTCGT
>OZ024863.1:34892205-34897205 GCA_964017155.1 Oasisia sp. SBJ-2009
ACACAAACACACACACACCTCATACATGCACACACACACACACGCACACGCGCACGCGCACGCTCACGCTCACGCGCACGCGCACGCTCACGCTCACGCGCACGCGCACGCGCACGCGCACGCGCACGCGCACGCGCACACACAAACACACACACACAAACAAACAAACACACAAACAAACACAAACACACACAAACACACATACATTACATTCTTTGTAATGCAAACAAATGTTTGTTAAGAAATTTATTTATTATTTTATACGTTACATAAAATAATTGTGTTGATATGTAAATGTCTTCAGTTCAGAATCAGCTTAAAAGTCTGTGCGTATTCATGAATTGCAAACTTCTCCATAACGTCGATGCTGACAGCTCCGTAACGTCGATGCTTACAGTTTCACTTACCCTTCACACTGATGGGATCGACGAGTGCATTTTGAAGATTCAAGTCTACTACGACCTTCTTTGCGCCGCGCAAGATGCTGCCGTCAAGAGTGATTGGCCTCTTGTTTGGAATGATCACTTCAAGATGCGGAGTGATCTGTTGGCCGTTCCTGGCAGCCTGGATTTGCGCTTGGGCTACGATGGCGTAGGTAGCTGCCATGTCAATGATGATCTTCGCCTCCACTTGCTTCATCTGATCCGTGTTGACGAGAGCTCCTGTAACAACATAGCTGAGTACACCGACAGTCAGGTGTAGCGTACAGACTTGCCGACAACGTTCTCACTTGTAAAATATCAGCCACCGTGTCTTTGCCGTAACAGGTTTGACACATTTATCAGTGGAACCTTGATAACGAAACAATATGCACTGGTAGACACAATAAAATATAGACGCACCCCCTTTTTGGAAATATTAATGTGAATGGCATAAAAGACGCCAACAGATTAATCGAAACCAAACATTTACAATGTATTGATTTGTACAATTCATGGTTAGTCGTGGATGATGTTTTTACACCCTGTGATGCAACAAAATACTATACCAATAAACTCAAAAATAAGTGTCAGGTGCGGCCTATATTATATGTACATCTTCCACTTGTGCTTGCTCAATCCTGATTCCTGTCATCATTTTAATAGTCCACCTCCCAGTAACCCTATCTCCCACTGAAAATCGACAACCACTTCCACCAAAATATATTTTGATATTATATCTAGCGAGGACGGGTTCACCTAAGTTGAACATTGATTATTTTTAGAAATTATTTTAACACTGAATCAATTATTATTTTATTTTTATATATTATCCTCATTAATGTACAATTTATAAGAAATAATATTATTATTTTTAGTTGAATTCTCGATAAAACAAAAGTTTCCTTGTTCACATGCCGTATGTGACTTAGCTCTAGACGGCAATCATGTTAAATCTAGTTAAATCGCTTCCCTTTCCCAGCCAAACATCTGCCATCGTGCAAGGTTGCCTACAGGCACCACCCTGCTGCCATGCACTCACCGACGACGTCGAGCTTCTTCCACGGACTGCGCATCGACATCTTAATTCCTGGCTCCGCGCGATTCACAATCACTTCAGCCGTCAATTCGCGGTCGGCTCTCGAGCCGGGCATGTCGAGCGAGATCTTGGCGATGTCTGACAAGATCATCATCTTGCCGTCGCGTCGGCCCTTGTCCTGAACGTATTTCGCCTCGACGTGGAAGCCGCTGTGGGTGTCGATATTGTTGACGTAGACCTTGGCCATGGCCGGGCCGCTGAACGGGAACCAAGCGCCCGCCGAGTTGGCGAACGGCCGTGGGAAGGCGATCTCCATGCAAGCCTCTACACCGAGGACGGCGGAGCTGCCGCACTTGCTCATCTCGATCTGGTCGGCCGAGGCCAGCATGGCTGGTACTCGCTCGACACCGTGCTGGAGCATGTAGAACTTGGACCTGGCCACGAACACACACATCGACTATTAATTTGTAATATCAGCGAAGCAAGCACATTCTGAATCATGGTAATCTAATAACATGTTGACACTGAAAGACACCCTTGATACCTTGTCTATCCACCATAACTCCCTGGCGTATCAGTCAGTATGATGGCAACTATGGATTTGTTTATTAATTCTGAGATCGATTGACTATTTTGTATTGATGCGCCTCTGAGCTTGATTCCTAAGGATTTAAGCGCAATAGAAGTTACGTAATTATTATTGTTATAATAATTATTATTAACATTATAACTGTGATTAATTGCATCGTTTTTACGTAATGAATATTGCATTTTATATAATAATAATAATAATTATTATTATTATTTTTATTATTATTTTTATTATTATTATTATTATTATTATTATTATTATTATTATTATTATTATTATTATTATTATTATTATTATTATTATTATTATTATTATTATTATTATTATTATTATTATTATTATTATTATAGATCACGGTAACATATATAATATTAAATTAAGTTTCAGTCAACATTTATATTTATATAAGACTTATATTAATATGTATAATTGCAGTTAATTCGACAGCCAGATCTTACTCGACGCTGAGGATCTCCATGTTGCCCTTGGGCATGTTGATGTCCATGTTGAAAATCTTGCCCTGTCGGAGCTGGATGAGGCCGGCCGCCTGTGTGCTCGTGTGCAGTGTCGTCGCCAGCTTCATACCCGCCTGGCTCACGAAGGCATCCATACTCATCGTACCAATCACGTCGACGGCCGCACTGCACAGACAAATGGAAATTTTATTCAAGATTTCACAAGATTGCCGTCAATTTTACAAGACATAATATTAGTATTTTAATTGAGCCAAAGGCTTCCTTGTTCACGTGCCGTCTGCAGACGGCATGTGAACAAGGAAGCCTTTGTCTTATCGATTGCCTCGATAAGCCAAAGGCTTCCTTGTTCACATGCCGTCTGCAGACGGCGTGTGAACAAGGAAGCCTTTGTCTTGTCGAGGCTCAACTAAAATACTAATATTATTTCTTGTAAAATTGTACATGAATTATTAGTACCAGACATTTTTTTTTTATGTAAAAGGACTTATAAAATGCCACTTTCAATATGCTCTATCCAGATCTGCTTATCTTGCGTTCTCCTCTGCCAGATAGTGCCATTCCAGTATTCATCTAGTTCGTCTCTCCAACGTCTCACCGATCTCCCTCTAGGTCGTTTCAAATGTACACAGAAGACAAACAAGGCAACCGAGCGTACACGTGACATTACCTGGGCTTGATGGCGCCATTGATGTCGATAGAACGCGGCTTGGTCATCACTTGACGGAGATCCGCCTTGCCGTCGATCTGAAGCTGCACGCTCGCCGTGCCCTCGACGCGCATGCGCAGTGGCATGCCGATCGCCGTGGGAATGGTGAAGCTGGCGTCGATGAACTTGATGTTCTTGCGGAAGTCAATCGACTTGTCGTTGGCGAGCCAGATCAGGAGATCGAGGTAGTTGAGCTTGCTCTTCGCCGCCCCCAGGTCGTCGCTGCTGACGATACCGTAGCGCATCAGGTTGCCGAAGAGTTTCATCTCGTACGATGCCTTCATGCCATTGACCGCACTGGCGCTGAACTGAATCCACGAGTTGGTATATAATTTAATATTTCAGACAAAAGGTCCATACGTATACATAAATACAATAAAACTAAAATGTACAATACATAAAATACAATTATAAAATATGAGGTGAAACAATAAATAAGTAGCTAATAAAAATTAATATAAATAAATAAATAGGTCATGAAAAGCTTGTGTGTTCAGTGCAAAACAATGTTTTTAAATTGGGTAGAATACAGATATCATGTGCACAATTGGGATGTCCAGTATTTGTACATAGAACTTCCAAAATAGATATCTGTATGGATGTAACAAAAGCAAAAAGGTTTTTTTTTAGACTGTTTTTAGTGACACGCTACATACTGAATAAGTCAAACAGTGTCATTGCAATATGATATTGGTGCATATCTCATTATAATATTACATTAGCAACATTAGTGTCGTTATATAAGTTGTCACAGTGGCGGAACACACACTTACCCTCCTGTTTAGAGCGTTCAGGTGATTGTTGTTGATGAGCGAACGCTTGCGTCGGGCAGCGATATCATTGCTGGACGGCCCGAACATCGACTCGAGCATGGTCTCGAGTCCCTCCACACGACCTCCCATCTGCATCAGGTTCATCGTCTCCCCGAACACATCGACGTCCAGGTTGACCATGGCCGAGCGTGGGATAAACGAGTCTGTCGAGAAGATGATGTTGCTCTCGACGGCGGCCCCGGCGTTGACGAGAGGGTTGAAGAAAGACCACTCGACGTTGCGCGAGAACTTCCTCTTGTCCAGGTCGAAGGCTTTCTTCAGCTGCGCGTCCTCCAGCACGGCGCGGATCGCCTGCTTCAGGGGCGCCGACGTCTCCCTCAGGTTTGACAGGTGAGTCCACATGAACGACCCCACCTGGTTGATCTCCTCATTCTGTCAAAATAAATTTGTTAAAATATAATAATATTTACTACATTATTTATTACTATTAACCATCTGTATATATTCATTTATCAGTATTATTGTTATGGAATTATTTGCTGCATTTATTATTTATTTTGCGTTTATTATTCATTTTATATTTTATGACATTTACTAAATTATTTATTACTATTAACCATACGTATATATTCATTTATCAGTATTATTGTTATGGAATTATTTGCTGCATTTATTATTTATTTTGCGTTTATTATTCATTTTATATTTTATAACATTTACTAAATTATTTATTACTATTAACCATACGTATATATTCATTTATCAGTATTATTGTTATGGAAATATTTGCTGCATTTATGATTTATTTTGCATTTATTATTCATTTTATATTTTATTACATTTACTAAATTATTTATTACTATTAACCATACGTATATATTCATTTATCAGTATTATTGTTATGGAATTAGTTGCTAGATTGATTATTATTTATGACTCATAGGTAATTTATTTATTTTTAGAAATGCTACGTTATTTAATACTGTTTTAATGTA
>OZ024863.1:34904705-34984705 GCA_964017155.1 Oasisia sp. SBJ-2009
CTGATATTTCAACTCCCTCCTCGTTCCGGTTAAACATTTAACCATTGCAACCTACATTCGTTGGTTTTTCAAATATCCATTAAATTCTTTATTTCCCAATTTAAAATAGTACAAATAACATCAGTACATATTATAAATTTCAAAAGTTTAAAGAATATGGAGAATGAATTATTGGAAGTACACCGCTTTTTATATACTTTCGTTATGCATGATATTAATAGTAAACACAAAATATGTTCTATTGCGTAGTAATAAATAATTTCATTACTCCTCGAGAATGTGGAGCTTACATTTTATATTTAAAAAAAAAGATATTTCAGATAGTAACTGAATTTGTTTTATGATCGCCTAATTCAGTCCCACAAATTAACGACATACACATTTTACCTTTAAAGATATTCGCGCATATATATATAATATATGATTTTTTTAAAATTGGTGACATCGTCAAAAAATTATTTCGATCGGATACAATGAAAATAGTGAAATGTGTTCTATCCAGTGATGAGTGACGTTTGCGTGTTACCGTTGGAGTTATGCTATTATGCATATGCTCTTTAAGATTGTTTTACATTAACGATAAATAGGTATTGAAACTAGCAAGCATATCGTATGGATACTTGCATTATTAGATAGGTTAACGTGAAATCCTTCGCGTAATGATTCTGAAAGGAAACGATAGAAGAAATGCATTTATGATTACCCCTGGATACGATGAATGATATTGTCGGATATTAATTATCAATAGCCCGTATAGATAAAAGAAATAGGCATTACAACTATCTGGTATCCATGTATGTTTATTTGATCATTAATAATCTCCGAGTTGCCAATAGATTAATTATACTTTAGCAACATTAATATTTTCTTAACAAAGAAACATTCTAATATAAATGTAGTTGTATTATTTCGGTTTTCGTCAATTAATAGTTTGTATCCTAAATGTCCAAACGATCTCTCAATGTCTTGCATGATCTAACACTTGCTGATAGACAATCCTTTATTTTAAACACGCAGTTTGTTCTTAATAAATTAAATATCCATAAATAGTCAGGTTTTTATCGCACGGCTATAAAGCAGTAGCCATAAAAATTAGATTTTGCCGCTGCTACACTCAACGCGACACGAGGCGACGCCGTGATGGTCAATACACCAAACAACTCAGATAAAACACATCAATCTTGTCGTAAAAACAAGTGACACAATAGTGCGGTGCCAAAGGTTGTGCTGGTTCCATTGCGTACGTGTCATCCAAGCTAACACAATCGGCGTTAAATTTAGCGGCCCGCGACCCTGCTCATAAGCCAACAAACACCGATGTGAAATCTGGAAGCGAGGACCGAGCGCAGATAAAAGAGTCCAAAGTTACAGCCAGGCGTGGTGTGGCTGACAACTGTGACACGATAGGACAGGATGTCACGTGGCCGTCGGCGACACTTGCCAGGCTGATGGTTATTTACGGGAGTCTTATTGCGCTTCTCGATTCATGTTGTTGTTATTGTTGTTGTTGTTGGTATTGTTGTTCCAAGAAAGGCATTAAAGTAACTTTCCAGTGTCTCTCTTCAAAATAGCATCATGTTTATATTTGTTGTTTCGGATTTAACTGAAGAATGTTGTCTGCTGCAAAACCTTGCGTATCCACTGCAATGTATCCACTGCAATCTGACGACCTGGCTGAAACTATGTTTTGCAATGGTGTTTACTTAAAAGTACAACTGAATATTTTGAGCAACAGTTTGCATTAAAATACTCAAAACTATATTAAAAATGAGTTATAATGTTGGGGTAAAATTACTACGGACTCTCGTGCAAGAGAACCCTGGTTCGAATCCTTTGCTGCGGTGTTAAAACATTGGGCAAGTTTTTTCGCTATGCAGTGCTCCAGTTCAACAGCTGTATAAATGAGTACCTGGCTATAGACAGAGGTGGATATGTGAATGAGCAGCCGTCGCGTATTAATTTGCAGCACATGGCTTGATGCTTCCCAGAGAAGTTGATACGGTGTTTGAACAGGTCTGTCAGGGAAGTAAAGTGTAAAAGCGCTTTGAGCAGTCCTGATGACTGGATACTGCGTTATATAAGAACTTACCTTCACACATAATTTTTGTTGTTAGCACTACATTTATGCGATTTTGCACATCATGTAATCATACATTTTTTACAGTCATTATGACAAGATATGAAAAAAGCATCATATCTTCTGAGGAAATAATCAATAGTTAATTTATGTACGAACGGTCGTTGGATTTCCGTTAAGCTAGTACATCATTTAAATGGTTAAAGACCCATACTAATACATTCTTGCAATTTCCGCTAGTTTGCAAATATTTGAGTGGTTCCGAACAAATAATGAAATTATTAATTATGTGAATAATGTTTTATATATAAAAAATATGACGCTGATAAGAACAATATAATTATGTTCACGTTTTTTGCCGAATATTTCACAGTATGCGCATATCTTGTTATATTAACAATCCACGTTGTGTCATAAAACATCTGCTACTTATAGTTGGACGCATATTGCTGCTGATATACATGTCGTTTTAAAGCAAAATGTGTTGGCTTGGCCTAAACGTTTGATAGGTATTTTTCAGAACGTCGTGATTAGAAGGCTATGAATATTGGTTGACAGAGTTGCATATATATCGCTGCTTATTCTTAAGCATTATTCAGAACAAACTGGATTTACGTAATTTCACTACAACATATAGTTTTGAAGAAACACGACAGTCATCTATATGAGAGTTACATAGTTAGTTAGTACGATGTATCTGCATTGGAAAACATTATTGCCGGATAATTTCTTGTTGATAATAATTTACAAAAAAATCGAAAATATGAAAATGGCGTCGTTGGTATTTTCGTCTGTATTTTCAGAGAGACAAATATTCGATTTTGACTAAATAATACACTCATTGCATACTGTGTAATTTTCAGATAAAAACAAAATATTAAAATAATAATTTTGATAACTCTTTTGCATTGCAACATCGTATCTTGAAATAATGAAATAATCACAGACTACTAGATCGCACGCGGTGAAACAAGTAAAGTTTTGAAATTCAACAGAACGTTATTAAAAGTGCAGCCATGCAATTTTTTATGCAGATTGCTCTATGTGCCGCACCACCATGATGTCGGTGTTACACAATTCAGCGTCTTTTTGCTTTTATTCCTCGGCGTTTCTGGCGCTTGCGACGCGCAGGCCTAAGAGAGATGTTGAGCGGAACGTACCTGCCAATGCGCCGGCTGTAAAGGCCAGGAGCAAGACGCACTGTATCGCCATGGCTGGCTGATTGCGTCCACACGGCCTTCGTCTCAACATACACTCGTCAGTTCTGCCCGCACGCACGCGCACCGCCGCTTAAATACGGCGCCTGCTCACAATGGGGTGCAAAAGTCAGCCGGTGACTGGGGGCGGATTAAGAAGGCTTCAGCGACAGCGTTCGCCTGTCACTCAGGTCTCGGGATGGAGATCCGGTCGACGGCTTCGAGTACCCAGCCTATCTCGGCCGCTACGTACGCGCTCACCGCCTGGGCTGTCGCGCGGTTTTGGATTTCGCTACAAACCGCATGAAATTACATTTTTAGTTGAAGTGTAGTTGACGTTGTCACATTGAAGGCGTTGATAGGGTGATCTAAATCAGGATAAACTACAAATGAGGCGGTTGGGGTTATCCGCGATAAAATAGGGCGTTATTTCTTAGGTAGTAAACACAGCACGCGTCTTTACGACAAACTATTCTCAATATCTGTAATGTTTATAGAGGGTTGCTGCTGAAGTTATTAGGCTTCATAACGACATTTTGAATCAAATAATTTCAATTCAAATGGTTTTGATTTATTTCATTTTAAATACCGGTTATGATACTTTTGTTTGAATAATTCGTATAATATTAGTTCTGTCTTGCACGGCACCTTTTCAAAGACACACACCTGCTTCCTATTTGAAAAATGATGTTTTTAACGTGCTGCTATTTTCACTCTGATAAAGTTTGCCTGGAGTTTCTCTATTTTATTGACCACGGGTAGCTTCATTTCAGGAACCATTGATAAATGAAACGTAGAATTTAGTCAGCTAGTATTAGCAAGAAAAGGGTAATAATCAATGTTTTCACAATTTTATTTCCTGGTAATTTGTGGGACAAATACTTCTCATGAACCTTGTTGAACAATTAGTTTTTTCCGACACATAACCAATGGATACAGAATTAGAACGGCAGAAGAAGGAACAATATTCACCTTATTTAATATGTAATATATATATATATATATATATATATATATATATATATATATATATATATATATATATATATATATTACATATTAAATAAGGTGAATATATATATATATTAGTCATACAACATAGCCTTTACAAGATGTAACTTTAACTAGAGTCACATTATTTATTTAGAAAGATTGCCACCCATATCACAAACCCCATGGGACAAGTGGATATGGTAGCCTTTGACTTGTTAGTTGAGGGTCCAACTCTGTTTCTATCTCTGTGAAAGCCGCCCTTCCGGGGTATTTGTCGACTTATTTGTAAACATAATTCACTCTGCTAACATACACATGATCTATGGAATGCATCTTCCCTGGATTTCTGGTCGTTTCTAAGAAATAATACTTTCTTGCATCTACCTACATCTACTAATTTGTGTCTCTTTCTTAAAGGGATATTCCAGTCAGTGAGAGGTTCACAGTATTAACTTACATATGTATACTATATTGGTTGTGCCTAGTAACTATGCACAAAGATCGTTAATAAACAATTAGTTATAGTTTAATGGTATCAAAAACATGCTATCTTAGATTCAGGGCGCTGCCATCTTGAGACTTATGCGCCAGTGACGTAAGCCAAATCGCTTACGTCACTGTCGCATTGTTGAAAAGAGGAACGATTGGCGGAATTTTAGCTAATGATTGTTATAGTGACGTAAGCAATTCGCGACTTATTAGATACATAAAATACCATTGGACAGACATAGGATGTTCGAACGTGCATGCGCCAGTGACGTAAGCGGTTTACGTCACTCGCGCAAAAGTCTAAAGATGGCAGCGCCATGAACCCAACATGAAGTTTTTCTGGTACAATTATACTATCATTAATTGTTTATTAACGATCTTTGTGCATAATTACTATGCACAACCAAGATATTATACAGATGTAAGTAAATGGTGTGAATCTTTCACTGACTGGAGTATCCCTCTAAGCGTGAACACATATTTCTGTCAATAGTTTCAAAAGTATTCATTATCTTAAATAATTGTATACAAGCTGTTCTCTTGGATTGTTAAATACCCGTTTCCTATATGTAAATTCTTTCAGTTCCGGAAACATCTAGTTTGCTTTCCTGTTGTCTGTCCAAGTGTATCTTTGTCTTCAGTTTGAACATCGTGTGTGTATACAGCTAAAGCTTGCTTTATCATTGTATTTTCCTTCACAAACTGGATATAAAAAACATATGCCCAGCGTACTGTCTTCTGTTATTTTACAATTGCAACCTTAGTAGCAAACAAATCACGATGGTTAGACATCTACTGCTACTGCTGCTACTGCTGCTGCTGCTGCTGCTACTGCTACTGCTACTGCTACTGCTACTGCTACTGCTACTGCTACTGCGACTGCGACTGCGACTGCGACTGCGACTGCGACTGCGACTGCGACTGCGACTGCGACTGCGACTGCTGCTGCTGCTGCTGCTGCTGCTGCTGCTGCTACTGCTACTGCTACTGCTACTGCTACTGCTACTGCTACTGCTACTGCTACTGCTACTGCTACTACTACTACTACTACTACTACTACTACTACTACTACTACTACTACTACTACTACTACTACTACTACTACTACCAGGGGACAGTGAGGTATGAGAGATCAAATATTATACAAAAGTGTACATGACCAAACAGCATAGGCCTATTCACTGAGAATTAAAAGGCTCTATATCACACATTTCCTCTGTGTGAACAAAGCACACGATAATGAACATACTTGTAGAAGTCTGCTTACAGACAGACAGACAGACAGGCAGGCAGGCAGGCAGGCAGGCAGGCAGGCAGGCAGGCAGGCAGGCAGGCAGGCAGGCAGGCAGGCAGGCAGGCAGGCAGGCAGGCAGGCAGGCAGGCAGGCAGGCAGGCAGGCAGGCAGGCAGGCAGGCAGGCAGGCAGGCAGGCAGGCAGGCAGGCAGGCAGGCAGGCAGGCAGGCAGGCAGGCAGGCAGGCAGGCAGGCAGGCAGGCAGGCAGGCAGGCAGGCAGGCAGGCAGGCAGGCAGGCAGGCAGGCAGGCAGGCAGGCAGGCAGGCAGGCAGGCAGGCAGGCAGGCAGGCAGGCAGGCAGGCAGGCAGGCAGGCAGGCAGGCAGGCAGGCAGGCAGGCAGGCAGGCAGGCAGGCAGGCAGGCAGACAGACAGACAGACAGACATAAATAAACAGACAGACAGACAGACAGACAGACAGACAGATACACTGACATACTGACAGACAGACAGACAGACAGACAGACAGACAGACAGACAGACAGACAGACAGACAGACAGACAGACAGACAGACACACATAATTTGTACTTTTATTTTTTAATTCTTGTTCGTTTAATTACAATTGCGGTATGACCGAAGTCATGGAGATTGGGTGATGACATCGCAACAAAAGTGCCTTTAAAATTACACCAGGCGCAATAACAAATACATTCCAAAAACGTTATAGCAAGAATTAACCACGACATTTCTGGTTAAGGTCATTGCTGTGGAAATCGCCGTCCACTCCTGGACAAAGAAAGCAGATATAACTACTAGGCTTAACGGGTTTTCATTCACGTTTTAATAAAAACAAAAAACAAAACAATGACACTCTTCGTTAAATACTAATAATACACAACAACGTGTAAATCGAACATTAGTACTTCGAAAACGGCTTAAGTCTTCCACCGACAAATTGTGTTTAGTTGTCTTGCTTTGTCCGTCCCCGCGGTGACCAAACACTGGGACACCTGCAGTGACGTGGACATGTCCATGTTGAAACGACCGTCAAACGGTGTCACCCGAAGAAGGTCCACTTGTCGAATTATGTTGCTGTAATCGTATGAGAACCCCGACAGTTCCACATGTCGAATGGTTACTCATTTGACCCCTTAGCTTCCTCAAAGCCAACCACTGACCGCTAGACTGGGAACTTGGTAAATAAACAGTTTGGTGTAGTAATCGGTGTGGTTAATCCGAACACGTTTCGTATATATCAGGCTGAACTGTCGTTGACCCTGTCATGCATCTGTTGGTGACAACGCCAGACTCAGTAGGCCAAGTCGCCATGTCTCAACTTTGCTCTAAACATGATCAAGTGTCGTTTTTGTGATACACCTGACAATCTAGATCATATTATGTTAAGCATCACCTCAGAGAAGTAATCAAAGCAACTTTAAAACGAACACATAGAAGAATCTATGTATCCTACTCAAGCAAAAACTACTGCTATTATGTTTAAGTTGTATTTTTGTATTTGACGGGACAGTAAAACGTAAAATTACATGTTTTCATGTGATTACGATAGAACATGGATCCGTAATTAGCAATAAAGTATAGTGTACAATTGATCAAATACACACATAAAGTCGGACAGTTTACAGCTATGTGTAGCATATTATTATTATTATTATTATCAATATTATTATTAAACAAGCACAAGGATTCACATATAAATGTGTTTACGAACTGTCGTGCACTTACAATTGATAGAACCTGTTCAGCGTTAAGAATAGCTGATGTACAAAATGAATTAAATTTTGTTCACAATTATGTCTTTGTCGTTATTAAAAAGAACAACCATGAAACAATGGTGCGTTTAACCGAATACAGACATGTAAACCAAATATGCAATGTCAAATGCACTTTTCGTTAAAACGATACATCGCCGATATTACAACAAATTAAATCGTCTTAACTTGTCATTGACAATGAAACTCCACAATTCAAAATATCCCTCACTGAATATAAGCGTACTCAAAATAAATCCGATATTTGTTGTTCTTGACCAAACTGTTCAGGATTTGAATTATTACGTGTTTGTGTCTTCTTTGACCTGTGAACGAAGGTTGAAACGCTCGTCGAATTCATAATTTCTCTCTCTGCGGCAGTCTTGACTAAGTCTATGTGTGTTCGTTTCATACACAGTAGGCGAGTCTTCTCCGGGTTGACCTAACTTGTATGCAAGTCTTTGCTTTGGAGATGAATCTTTTTCTTCACATTTCGCTTCACGGCATCTAAAACTGATGTTTCGGGCAGCCACTATTTCTTGTAACTTCTGACAATCATTGCGCAGTGACACGGTACCCAGAGCGTCGCACTCTTGACTAGTAGAACCATTGATCGGATCTTCTGCTACGGTGTCGAACTTGGGGCATGTACGTTAGCCCTTCGTTGCTTAATTTCACTCAGCCGTACGAGTGAATATAATATGTTTATATATTATATATGGCTATAGACACTGGTGGATATATTTGTGTACGAGTAGCCTTCGCCCATTACTTGCAGCGTGGTTGGATGCTTCCCAGAAATGTTGAGATGGTTTATGATTGAACAAAGTATACAGCGTTCTGAGTAGTTCTGATGTATGCACATTGCGCTATATAAGAACTATCATAGTTGAGTAAAATAGAGGTTGTTTTCGGCACCCATACTGCCCATCACACATGTCCTAATTCTTCTACGAAGATTAGTTCTCATCATTGGTCTTACGAAGTCTTCCAGTCGGCTACCATCGTAACATAGCTGCCGCTCACACCAACCGTCACTTCACAATCACACCAGAGTCAATGGCACTATTAACTTCATAACTTTGCAATATATCTTTTCATTTCCGGTGTGTTTTATTTTTAATATGCTCAATATTAAAAAGAACATTGTATCTTACTCACAGTTTGTTTAGAATACATCACTTTATGTATTTTACAGTACTGCTTATAAAACTTTAATTGATGATTATTATTACAATATGTTGTAATACTGTGTTTTCAAAAATGGTTGCATTGTACGGATTATCAAACCAAGTCTTCGCTGGCTGTACTATGTCCTTTCCGTTGATATGTTATCTCCGATACCCTAAGTATTTTTCATCTTCTAACATCGCCATGTTCCCACTATCTTCCCAATCGTATATCGCTATCTCCATTTCGTATCTACGGTATTTGGATAAAAACCTCCGTTTGTTTGCCATACCTTCTGTTACGCGCTGTCTTTCCCTGACTTAGTCGTGGTCTCCTCACAGGCGTGGTGAGCGGGTCCCACGGTAGAGTTGCCGTTTATATTATTTTTAGTGTCGTGTATATAAACTGAACATCTTATCTATCGGCGGCCCTTGCACTCAAGCATGTCACATCACCGGCCGTGTGATGCCACTGTGTAAATCTTTCCGTTCAAAAATAGCTATGATGTTGTAGTTATTGTACACCCGCAATTTCCACTTCCACTTTTGGTGTCCTAAGCAGAAGAAAAATAAGAGGGGTTAAGTATGTTTCAGTGCACAAGGACGACATAGAACATAAGACATTTAAATTATATTTTAAATAAACAACCAAGCACAATGTCTGAAAAAATGGCAATATACGTAATAATAATGATAATAATAAATAATAATAATGATAATATTAATAAATAATAATAAATGACAAAACTGTATTTTAACACCTTCAAATCTGGAACGGTTCAATTTATTTAGACACCATCAATTCCGGGACGGCTGTCCTGTTCACGTATGTGTATATACATGATAATTCCAAATAGCCAGACATTATAATAAGTCTGCGTAGAGTCTACACAAAAATAATATAATGTCCGTTGTGTAAAACGTCTTTACGTAGAACATAACAATGTCTTTAAATGTTTCTTGAATTGAGGGAGATAGCCATTGTTGCGCATGTTCATGGGAAATGTATTTTACAGAGTGGGTCCTGCACAAACAAATGCACGGCGACCAAAACTTTCTATGTCTGCAACCACTGCACCTATTGTTAAACATTGACCAAACGTTGCTTTGGGAAACACCACAGGAAGTTGCGTTCCAAGAAGTAAAGCGAGTGATAGCATCAGAACAGTACTCGCTCACTACGACGTAAACAATCAAGTGCATCTAGAAACTATCTCCTCACAATTTTGGAGTAGTTCTTTTGTAGTGTTGAGAGAATTATTGAGGCAAATGCGACCAGGCCCTCCTGATCACCATCCATCCCGTACGAGATAACCGTGCCAGTCCTTAGGGTGACGAGATCATTTATTGACAGACTGGTGTAGGTTGCCCGTCTAATCACATAAGACTGTCAGGTCTGGCGGACATTAGCCGGTGTCCATTTTGTATAGCACAATTGTTTCAGTACGTGTACGATGTTAATGCGGCGATATTTAAATCGAAGCTTGTCTCGTTCACACCAATGATCCTCAATCTTTACTCTGAATGGAGTAGAGAAGTTTTAATGTGGTAGATGAAGTATTCATCCAGCATAGTGGAGCGTACTCCACGACACTGCGAACTTGGGCCTTGTACACGATAACTCTTCGCATGACATTCAGTTACATATCAACCTTCCCTAGAGCGCCACATTTCTGTCCACCTGTGGTTGTAATATTGGAAATGTGCTTAGCACAAAGGACATGAGGTTGCCTAGTCACGAGAGGTTTACACGTCCCCCAATGTTGAGAGCCAGCTTTTTACACCAAATATTGCATGCCTGATGTCGTCGGATATTGAACCCAAACAAAGCGCAAATTCACACTAATCATATTTTTATTCATTGCATAGATTGTTTCGTGTCACCGACAACTAATTTTGAAACAATCTGAAATAGGTAATTATAATGAAGTGTTAAGTGTATGTTTATGTGAGTTTATGTTTGTGTGTGACTGTCTGTGTCTGTGTCTGTGTCTGTGTCTGTGTCTGTGTCTGTGTCTGTGTCTGTGTCTGTGTCTGTGTCTGTGTCTGTGTCTGTGTCTGTGTCTGTGTCTGTGTCTGTGTCTGTGTCTGTGTCTGTGTCTGTGTCTGTGTCTGTGTCTGTGTCTGTGTCTGTGTCTGTGTCTGTGTCTGTGTCTGTGTCTGTGTCTGTGTCTGTGTCTGTGTCTGTGTCTGTGTCTGTGTCTGTGTCTGTGTCTGTGTCTGTGTCTGTGTCTGTGTCTGTGTCTGTGTCTGTGTCTGTGTCTGTGTCTGTGTCTGTGTCTGTGTCTGTGTCTGTGTCTGTGTCTGTGTCTGTGTCTGTGTCTGTGTCTGTGTCTGTGTCTGTGTCTGTGTCTGTGTCTGTGTCTGTGTCTGTGTCTGTGTCTGTGTCTGTGTCTGTGTCTGTGTCTGTGTCTGTGTCTGTGTCTGTGTCTGTGTCTGTGTCTGTGTCTGTGTCTGTGTCTGTGTCTGTGTCTGTGTCTGTGTCTGTGTCTGTGTCTGTGTCTGTGTCTGTGTCTGTGTCTGTGTCTGTGTCTGTGTCTGTGTCTGTGTCTGTGTCTGTGTCTCCGTCTGTCTGTATCACTCCCTCTCTCCCTCCTTCTCTCCCTCCCTCTCTTCCTCTTTCTTTCTCCCTCTATTCCTCTCTTCTCTTGAAGTCTTATTAAATAACGCCCTAATCCCGTAAAAAACGAAACACTCAACAAACGTTGAACGTGTGGCAAAGCAATCCAAGGGCAAACTGCCAGTTTTGCACTGAGCGCCCATCTCTTTTCACTGCGTTATCCCACTAATCGCATTACTTCACTAAGCCCATCGTTGTAGCTTCTGATTATTCCAAGCTTGACGATCTCCACACGTAATGATGACTTGTCACGCACCAGCAGCGTTCATGACAAGGCAGCCTTAAAGTTGGTACATGATATTATATTGCGCAACACTGGCTACTTCTTATTTTGCTTAGTTAATCTGCAACATTTCTCTGATATCTCTAGGACCCTTAGGTCATCCGTTTCCAAATACATCTTTGTTCCTAAAACTAATCTGAATAATTGGCAAACGTGCATTTCCTGTGGCTGCGCCAACAATTTGGAATCAACTCCCGATTACGATTAAAAGTTCTGAAAACTGTAGACACCTTTCGTAAAAAACCTGAAAACATATTTGTTTGAAATTGCTTTTCCACCATACATTATCAGCGGTTCCATGCTCCATTGACAACCTTTGCCTGTCCCCGTGTATGACTAGCCACATGATTTTGTTTGTTGCACCTCTGAGCTTGACCTTGTTAATGATATAAGCGCTATAGAAGTTTTACAATTATTATATTTTACAATATCAGTTGTTGCAACCTTCATAGACTCGATCATCAGTTTTGATCAGCAATAGTGTGGTGGTTGGCGCATCCGGCTGGCATGCTGGCGCCCCGAGTTCGATACCAGGATCAGGCAGCCATTGTGTGTAGACCTGGCTCTCAACATTAGGATTGTGTATACCTGGTGATCACGTTAACTGACGGTCCAGTGTCAATTTGGAACGTAAAGGAACCACTGAGGACGACAAACGTCTTGACAGTGGCCACTCTCACGCCAGCATAGCAAGTTCAACTTAGCGACAATGTAATGGAAAAGGCCAGCTAGCTGAATGAAACCTCATAAGTCGTCAACAGGCAAAATGCAACACCAGTTAATGAATACCTAAAACCTTGCTGATTGCTGGAAACAATTAGAAACTGCCACGTATGGCCTACATTTCACCCTAAGAATGACCTTTTCTACATCATTGTACAGCTTATGAGTGGACTTCGATTGGTCTTTATGATAATGGCTAGCGAGACAGGGCGATGAACGCCGTGAGATCATGCAGTGCGTCTAGTTATCATCCTGACATTTTGCCAAGAACAAAGACAGTCTAACACATGCGCCACGTGGAATGCCATTAATCATTGCACTTCCGGCCGAAAAGTATCATTTTCACAACAAATTGGGATCACCTTGCACAATGTGATGTGTGAATGACTGAATTCAACAACAACTTAAAAGGCAGCTTTAGAAACAATAAGATTAATATGATATTTAAACGTCAAACTGTCGGTCAATGTGACACCGCGATATTTGACAATGTCCAGTGACCTTGGGAAGAAACTGCCATGAAATCTTGTAGTCATAAGTTGTGTGATGGTGTACGTATTAAAATCTTTGTACCATATTCTATCGTGGACGGAATTGTGCTTAATGAGTTACTCAGTTTCGCACCATAAACGTAATGTAAGTACACATTTCGACATATAAACCTACAAAATGTGGAGTTTGTGAATCAATGTCCGTGTAACTCAAGAAGATTAACACCTTCTCCTTTCCCTACAAAGACAGCAGACATTGTAATTGGGGGTAAATGGGCATGCTACAGCCAATATCCTAAAAAATGCTACCTGGAAAGTAGGACGATATGATAATCGAACAATTTGCTTTTTGTCTTGTATATTTAATGTCATACTATGCAAATATATTACTCTTAGTCAGTGGCTATTTGTAGTGTGAGTATCATGGATACTGACTATTACTGCTGGCAGAAAGATTGTTGAAAACTGCCCAGACTGTTTTAGAAATATATTATAATTCTTATTTGACGTGTAAATGATTGTCACATGTGTGAGCCTGAAAGTATCATTTGTTCTTTCAACTTTCTATGGTCAAATGGTCAGCATCATGGAACGTACTGATAATCTAGGAGTAATTGCAAATGTTTCTCATTTTTTAATAGAACATCCACACATGGACAGGAATAAATCAGCGTAAATGTTGTTTATAACGTACGTCTTGAACTGTGCGGGTTTTGAATTTTTTAATAGTTACCCATATTACCCACAATACCCGACCTCAACATTTCTGAAACCACTTTCCACAAAAACAGTTTTCTGGGATTTAGAAAGCCCCGTTCATGCTTTGACTAGCATGTTTGGACTAGTTTTGTTGTTCTTTTAAAGGAGGAACCTCTAGATTGTCCACGAATGACATATCTATGGTGGAACGTTCTGTCGACATACATACACAAACTTAAGTTACACATTCGTACGTCTTCTGAGAATACGGGTCCGGGTCGGACTATAGTAAACAAGATAGGCGAGTTAAAAGGGTGGTAGAGGTTGTTGACCCTCATCCTCGCGGTCTAACTGAATCATCACAGATAAACATATGCTGAAGTGGGATAGATTTTAAATTATTTTGAAAGGATAGAAGATAAATCGAGAAGCAGTACTCTGTATTCCTCTTAACCAATTTGTTGCGCTAGCATGGTCATATGAGCCTAAATTCCAAAATGGTCATCACTATGTTCAATTCTCTTCTTTCTGTACGTCGCCTACTTCAAAAGACTCTGTCGTATCTTTCAAGGGATTCGAAATCTAGAGTGGGCTAATTTTACTATGTATTAATAGCACGGCCAGCGGCTGACTGTACATGTCCTGTTCGCCTGCCATGCCGACGGTCTGCATCGCAAAGCGTGGCTCGCCATCTTGGCTTGCCCGTGACAGCGACAGCTGTAACAGTTGTTTCAAGCAGGATGTCTACAGCTTTTAGATCTCGATTATGGACAAATCTGACATGACAGTGTGGGCCCCCTACTGTTCGGATTATATCCTGTGGTGTTCGTTCCTCAGTGACAGAGTTGATCCTCATCATAATCCATAATCTTGGCTGTGGTGGCTCGGAATTGGTTGATGAGGCTTACCGTTGCCTGAAAGTTTCTACAATAGCAGAAGCCGACAACACTGCAGGCAAACCTGAGGCAATGGATACGGTGTGTGTCCGACTTTTGCGCATTGTCGGCTTGGTGTTGGCTCTGTCTTAGCGGTCCTGTTCGGCTCCTTTGAGACTGCAGAACGCCGAGCTTGGTTGGTCCTGGGCAAGTCTCCTACGTAGCAGGACCGATGTCAAAATCCTTCACGAAGACTTTGAAGGTGCAACTGAAGCGCTTCTGTTGTCCACCGTGGCAGTGTACGCCAAACTGCAGATCTATGACCATAGAGGGTGTGCTTTGAGAGACGCTCATTTGACATTCTGGTGATGTAACCAGCCCAGAATTGCAACACTTATTTTGGACCGCAAAGCACTTGTTTATCGTCTCCGATACGCGTTTCGTCCTTGCTGGAAAATATTTGCGTGAACTTGAGATGCAAGTAGATTTCAGCTCTTTGCAATAACACTAAAGATCGATAGCTTAAATTGCTGTCGAAATCACTCATTGCTTCTCAACACAACTGTTGCTCGCACTATAGAGGTCTTCAACTTGTTTTTAAATGTCCGAAAATGTTTGCCAGGACGTACAGTCGAACCCAACACGTTGTAGGCCGTGACATAACGTGGCCGTAAACTGTTTGTTACATCTATTGTCAAACACCATCAAGTATGGCCACGTTATTCAGGCAGGAATCCTCGTTAGTTCAGAGCCCCTCCACCTTTGACATCGTCAGTCTCCTTCCACGCACGCAGCTTGGCCAGCCGAGTGGCCCGCACAGTGACCGACAGTGAATTAAACGATATGACGTCGTCTGAAAAATCGTTAGCAAAGTGGAGCACACTAGCGGCTGAGCTTTATTTCGTCAGTTGTGTTGATGCTGTCGTCGATAGCAATTTCTTTGCGTTTGCCTGCTAACATGTGTTAGAAATGTTGTAGTAAGTTCCTATGTGCTCTCAAAAATAAATGTCTTAGCGGGAGCTGCCGAGCTATTTACATGCCGTCTGCGGACGCAATATGGTGGGCGGGACAGCGTTTGTGGAACCTTGATTTATACCTAACGCTGTCGTATCGTCCGATGACTGCTATCTTATCGCCATGCCTTATTCAATGTCCAGGCAATATATGCATATTGTCAGCTATGACCACACAAAATAAGCCTTTTTAATAAAATATGGAAGTTATGGGATACCGAACATTAATTATTCGATTTTACACTTATCGTTAGAGGTATCCCAATCACGATGCGCGGTTTACGGGAGAAATGACGTGAGTGTATGAATCTGTCATGAACTTGTACTCATTTTATTATAACGATACAGTTTTTGCGGTAGCAGCTGTTGCCTGCCTACTCATAGTGCAAACTACACTTTGCCCCTTTGAAGAGATAGCTAGTCCGGTACATGGACAGTTCAAACTTGACAACAGAGGTAATCTAGGAATGTCGGCGACGAACTTAGAAATCTGCGAACTACTAGAGATATTCCAGTTATCTGCACCATTCAGACGCATGACCCACGCGCGAACTCAGCAGACGAACGTGAACCCTTCGACTAAGCTAGACTAGTAATGATTGACTCCGTCCTTGGGCCGAGGCGCGAACTCACTGACGCGCCAGTACCACATGGGTAAACCACTCGCCTCGTGATGGCGGGAGGACATGATGACCTTGCATCTATCGGCCATTGGGTATATGTTCAACCGTTTCACGGTGTTCAAAGCTAGCACAGTGACATCAACATTGGACTCACTGTGTATTAAATATAATGCAGGTTAATCGGAACTAGTGGTCACTTACGGGGCACTTTTAGCGACTGATCCCTGTCTTCAAGGAGCTAGTTAGGACTTGCTCACACCCCATGGCAGTATCGATATTCTCCTGTTGTTTTAATTGCCGAGTTCGGCAATCGTTTGCACTCGCAATTTTTTTCAGCTAGATCTATGCGGTTCAACGTTTAAAAAAAATAAAGAACAAGTACAAATGTACTCATACCGTCATGTGCAAGTTGTTGCCTGAGGCACATCCAGAAAATAAACAAAAAGTCCGGTGTCAGTTGTTGGTGGGTTATGAGGACATGAACAAGCTAATGTGAAGAATGATGATGCACTTTCTTCGACAAGTGGCTGACACATGTGGCAAGGGGCAGACCTCAAAGCACAGCAGCTTATCTAACTAACTACTTGTTCATCAACTGCCCCGAAGTGCGTTCTTAACTTGACTCATAGCTGAAAGTCCAGATTCGCTTGACCACGTACTACTGAAGAGTACAAGGAATGTTTGCGTTGCCTTGCGCAGCGCACAGCACAGAACCGGAAGCAGGTTTTTTTCCAGCGACAAACTGTTCTTTCAAGTGCGGCATAACTCTTCCTGCAACGCAGATTCGTTGACACCATACGTTAGCGACGGCTTGTAATGCACACCAGGCTGGGCAGTAAACGGACTGGTAAAAGCTGGTTAAGCTCCTGCTTGACGTCTTCCGTGCTTTCCTTGTCTTCGCCGCATGAGTTTTTAAAAAGAGATTGTTTGCCGGTAATCCCGTTTACTGCGTCTGACAGGTTACCCAGCAGCTTCTGTCGTCCATGGAGCAACATGTTTATCTTGCTCAAGTGTCCAAATATGTCTGCCAGGACGCACAGTCGAATTTGAAACTGAGTGTCCAGCTTAGCGATAGGAAGGCTGATGATGTGAAGAAGCAAGGCAATAAATCTCTCCAGAAATGAGCCAGCGAACACTGGTATAAAACAGAACATGTTGCATCAAATGCGGCTAAATGATTCTTGAATCTTTGAATGAGGTTCACGATCTCAACGAATTTCATCGTCTACTGCAGGTCGCAATCTCTTCTTGCACATACGGCATGCTGGTAACTAAACCATGGATAACAAAACAGGTTCGGCGTTCCATTTCACCAATGAGTCCAGCTCGATGATCTAGCATATTTGGGGTCCATTTTTGCGGAATGTCTTGCAGGCCAACTGGTACGCGAGCCAAATTTTGCCCGCGGACTAGGGTTTGCGGAACGTTGTAGCATCTGACAGTGCTGCATAATTTGATGACATTGTATTCCATAGTGACGTTGATGTTTTCCTAATAAAGACAGAACCGCTTTCTGTGATGATGACAGCATACGGATAATCTGTTATCATTACAGAAAGTAGTTCCTTCTTCATTGTGAAAACAGCTACGTCACTGTTGAACATACATTCTATAATGAAGACATATTATCAGTTTATCTTGAATGTGTCATTAGTCTTATGTAATAAGGACGTAATGCCTTTCATAATGAAGACAGAACCGCTTTCTATGATAATGAACGTGTAATTTGTCTTCTGCATAAGGACATATGTATCCTTTATAATGATGACAAAACAGTTTTCTACATTGGAATTATGAAAGAAATAGCTTGGTTTAATGGATGAAAAAATATTAAACAAAACCATGATTTATTTGTAGCTAATATTTGGATGTATTCAATTTTGTTTGTTGGACATTTTGGAAAATATACTTATTCCTTCAATAAGTACGTATTTCTTCAAAACACAAGGAAAATATGATAATAACAGTTAATGTGTGTGGAAGTGTGTGTGTATGTGTGTGTGGGTTGGTGTGTAGTTCTGTGTATGTTGGATGAAAGAACCGTTTTGACTATAACGGTAACTGAACTGTAACCTAAACTGATGAAAGAAATATCATCTATAATGATGATGGAACTATCTTCAGTATTGTTGGATAAATGTCTAATCCATCACACAATTATGTCAGATCAGAGTTCTATAACGATGACTGAGCTGTCTTCTACAATCAATGGTAATGTTGACATCATTGCACAAAATAGAGGATAGAACAATGATTTATTGGACTGTTGTAATGTTCACACAACAACATTCCACAATAACATCTGCACTGCCTTCTATGATGCTGACAGACCCGATCTCTGAATGATGAAATAGCTGTCTTCTATGGGGTTAACTAAGATATCTTCTATAAATGACACCAGAGAACATGTTGATAACAAACTAAATCACAACAATGACAACAACTAGGTCTACCCTGGGTAGTTGGTATTTTATTAAGGAGGTTCAACCTATATACAAGCAAAATGCCAATGATATTTTTGAAATGCAAGACACCATAAGCCACTTCACGTCACATTAAAGGCACCCTGAAGTACAATGCCAAGCTATGAAGTCCTACGTTGAAATATGCCAATGTACATTCAAAACTATGCGTAAAGATGCTTTGCTTGTTGACTTTATGCATCAAATACTGAACAATATCACTGATCAATACCACTTGCAGTAGCTAAGTGAATGTGAGTGCCTAGGCAGTGCGCACAGCTCACACACAATGACCTCCGTGCAGTAGAAATATACATTACTTGCATCCATAATTAATTATGTTCACATCAAAATGATATGAATGTACAACACAGAACGTATCATTTCTGATAAACATTTTAGATGGACAAAAGAACAGCTGTGCATATTACAACACATAATAACTCCTACACACAGTATCAGATACATTATATTCTGCCCGACATATGCAAGATAACACCTATAACTGCAAATACTGATCTGTTCATTCTGCAAACATACAAACTTACAGATTATAAAAATAAAAGTAAAACGAGTTTTTCTCGTACAATTATAGTTCAGTAAACTTGATAAAAAGAATCTGTAATCATACAAAATTAACAATTTATATTGAAACAGCATTACAATGGGAAACAATTTCATTAACATACATATATGCATGTAGGTGTCAACAATTAATGTTTACGATTTCAGCAGTATACATACATAGACAATTTCTTGATGACATAATTGTGCTTAAGCTATGTTGACACTGTATGTCACAACCATGTATAATACATTTTCACAAAAGAATAATTTCATTAGCAGCTTTCTTAAAATGTCATATACTGGCATGTTGTGCATTAGTTGACCTAGGCAATATATATTAGTGGCAGGTAGACAAGCACCTCATCTCTCTTTCAACTCTGGAACCTTTGAAGACGGATCTATACGTTGTTGGAGACTGCTGCTGTGATCTGTTGAGAAGCTGAAGCAGCCTTCATGCTCTGAAACAAAACCAGATTAGTTGAGCACTGTATGATGTCATAGCAGTGTGTCACCAGTCACAAACATCAAAGCAGTGTATAAGACGTGAAGTAATGTATAAGTGTAGTTACATATACCATAGCAGTGTATAAGTGTGGTTACAAATGTCAAGGGAGTGTATACAATATGTTACAGCTATGTGTAAATGAATTTGCAGATGTTACATAAGTGTATAGCTTTATGCAGAGACCCATCCACCCGTCATTTGAATGGGTAAAAACCGTTGTGGATGGGTAAAAAAGGAAGAAGACAAAAATGGCTTCCAAAACCATAGATATTGTCAGTTATGCCTTAGAAATGAGTGTAAATAGTGTCACATGTGTGTTTGTAGTCCATTTCAGGACATCAGACACATTTTAAAGTTTGTAAACTTTTAAAATCCATATATCCGCCAAAACATGTGTGACTAGCAATAATTTGGTCCGGCATAAAGCCCTGATGAAAACATCTCAGTACATGTATAAGTGTAATGAAGTTATGTAAATACACAATTTGTAACCATCCTGACTGAAAACAGTGTTAACATTTCATGTACAAATGACGATATACACAGTCACAGTGACGAGTGTCTGTACCTGGACATCAGCGGCCTGTAGACCTCTCTCCTGGCCCTGGCCGGCCAGCTTCAGTGGTTTGCGTTCGTACGTACGCCGGTGCATCTCGTCTATGTGAGTGACATACCAGGTGCCGGGGAACATGTCTTCAGTGGAGCCGACTGGGGTGTAAGGTGCTACAAGCACAGGATCACAGTCAGTGTCATGACACAAGAGGCACAGGCAGGTTGACATGTATTGTTACCAGCAAGTCGCACTGACAAGTTGTGCAATATTATTTATTTATTATTATTATTTATTTGGAAACATTTATAAAGTGCCATGTATCCGGAATAAAAACATGCTCAAAGGCACTACCAATATGAAATTAATACATATATATTTATTCCCCATCACATTTATTTATTTTATTGAATTAATTTATTTATTTAACTTATTTTAACATATTTATTTAACCCATTTATTTAACTGAATTATTTAGCTTATTTAGCAGATGTAAATTAATACATAATTATTAACGTATTTTACAATAAAATATATATATATATACACCCACAGTATGTGTGTGTGTGTATATATATATATATATATATATATATACATATATACATATATATATATATATATATATAAGCTAAATAATTCAGTTAAATAAATGGGTTAAATAAATAGGTTAAAATAAGTTTAATTAATTAATTAATTCAATAAAATAAATAAGTGCGATGGGAGGACTGCATTAAGAGAGACTTGGAAAGACTGGGAGGAAATTGGAACACAAGAGCAACAGGAGGAGTTGGAGACTGGTGATAGCGAACACAGTGAGAGCAAAATGAGGAGAGCATAGAAAAGACGAATAAAAGATGACAGTAACCACGGCCAACCTCAATCCTGACGACAGGGACAACAAGAGGAGAGGAGAACAACAGTTTCCAATGTGATAACTACGTACCTAGATGATGTGTGTCTTCCCTCAGCTTCATGATCTTCTCAAAGTCACTGGGGTCGACGCGTCGGCGGGATTCCAGCCGAGCCTTCAGGTCGGCGAGACTGGACACGAGTTTGTCGAGGTCGGAGCCCGGGGTCGTGTCCTCAGACACTCGCAGGGAGAACATGGAGGAGGCCAGCCCCGACCCGTAGGAGAACAACACGACCCGCTTCCCTGCCACTGACGACAGGGTGTTCCTGCAACAACAACAGGGAAGTAAAAATTAAACGTTGTACAAATATACATAAAATACAAAGTACATTAACTATAAGGATGACACAACAAAATGCAAGCAATTATTTCCATTATGGTCCTTGCATAGACACAGACAGATACAAGACAGATGTTGACAGAATACGACATGCTTAAATAACAATAATAAATAGAGATAACTAATTACTACATGCAAAAGACATTGATAATTACAATTCTAAAAAGTAGAGAAATAATATCCTGATTAAAACACTATAGGTCATTTGTAAAACCCTGTCATATATTACAAAAAAATAATATATATATATATATATATATATGGCATTTCATTTATTTATTTTTAATTGTAATTTATATATATATATATATATATATATATATATATAAATTACGATTAAAAATAAATAAATGAAATGCCTATCACAAGTACTGAACACATGTATTCTTAGCAAACCCATACTTTATGTTGTGATATTTATTCATCAAGAATGAACTATCCAGAAGAATGTTCAGTAATATTACATTTGTAAAAATACTTAAAATTACAACATGTAGTATTTTCATCTGCATGATTTCTTTTCTATAAATGGCAATAACTACCCTTGCCAAGTTTCATGGCGATACACAAAACACATTTTAATCTGCTGTTACAAATGAAAGTAAAATCTACAACCATTTTATTGTAAAATATGTTGATATATTAATTTACATCTGCTAAACATATAGGCTTGGGCAAGTTTATCCAGTCAGCAGCATCCAGTCCATAGGACTGCTCAATGCGCTTTTACACTTAACTTCCCCGGTAGACCCGTTCAATCAAATACCATCTAAACTTCTCTTGGCAACAATTAATGTGCGAAAGGCTGCGCGTACACATATCCACCACTGTCTATTGTCAGGTACTCATTTATACAGCTGAGTGAACTGGAGCAATGTAGAGTGAAAAAACTTGCCCAAGGTTTTAACACAGCAGCACAGGATTCGAACCCGGGTTCTCTTAGTTGAGAGTCCGGAGCTCTACCCCTGAGCCATTGCGCTCTACGTAAAGTAGAAGTAGAAGACATGACTCACGTGGCAATGAAGGAGGCGAGGCCGGAGTACACGGACGGGGCGTACATGTTGCCCACCTGGTTGGCAATCAGCAGGGTAGGCTTTGTCTTCTGCTCAAACACAGTCTTGCTGGCCGCCATGAAGGCCTTCTCCACGTCCTTGTTGAAGTACGTGTCTACCAACTTGACATCTCTGGAGACACAGGGACACAGTGACACAGTGACACAGTGACACAGTGACACAGTGACACATGACTGGCCAGACACTGCAGTGTGGACACACAGACACCGTACACACACACTAACACACATTAACACACACAACATACACATAGACAAACAAACACACACAAAACACACACAACATACACACACACTAACACACATACAACATACAACATACACACAAACACACAAACACACAAACACACAAACACACAAACAAACAAACAAACACACACACACAACATAGACACTAACACACACAACATACACACTAACACACACGCATGCATGCATGCATGCATGCACGCATGCATTCACGCACACATACAAACACACGCACAACGTAGACACATATGCTAACACACACACACTAACACACACAACAGACACATACAAAACACAGACACATACAACATACACAGAATTACACACCCACCAACACAACACACACATATACACATATACACGCACGCACACACACATGCACACATACACACAACATAGACACATGCACTAATACACACACACTAACACACACAACATACACACACTAACACACACACAATAGACACATACAAAACACAAACACACACAACATACACAGAACTACACACCCACCCACACAACACACATATATACACAGACGCACACACACACGCACGCGCGCACGCACACACACGCACACACACGCACACACACTACAAACACACATGGTCACACAGTTTCAAAGTTTTCCCATATATAAAGCCAGTGAGTATACAAGTAATACAACACTTTAACCCTGGGAGTGTGGAACTGTTTACTTTACTTGGCAACAAGGTATTGTATGTAACATGGCTGTTAGTTCTCATCTGAAAGATGCAGACAAACTGGGGTGAATGAAACTGGCCAAGTTTTCAAACGTCAGTTGGTGGACTTGAAACTCTTCAGTCTTGATTGAGTGCTGTAACTGCAGCATTACTGTGCACACACTTTTTGCTTCACTTACTCGGCAATTCACACATGTATGTGTTTAATAGCAGGATGTAAACTCAGCTGGAAAACCTGACTTCATCAGTTTTCTTTGTATAGGTTGTATGACAGCAAACAGAGTTGAACATACTGGACAGCACCAAAGTTTCTAATTAGTGAAACCATTGTTGCATAGAAATCTAACTGTTGCACATGTTTGAAGCAGCTGTGAGTGAAAAATAAGCTTGGACAGTTTCTTAAATAGCATAGTTTAAAAACCATCTTTAGAACCATCTGATAGAAGATCAGTGATAATCACATCTGGATCAATTAGAAAATAGATGCGTATTTAACTAATGGTTTCAGAACATCTGTGTTTGTGTTAGAATTTAACTATTAAATTGTGTAAACTCCGTCACCTTCAAATTGTAATACTTTCAGACAGTTATCAGCACATAAGACTTGTTCTCTGTTATTGAAGTTGGTGAAATTAAAAGTTAGTTCAAAATAATAAAGAAGCTGATTATACACGCCCCATCATTCATTGTGTCACCACTTTGACAGTGAATAAGTCCATGGGTACTCTAGCAGACAACAGGTGTATGTACTCTACACACCCTAGCAGCAAAACTATAAATCATAATACAACTCTCAACTGTGCATTTGCTATCCACACATGGCAGGGCTTAATTTGTTTTCGGTAGACATGCTTCTTTGTATGCAGCATATAGGCATTTGCTGCAGAAACAGTGCAGAATTTCAGTGTACGATTCATCATGTGTTTTGGGAATTCTTGTTCACTGCAGCTGCACCACTTTATGGCCTCTCCTGTTAACAATGGGGTCTAGTGCACTGCAGGAATATGTCCTTAGATCTGCTTGCTGCTAACAGCCAGAGTCACCTTGTCATCTTTGCATTTGCTGCTGACAGAAGTTCTCTGTTTCTTTGTAAGTCATATTTATTAGTTCTATTGCAAAGGAAACACGTGTGGTTGGCATGGCACTTGATGTTTAGCTGTCACTCAGTTCATTGTAACGACTTAGTGTGGAGCGGTGGTCGTGTGGTAGAGCGCCGGACAGTCAATCGAGGGGATGGTGTTTCAATCCCACCTACCGCCGTTTCGAAACTTAGGCAATTTCATTCACCCCACATTACCTGTGTCTTTCGGAAGAGACACTAAAAGCCGGTGGTCCCTTCTATCTGGTGTCTATGCCAGGGGAAGTAAAAGATCCCACACAGGGGGTAAATGTGTAACCTGTAGTGGACTCACTAATTCTAGAGAAGTACAACTCCTGTGTTAGCCCAAGTTTGGGCTGTTTGGAGGAAACCACCTAAGAACTAAGACTTGTTCGAATGTGTAATTGTCTATTGAAATGTTCATTATAATATCTTATATCTAATCTGTATGGTGAGATAATCCAAGTGTTTGTATATACCTTTCTAGCACATAAGTTGTTGAATGAAATTGTATTATGCAACGGAAAACCCGTGCTGCAGTGATATTACTACTAATGTGAGGGGGGGGGGGGGTCAATATTCAGATGCTGAGAGATGTTGCCACAATTTTTACCATATAACAGTACTACTTGTTTTATTATGTTCGTGTGTTACTTTTGTGTACTGAGTAACTTGCAATGAGTAACATTATATTCACATTATATTTATTTGTTAAGGTCGTGTTATGAGATTAAACATTATTACAGTCATATTAATAAGGGGTCATCCATAATTATCATCATTTTCACAAGCGTACAAAGCGTACACTTTTTCTGACCCCCCCCCTTCCCCTTGAAAGTGTACAAATGTAAATGGTGAAAATGATGACAGTGTTTCACAGTTGCCATGTTTCGCAATAATGCATCATTTTGATGAATCACTAGCATACAAGCAAATCATTCGAGCACTATTTTCTTTTCGTTTTGGCGGTCTTTACCTCTCCCTTGTGGCAGGATGAGCGAGCGAGCGATAAGTGCGCACTTCGTTTTTGTCATTATTTTTCAACATTAAAAAAAGCGTACGTTCAAGTCATACCCCCTCCCCCCCAGCGTACGGTTTGTATGCTTGTGAAAATGATGATAATTATAATTATGGATGACCCCTAAGTAATATTAACATGGGCTATGAAACCAGATTCATTCTGGTCAAATAGCATATACGTATCCTAGCATAATATGTGGTACTTTATTTAGTTTAACTGTTTTTCTGTGTGGTATGGACATTAACAGTTAATTTGGTTAACAGAACGATGTAATGTTAATATTAATCAAGATGCCAATGATGCTGTTACAATGCTACATTGTGACTTAACACGGGTGTATGGAATCCAGCCATGTTAACATGATGGCACATGGGCATGGACTCCAGTCACGTTACCATATATATATGTATATATATGCTTACACATCTGATGCCTAATTCTGAGGGTGATATTAAAACAGTTTATTCATGTTCAATATAGCAACAGTATTGCAGTAAAAGGGTGGATTATAAACTTAAAAAACTACATTACTCATTTTCATCAACAATCAAATGTTTTTTTACATTTCATTGTTAGAAAATGTGTCCTTGCATCTTGCTAATTAGCTATGGTCATTATTTCCCCATGCTGTCTGGGGGCGTATCACCCCACCCCACCCCACAAGGGGTTACAGTCAAGGTGACACACAGAGAATCCCCGACAGAATTCCAAGAGGTGCCACTGTGCAGACAGAATTTTTTTGTTCCACTGGAAAAAATCAGATTTATTGTTGAAGACATACATGGGTGTCGCAATGGGACACGTGTGCCATGATGTCATTACTGGATAAATCATAATTAAAACCAGGATATTCTGCGAACGTTTGAGTTTTCTCATAAAATGGCCGCCTGCTGTGACCTCCCAGTTACCTTTGACCTCTGGCTGTGGCACAAAGTGACTCCAACTGACTCATGTGAGCACCGACTTGAACAGAATGCCACTGACGGCAATGCTGTGGTTTATGCTCATTTTCCATTATAATTTGTTTCAATATATTGAACAGTTGCTGCATTCATCTTTCTTCAACTTTAATGGTCATTTACTATACAGAAGTTCCCCTGCTATAAGGTCATCTGCAAAAATGCAGTGGCCTTTCAATAGGGCAACCTTTTAATAGGGCAGACTTGTAATAAGACAGCTTTGTAATAGGGAAGCCTTGTAATAGGACAGCTTTGTAATACGGCAGCCTTGTAATAGGACAGCATTGTAATAACGCAGCCTTGTAATAGGACAGCTTTTTAATAGGGCAGCCTTGTAATAGGACAGCCTTGTAAGAGAACATATTTATAATAGGACAGCCTTGTAATAGGGGAGCCTTGTAATAGGACATGTTTGTAATAGGACAGCCTTGTAATAGGACAGCATTGCAATAGGGCAGCCTTGAAATGGGGCATCCTTGTAATGGGGCAGCCTTATAATAGGGCAACCTTGTAATAGGACAGCCATGTAATAGGGCATCCTTGTAATAGGGCATCCTTGTAATAAGGCATCCTTGTAATAGGGCAGCCTTGTAATAAGGCAGCCTTATAACAGGACAGCCTTGTAATAGGGCAGCCTTTTGAGAGGAGGTAATTACTTCCCAAAGGAAAATATCTGTTCAGACATTTCCGCAGAATCATGACCAGTTTTCTCCATCTATTGGGTTCTTTAAAATACGTTGTCAGAAATCTATTACTTCTACACATATTCATTTCTGCATGCAGTTAACATTAGAGCCTTCATTACATTAATATACTGATAAAACAGCCCAGTGACGGAGTACAACGTGAGTGCTGTCTTGTGACCTACCTGAAGCCATCCAGTCCGGCGTACTTCTCCTTTGTCTCTGGGTTTGTGTCCTTCAAGAAGTCGTTGAGCATCAGCCGTGCCACAGACTTCTGCACCAGCTTACAGAAGGGCGAGTGGAAGATCACAGCGTCAGCACTGTCTAGACTGAACTGTGTCGGGCTGCCCACATCTACAAGACACACGTGACAACATGAACACTGTCTAGACTGAACTGTGTCGGGCTGCCCACATCTACAAGACACACGTGACAACATGAACACTGTCTGGACTGAACTGTGTCGGGCTGCCCACATCTACAAGGCACATGTGACAACATGAACACTGTCTAGACTGAACTGTGTCGGGCTGCCCACATCTACAATGCAAGTGGCAACATCAGCACTACCTCAACTGAACTGCATAAGGCTGTCCAGTTATATGTGTGTGTGTCCGAGATGTGTGTTTGTGCATGTTGTGTGTGCACGGTGTTTGTGTGTGTGTGTGTGTGTGTGTGCGCGTGCGTGCGTGCATGTGTGTGTTTATGAGTATGTGTTTATGAGTGTGTGTGCATGGTGTGTAATGTATGTGTTTGAGTATGTATGTGTGTATGTGTGTGTGTGTATGTGTTTGTGTGTAGGTAATTTATTTTCCGAATCGCATACATCATACAAATAAACATAATCAGCAAACATGACAATAAATGATATAGTACACGATTAACAAAGCCAATTACAGCTGTAGCCAGTAATACAATGAGGATAAAACAATATGATGAATGCTTCAAAAGAAGAAACTGGCCGCTGTCAACCCAGCAATAATTGTATAAACTATGTAATAGGAACTTAGTAATAGTGTGTGTATACGTGTACGCGTATGTACATGTGTGCGGCTGTGTTGCTTGCACGCAGTGTGTGTATGTAGAGAATGAACTCTGCGCCTGACACAGTTGCGTGACGGGTGGTTTACTACAGCAACCAGACCCGCAGTGGTAGAGGTAAGATCTCATCATTGATTACTGTGATACAACAATAGAAACAATGCTGTGTAACACATAGATAAGACAGGGATAGCCTTGTGGAGTGGGTAGAGCATGGTACCATGTGTGCTGTGTAGATATCAGTTTTCTCAGTTCAAGCTACGGGCACAGGTGACTGACCTGAGACTATCCAGTCAGGACTATACACGTCACAGGCACGTGGCTTGTCGTAACAATTCACAGATCTATTCAGAGTATGATGTCACAACATAATCCATAAAAAGTGAGAGGGAGAGGGAGAAGGTGAGGGAGAGGGTGAGGGACAGGGAGAGGGTGAGGGAGAGGAGAGGGAGAGGGTGAGGGACAGGGAGAGGAGAGGGTGAGGGTGAGTGTGAGTGTGAGGGAGAGGGTGAGGGACAGGAGAGGGTGAGGGAGAGGAGGGGAGGGGAGGGGAGGGGAGGGGAGGGGAGGGGAGGGGAGGGGAGGGGAGGGGAGGGGAGGGGAGGGGAGGGGAGGGGAGGGGAGGGGAGGGGAGGGGAGGGGAGGGGAGGGGAGGGGAGGGGAGGGGAGGGGAGGGGAGGGGAGGGGAGGGGAGGGGAGGGGAGGGGAGGGGAGGGGAGGGGAGGGGAGGGGAGGGGAGGGGAGGGGAGGGGAGGGGAGGGGAGGGGAGGGGAGGGGAGGGGAGAGGAGAGGAGAGGAGAGGAGAGGAGAGGAGAGGAGAGGGTGAGGGACAGGGACGAGGAGAGGGTGAGGGTGAGGGACAGGGACAGGGACAGGGACAGGGACAGGGACAGGGACAGGGACAGGGACAGGGAGAGGGTGAGGGTGAGGGAGAGGAGAGGGTGAGGGAGAGGAGAGGGTGAGGGAGAGGAGAGGGTGAGGGAGAGGGAGAGGGAGAGGGAGAGGGAGAGGGAGAGGAGAGGGTGATGGACAGGGACAGGGACAGGGACAGGGAGAGGGAGAGGGAGAGGGTGAGGGTGAGGGAGAGGGTGAGGGACAGGGAGAGGAGAGGGTGAGGGACAGGGAGAGGAGAGGGTGAGGGACAGGGACAGGGAGAGGGAGAGGGTGAGGGTGAGGGAGAGGGTGAGGGACAGGGAGAGGAGAGGGTGAGGGTGAGGGTGAGGGAGAGGGTGAGGGAGTGGGAGAGTCAGAGAGAGTAGAGAGAGAGGAGAGGAAGAGAGAGGGAGAGAGAGAGAGAAGAGAGTGGGAGAGCGAGACAGAGAGAGGAGAGAGAAAGGAGAAGGAGAGGGAGAGAGAGGAGAGAGAGGAGAAAGAGAGAGAGTAAGCAATCAATTCTTGGGATTTCTATTCTTATATACTGACACATGGTGAGTGATAAATGTGACCAAATTCAGTTGAATTGGTACCAGGCATAGGGATGGCAGTAGGGCTGACATGGAGGGCAGCCACAGCTATTTCGGGCCATGGACCCAGTCCAATATATCATGGCACCACGGCAAGTAATAAGGGCACCTATGGCAACTGCCATAGTGCTGTAAGCCAACATTTATCCCTACAATTTTTTTTTTCATTTCCTCTGCACCATATGCCTACTTTGTTTCTTCAAGAAATTAGTTTAAACTACTAGTCTTTAATTTGTATAAAAAAAATGCATTTATAATTTGTTATTATGCAGTATCCAATGTAATACAAATACTTGTAAACGATAAAAAATACATATACTAATATTTGCATTGACAATTTGAATATATTTTTTGAAGGTCTTTTGGTTGTTCCCATGAACTTACAGATATGTCCCAGACTGATACGTCTGGCCTAACTGTTAGATGAAGCCTTGTGTTGTGACTATGGGGGTCATACAAGAAGTATGCTAGATGTCACTCACCGTTCTGTTGCTTGGCATTGGCCCGCTCACAGTAGTATTTGTAGCACTGGTCAAGGGCACCGAGGTAGCACTGGATGGACAGCTTGCCATCCACATAGGGGTACTCAGAGCTCAGGTCTGGCTTGTAGAAGTCGTACACGTGTTGCATGTGGGTGCCTCGCAGTCCTGCAAACACAATGCACACTCTCAGATGCAAGTAGACTGGGCTAGACTCTAACTGCATGTGCTGAAAATACAAGTAGACAGGGGTAGATTTTAACTTCAAGTAGACACAGCTAGAACTAACAGTACACCTGTTGACAGAGCTAGATAAGTACAAGTACACAGGGGTAGATTTTAACTTCAAGTAGACACAGCTAGAACTAACAGTACACCTGTTGACAGAGCTAGATAAGTACAAGTACACAGGGGTAGATTTTAACTTCAAGTAGACACAGCTAGAACTAACAGTACACCTGTTGACAGACCTAGATAAGTACAAGTACACAGGGGTAGATTTTAACTTCAAGTAGACACAGCTAGAACTAACAGTACACCTGTTGACAGAGCTAGATAAGTACAAGTACACAGGGGTAGATTTTAACTTCAAGTAGACACAGCTAGAACTAACAGTACACCTGTTGACAGAGCTAGATAAGTACAAGTACACAGGGGTAGATTTTAACTTCAAGTAGACACAGCTAGAACTAACAGTACACCTGTTGACAGAGCTAGATAAGTACAAGTACACAGGGGTAGATTTTAACTTCAAGTAGACACAGCTAGAACTAACAGTACACCTGTTGACAGAGCTAGATAAGTACAAGTACACAGGGGTAGATTTTAACTTCAAGTAGACACAGCTAGAACTAACAGTACACCTGTTGACAGAGCTAGATAAGTACAAGTACACAGGGGTAGATTTTAACTGCGAGTAGACAGGGCTAGACTCTAACTGTGAGTATATAGGCCTACACTCTGACTGCAAGTATATAGGGCTAAATTCTAACTGCAAGTATATAGGTGCAGATTCTAACAGTAAGTAGGTGCAGCCCTGACTGACTCTAACAGCAGTATCAACTAATATTAGCAAGAAAACACTTTAAATATTTAGACAGCAAAACATAGGTAAAAACAAGAAGAGCCAGACAATTTCTGTGGAATGCGTTTCCGAAGGAATTGCAACTGATCACGTCAATGGACGCTTTCAAAGCACATTTCAAACCACACTTGCTTCTCATGTATAATAGGTTATCTTTATAAATATCATTGCATAACATAGTGTTTGAACATATTTAAACAGTGCCCTAACATTCATCATATCAAATCTGTTTTTAATATCTAGTTATTTGGATGCTTACTATTATACTACGATATGATTTTAATAATGATTTATTTAATAACATATTACTATAGGTATGATTTTTTTTAAATGCTCATTTTATTTAGTTTATTTGGTTTTAAATGTTTGCTAGCTTAGTCTCATTTTATTTATTTATATCTATCTACAAGATTTCATAGTCACAATTATATCAGTAAATATTTTATTTTATACTATTTTATAGAAGACTATGCAAACACTATTGAACATACTCTGGAGACCAGTGAATAAATAAAGTTCATTATTAGTATTATTATTTATCAAGCAATTTAATGAACACAAGCACTTTGTTGAATTAAAATTGGTCGGCAGATATTGACACTTAATATCTGGACATGAAAGACATGGTTTGATGATGGACTAAAGCAGTTGAGGAAACAAACATAAGGGTTGTGAACAGTGTGAAGTGAAGTGAAGTGAGGTGAGGTGAGGTGAGGTGAGGTGAGGTGAGGTGAGGTGAGGTGAGGTGAGGTGAGGTGAGGTGAAGTGAACCCAGCCAACAACGACCCATGATTTCACATGTTCTGTAAGTGAATTCTCGAGTTCAACAGGCTCAATTCACGTGTTTCCGTACGTGAATTAACCTGATTCTGTGAATAAATTTGGTGTGTCGACACGTGTTTACCATGAAACCACGAGTTTTTCACGTGATGACACGTGCCAGTGAAACCATACCAGTTCTGGACCCAACTCATGTCAAACTCGTTCAAAACTCGTGACAACAGGCAGAACACGTGTATTTAGGTGAATAGTCAATACAGGTAAAAACACATACTGGTGGAGCAGTACCAATTATGAACCAGTATGACACGTGGCAACTGGTTCAGAAATGGTTCCTTGTTTGCTGGGGAAGCAGGGTGAGTATATACAGTCACCGGAGTGAGTCACTCAGTCACCCTCATCCCTGCTTCCACCATCTGTCAGTCATCAGATCTATGGATCAGGTTTGTGCACGTCTAAAATTACAATAGATGGCTCAAATTTATTTACAACTGCAGCCTCTTTAGTAAACATGTTTGTGCAGAAACTACATTTCCAGGTCATCCACCTCAGTTCCTGGCAAGACTGACCACTGTCCTGGCAAAACTGACCACTGTCAGTAACACCAGCTGCATGGTGAGACCTCATACCTTTGACCCAATCTTTGACTGTGACAGGTCTCCAATAATACTATGTATATGAGAGGTAGAGAAATAACAGCCAGTGAAAGATTGAGAGATTTGTGTGACACTGTGGGTGGCAGGTACTTGAGACTTCTAATGGCAACAACACATCAAGGGACAAGTGGAACAGATGTGAGACAGATTACCCAGATGGCCAGCAGAGGGACACCAGTGTGTGTGTGTGTGTGTGTGTGTGTGTGTGTGTGTGTGTGTGTGTGTGTGTGCGTGCGTGCGTGCGTGCGTGCGTGCGGTGTGTGTGTATGCGTGCGTATGTGTGTGTATGTGTGTGCGTATGTGCGAGCGTGCATGCATGCATGGCATGGGTGTGTGGCATGCGTGTGTGTGTGCACATGCCTGTTGTGCATGCGTGTGTGCGTGTGAGCATGTGTGTGGTGTGTGCACGCATGCGTGCATGCATGTGTGTTCAGTTCACTTCAGTAGACATAGCTAGTCAAAAAAGAGGTAGTCCCTTGTGAGAATGATTGCAACGATATGGGCAGCTTATCGAGTCACATTGTGAATATACTGTTCATTTTTGCCGGGCACATGACCTGACATAGACTATTATTTTTTGTTCATGTGCAGAACAGTCATGTGCAACCCTACAGCTGGTATATTATGTGTCATGTCACAAGTAATGACACAAATGGACTAAGTTCGTCACATGACAAGAGGAAGCAGTACACAATGACGCAGAAAGGACTGTCACAAATGCCCCACTTAGCAGGGATCAGCGTCCTGAAAGAAATCTGTGCTATTTTTGCTAAGTGAATCTGATAGAATTTGGGATCAATTTATACAACACTGGTGTTAACCAAACCAATATTAGTTTTATTATTACAGTTGCTGGGTGAAGGTTTGCTCAATAAAAACGGTTTTCTTAAAATAGCATCAGTGAACTGAGATTTAATGTACTAGGTGTGATGTGCGTAGCTCAGAGAAAGCACTTGGGTTGCCCTGGATTGCATCCAAAACATCTTGTCACCTTGCAAGTGACCCTGGGAACAGCTGCCAGCTGACAGGTTGGCCCACTTGTAGTTTTAATTCCTACTCAATCTCAATTATTACACCCTGTTGAGTACATGCGTCCTACAACTAGATCAAATGTGGGTATATTTACAGTGTACTGGTGCACGTGAAAACAAGAATGTTCCAAGAAATTAAACAAAGATCAACACTCGCGCTAGTGTTTAATGTTGACATGTTTCTGCGATGCATCCAGTTGACAAGACAAACTATAAATAGATCTGTTCTGTTCTTTCTCGAGCTCTCACAGTTACACAGTGGTGTAGCACAGCAGCATCAGAATCTGAATGAAGAAATCTGGACTGACATTTTACTTGAAGCTTTGGCAACTACATTCATGGCATCCGGCCTCAATTCATACATTTGTACAACTCTATAGAGTAACTGAGATAACACAACACACCCAGTAATCATTATTGTTTCTTCATTATTTTTACAACAGGCTCTCATAAAGTGTAGACGAAACTAATAGTGCAACTTATACTAAACAAGATCAATTTGCACAAACTCACATATATCACAGAGTAATCACGAACATCTCAGAATGACAAAGTTGTTGACTAACTGATGGTGTTAGAATGAACATGTCTGTCAGAGGGTGAAGTGTTCAACACGTCTGTCAGGGGGTGAAGTGTTCAACACGTCTGTCAGGGGGTGAAGTGTTCAACACGTCTGTCAGGGGGTGAAGTGTTCAACACGTCTGTCAGGGGGTGAAGTGTTCAACACGTCTGTCAGGGGGTGAAGTGTTCAACACGTTTGTCAGGGGGTGATGTGTTCAACACGTCTGTCAGGGAGGGTGAAGTGTTCAACACGTCTGTAAGGGGGTGAAGTGTTCAACACGTCTGTCAGAGGGTGAAGTGTTCAACATGTCTGTCAGAGGGTGAAGTGTTCAACATGTCTGTCAGGGGGTGAAGTGTTCAACACGTCTGTCAGGGGGTGAAGTGTTCAACACGTCTGTCAGAGGGTGAAGTGTTCAACATGTCTGTCAGGGGGTGAAGTGTTCAACACGTCTGTCAGGGGGGTGAAGTGTTCAACACGTCTGTAAGGGGGGTGAAGTGTTCAACACGTCTGTCAGGGGGTGAAGTGTTCAACACGTCTGTCAGGGGGTGAAGTGTTCAACACGTCTGTCAGGGGGTGAAGTGTTCAACACGTCTGTCAGGGGGTGAACTGTTCAACACGTCTGTCGGGGGTGAAGTGTTCAACACGTCTGTCGGGGGTGAAGTGTTCAACACGTCTGTCAGGGGGTGAAGTGTTCAACACGTCTGTCAGGGGGTGAAGTGTTCAACTCGTATGTCAGGGAGTGAAGTGTTCAACACCTCTGTCAGGGGATGAAGTGTTCAACTCGTCTGTCAGTGGGTGAAGTGTTCAACTCGTCTGTCAGGAGGTGAAGTGTTCAACTCGTCTGTTAGGGGGTAAAGTGTTCAACACATCTGTCAGAGGGTGAATTGTACAACATGTCTGTCGGGGGGGGAAGTGTTCAACATGTCTGTCAGTGGGTGAAGTGTTCAACACGTCTGTCAGTGGGTGAATTGTACACCACGTCTGTCAGGGGGTGAAGTGTTCAACATGTCTGCCAGGGGGTGAAGTGTTGAACACATCTGTCAGGGGGTGAAGTGTTCAACACGTCTGTCAGGGGGGTGAAGTGTTCAACATGTCTGTAATGGGGTGAAGTGTTCAACACGTCTGTCAGAGGGTGAAGTGTTCAACATGTCTGTCAGAGGGTGAAGTGTTCAACACGTCTGTCAGGGGGTGAAGTGTTCAACACGTCTGTCAGGGGGTGAAGTGTTCAACACGTCTGTCAGGGGGTGAAGTGTTCAACACGTCTGTCAGGGGGGTGAAGTGTTCAACACGTCTGTAAGGGGGTGAAGTGTTCAACACATCTGTCAGGGGGTGAAGTGTTCAACACGTCTGTCAGGGGGTGAAGTGTTCAACACGTCTGTCAGGGGGTGAAGTGTTCAACACGTCTGTCATGGGGTGAAGTGTTCAACACATCTGTCAGGGGGTGAAGTGTTCAACTCATCTGTCTGGGAGTGAAGTGTTTAACACGTCTGTCAGAGGGTGAAATGTTCAGCATGTCTACCAGAGGGTGAAGTGTTCAACTCGTCTGTCTGGGAGTGAAGTGTTCAACACGTCTGTCTGGGAGTGAAGTGTTCAACACGTCTGTCTGGGAGTGAAGTGTTCAACACGTCTGTCAGGGGGTGAAGTGTTCAACACGTCTGTCAGGGGGGTGAAGTGTTCAACACGTCTGTAAGGGGGTGAAGTGTTCAACACATCTGTCAGGGGGTGAAGTGTTCAACACGTCTGTCAGGGGGTGAAGTGTTCAACACGTCTGTCAGGGGGTGAAGTGTTCAACACGTCTGTCAGTCAGTGGGTGAAGTGTTCAACACGTCTGTCAGTCAGTGGGTGAAGTGTTCAACACGTCTGTCAGGGGGTCAACTGTTCAACACGTCTGTCGGGGGTGAAGTGTTCAACACGTCTGTCAGGGGTGAAGTGTTCAACACGTCTGTCGGGGGTGAAGTGTTCAACTCGTCTGTCAGGGGGTGAAGTGTTCAACACGTCTGTCAGGGGGTGAAGTGTTCAACACGTCTGTCAGGGGGTGAAGTGTTCAACACGTCTGTCAGGGGGTGAAGTGTTCAACACGTCTGTCAGTCAGTGGGTGAAGTGTTCAACACGTCTGTCAGGGGGTCAACTGTTCAACACGTCTGTCGGGGGTGAAGTGTTCAACACGTCTGTCAGGGGTGAAGTGTTCAACACGTCTGTCGGGGGTGAAGTGTTCAACTCGTCTGTCAGGGGGTGAAGTGTTCAACACGTCTGTCAGGGGGTGAAGTGTTCAACTCGTCTGTCAGTGAGTGAAGTGTTCAACACGTCTGTCAGGGGATGAAGTGTTCAACTCGTCTGTCAGTGGGTGAAGTGTTCAACTCGTCTGTCAGGAGGTGAAGTGTTCAACTCGTCTGTTAGGGGGTAAAGTGTTCAACACGTCTGTCAGAGGGTGAATTGTACAACATGTCTGTCAGGGGGTGAAGTGTTCAACATGTCTGTCAGGGGGTGAAGTGTTCAACACATCTGTCAGAGGGTGAATTGTACAACACGTCTGTCAGGGGGTGAAGTGTTCAACATGTCTGTCAGGGGGTGAAGTGTTCAACACGTCTGTCAGAGGGTGAAGTGTACAACATGTCTGTCAGGGGGTGAAGTGTTGAACACATATGTCAGAGGGTGAAGTGTTCAACACGTCTGCCAGGGGTTGAAGTGTTCAACTCGTCTGTCACGGGGTGAAGTGTTCAACACATCTGTCAGGGGGTGAAGTGTTCAACACATCTGTCTGGGAGTGAAGTGTTTAACACGTCTGTCAGAGGGTGAAATGTTCAGCATGTCTACCAGAGGGTGAAGTGTTCAACTCGTCTGTCTGGGAGTGAAGTGTTCAACACGTCTGTCTGGGAGTGAAGTGTTCAACACGTCTGTCTGGGAGTGAAGTGTTCAACACGTCTGTCAGAGGGTGAAATGTTCAGCATGTCTGTCAGGGGGTGAAATGTTCAACACGTCTGTCAGGGGGTGAAGTGTTCAGCATGTCTGCCAGGGGGTGAAGTGTTCAACAAGTCTGTCAGAAGGTAAAGTGTTCAGCATGTCTGTCAGGGGGTGAAGTGTTCAACAAGTCTGTCAGAAGGTAAAGTTTTCAGCATGTCTGTCAGGGGGTGAAGTGTTCAACACGTCTGTCAGGGGGTGAAGTGTTTAGCATGTCTACTAGAGGGTGAAGTGTTCAACACGTCTGTCAGGGGGTGAAGTGTTCAGCATGTCTGTCAGGGGGTGAAGTGTTCAACAAGTCTGTCAGAAGGTAAAGTGTTCAGCATGTCTGTCAGGGGGTGAAGTGTTCAGCATGTCTGTCAGTGGGTGAAGTGTTCAACACGTCTGTCAGAGGGTGAAATGTTCAGCATGTCTACCAGAGGGTGAAGTGTTCAACACGTCTGTCAGAGGGTGAAGTGTTCAACACGTCTGTCAGAGGGTGAAGTGTTCAACACGTCTGTCAGAGGGTGAAGTGTTCAACACGTTTGTCAGAGGGTAAAGTGTTCAACACGTCTGTCAGAGGGTGAAGTGTTCAACATGTGTGTCAGGGGGTAAAGTGTTCAACATGTCTGTCAGAGGGTGAAGTGTTCAACATGTGTGTCAGAGGATGAAGTGTTCAACACGTCTGTCAGAGGGTGACGTGTTCAGCATGTCTGTCAGTGGGTGAAGTGTTCAACACATCTGTCAGTGGGTGAAGTGTTCAGCATGTCTGTCAGTGGGTGAAGTGTTCAACACGTCTGTCAGTGGGTGAAGTGTTCAGCATGTCTGTCAGTGGGTGAAGTGTTCAACACGTCTGTCAGTGGGTGAAGTGTTCAGCATGTCTGTCAGTGGGTGAAGTGTTCAACACGTCTGTCAGTGGGTGAAGTGTTCAGCATGTCTGTCAGTGGGTGAAGTGTTCAGCATGTCTGTCAGTGGGTGAAGTGTTCAACACGTCTGTCAGTGGGTGAAGTGTTCAGCATGTCTGTCAGTGGGTGAAGTGTTCAGCATGTCTGTCAGTGGGTGAAGTGTTCAGCATGTCTGTCAGTGGGTGAAGTGTTCAGCCTCTGTGCAGACATAAGGACTGATGACAATGCTATAATATAAGAACTTCTTCGTTACTATCATGTGACAGTAATTACACCAGTGACCAGTACCTGACTGGACCCTAATGAGCAGGCCACCTACTGTGCCAGATGCCCAGGTAAGCATCATCAGTCAGCCTCTGACTGACCTTCGTCATGAGAACTGTTTACTAGCCATGAAAAACTGCTCATAAAAACCGAGGTGAGAAAACTGCAGATCGTGAGAGAGAAGGAGCCCTTGCTCTCTGTTTGTGCCTCTCTGTTTACATACATGGATACACCCCAGTGTAGCTGGGTGCCTGTTTACTTCAAGTGCACAATGTTCCTGTATTGGTGAAGGATCTCATCACTTCCACAGATTAGTCACCACTCACCACAACATGCACGCTACATAGAAACACTTTGTTTTCAATGTTTTTTGCTGAAGGTCACTTCGGTCCATGTTGATGGAAATAGCTGCCCCAGAAACCTGCAGTTGGAGGCAGGTTTATTGTGAGACCCTGGACAAGACTCACAAGAGGATTAGTGTTTCGCTGCCACCAACCCTCCAGGCAACTTCCCAATGTGGGCCTTTGAGAACATAAAAAGAATAACCTAGATGTGGCTAGTGTCCCAGGCATGTGCGTCACTGTGGGTCCCTTTAACTAACTGGTCCCTTAAGTCACTGGTACAGTTGTACCTTTAAAACACTGGTTCTTTCAACTCACTGGTCCTTGGTGGCCCCCTACGGCCTCACTGGCCCAATAATTCACTGGGTCCTTTAACTTACTGTTCCCTCCAACTCAATGGTCCCTTTAAAACATTGGTCCTTTTACCCCAATGGTCCTTTTAACTTGCTGGTTTCTTTGACTTGCTAGTCCAGTAATTCACTGGTCCGTTTAACTTGCTGCTCTCTTTACTGCATTCATCCCTTTAAGTTGCTGGACCATTTAACTTGTTAGTCCATTTTGGTGGCTGGGGTGGCTGGTCCCTTTAACTCCCAGGTCCCTGTCACTTCCTCACCTTGTCAACTAGCCACAATCATGCAAACAACTATGTTGACGACAACTGAAGCAGGCCCCTTGACCAATCACTCATCACACTCATTACCCTCCACTACTGCAGGAATCTGTTGTTGATCCCTTCCTTCCTCTCACTTACACAATGGAACAACACAATCGGCTCTATCTGTTTTCATGCAATATGTTCACCTTTGTATGGTGGGTCAATTTATGAACTAGAGCAGGTTGAAATTGATTTTCAAATGTGCCAGTTTCCCCAGAAATCTGTGGCTTCTGCATGCGTGTATGATGTATGTAACTGGATCCCGCCAATCCCCACTCATCCCATGGCCCCATTACATCAAGATATCACTGACACTGTTTATCAACAACAAAACCAACACAGGCCTGAATAAAAGCCAAGGAGGAAGAACTGACCAAGGAAGGATTACAGCAGGGACAACTGGACAAGGACAGTGGTCAAGTGTAGGATTGTGCTGTAATGATGTGCTTGGTCAAGGTAGTGTTGACTTCGCCAACAACCTCGGATGTTCCAGCCACATGACACTTTGCGCTTACTCTAACACATATGTTTGATTTATCCATTTGACAAACTGACAGCTTTTCATAGTCAACTTTCTGATCAGTCAAAATAGCAAAAGATACCCCAGGTTAGACAGAGAAAGGCTAGGTCCAAGCACCATTTTCACAGTCAATCCGGGCTTATCTAGCTGTAAGTGAGATGCTACTTTGTGTAGAAGTGACCTGTCGCCAGTTTCATACATGTGCATAAACTTGCATGTTCACTTATAATATTTACTGAAAAGAATTACACCATTTACTACAACATATATTCTAGCATATCTATATCATCTGAGTGTTAAGAATGGTCTTTGCAACTTCATGTAACTGGCCCCTGGTACTTTCTACCTGCGTAAAAGTGACCTACCCAGTAGTACTTTTTACCTGCATGTATGTTACCTGGCATCTTTTACCTGCATCGAATTGATCTGACACTTTCTACTAGTGAGAAAATTACCCAGCAAATTCTACATAAATATTCATCAGGGGATTTGGGAAATAGGGGGCTCAATATCTCAAAAGGCTCTAAGCCACATGTTTGCATATTGCATGTAACTGTAAGCATGCAATAATTTCTTGGACACAATGAAACAATGTATTGCAACTGATTATCATTGACGCATCCAGATATCGCCTGCTTGAGTCAAAATCTAAACTATGCGAGCAACTGGAGAGACTGGGCACTGTGCATCGACACTGGTTGGACAGAACTGACTCAAAGAACAACAGAACACACACGGTATAGTATTGTCACTCGGCATGGGTTCTGACCTTGCAAAGATGATACCTGTAACCTATGGTAGCTGCCCCTGTACCACGAAAATCTGAGTGCGGCATATTTAAATATCTAAGATCTTGATAACTAAATCAAATTTCTTGGAGGCATACAGAATTGATGCCGTAATTATTTTACGTAATAGTATGTTCAGCATACATAGACTATGGTGTATTTTTTTCACATTTTAACGACTGCTGAGCTTTTCTGCAATTACTTAAAGGCACAGTCGTAGGTTTTGTGTAAACTGCTGCCTACTGCTTCACAGATTCTGTATATGTAGTCTTCATCCTCACTGCCACCACCTGCCATTAGAGTCCCTGCATGACATTTGCCACACTTTCTGTCTAGCTAAACACGACCCAACACTTTCTCTCTGGCAAGCACTTACTTTCTACCTGCCTACAAATGACATGTCACTTTATACCCGACTTCAACTTTCACATGCCTAAAGTGATCTACACCTTATTCACACGTAGAGCCCAGGCACTTTCTACCTGCCTAGAAGTGACTCAACACTTTCTATACATACAGAAATAACCACAAACCTTCTACCTACTCAGCAGTCATGCAGCCCTTTCTACTTTCTGGCCTTCTGTGACCAGATACTTTTTATATTCCTAAAAAGGTTCAAAACACGTATGCCCTTGCACTTTCCACCTGCCCACCTACATTCAATATATAGTTACCTGTGTCTCTGGCCTGACCACTGAATGTACAGTAACTCCGCCAACTGTGTACATTAAGGTAGCCTATGCCTTAGTCTGCTTGGTAACTAACCCTAACTGATAAAACAACCCTTGCACAATTACCATTTAAGACAAACGAAAATATACAATAATGGTATCCCAGTAACTGATATAGATATATACATGTATCTATATTCAGTAAGCACTGCTACTAACTGCTGGGTTTTCTCCACGTTTTATTTGTTTCTTCACATTTTATAGTTAAACACCTATGTGAATTAATCAGTTTGAACCATTCTCATTTAGAGTCTGCTGGCCAGAGATGATTACAGTCAGCGTAATTTCAATGTTATAAAATGATATGTGCAGCAACTGAAGACAAAAAACTGTAGATGGAGAGGTTCAAGTACATCTCTACCTGCAGTTGAAGTTTTGGTCGGGGTCAAATGCAGCAGCAAGGGCCATAAGGTTGCCTAGATGACAGTGTTTACTGGGATGATGTAACTGTGGATATGTTCCCACACTGACATCTGCTATCAGCTGTCAGCCTCACGCCCAGCCCCTCTCACTGATAGCAACCGCTGTCAACAAGCTCAAAGGTTGACCATACTTCTAACTGGTGCACCCTACAACTCATGGGCAGTACATGAGTTACTAGCTCTATCTCTCTGACTCTCTGACTCTCTGTCTCTCTCTCTCCTGACTCTCTGACTCTCTCTCTCTCTCTCTCTGTCTCTCTCTCTGTCTCTCTCTCTCTCTGTTTCTCTCTCTGTCTCTGTCTCTCTGTCTCTGTCTCTCTGTCTCTGTCTCTCTCTGTCTCTCTGTCTCTCTCTGTCTCTCTGTCTCTCTCTCTCTCTGTCTCTCTCTGTCTCTCTCTGTCTCTCTCTGTATGTCTGTCTGTCTGTCTGTGTCTCTGTCTCTGTCTCTCTCTGTCTCTGTATGTCTCTCTCTGTCTGTCTGTATGTCTGTCTGTCTGTCTGTCTCTCTCTCTCTCTCTCTCTCTCTCTCTCTCTCTGTCTCTCTCATGCTCACTCTCACTCTCCTCTCTCTGTCTCTGTCTCTCGTTGTGTCACTGTGTCTCCCTGTCTTTCTCTCTCTCTGTATCACACATCCACACAACACACATACACCACACACACACACATATGCATGCACGCACGCACGCACGCACGCACGCACGCACGCACGCACACACGCACACACACACACACACCACACAAACCCCCATCAAGACCCTGTAGCTTAGTAACACTGCACGTGAATCACCTTCTCTTGGATACTGCGTAGTTTTCAAACAGAACAAACTACTGCTGATGTCGGACAACATCTGACATGAATTAAGATTAAACTAAAGATATGAGCCAGTGAAACCTGAAGAAGACGGCTGCTTACTGTAGTGTGAACATGCTCCACTAGAGTCGCCACCAGCAGGTCGCCACGAATGCACTGTCAACACTCTCACATTTAGGTGCCTTCAGTTTGTACTATGGGCTGGTTGCACTGGCCTTGCAAGGCTCACATGTCTTTGTGATGCAATGATAGATATGTGGTATTGTTAAAAGTCTAGATATATTTCTCTTGAGATATGGATATAAAACACACAAACCAACTGATTGATCAAATAACTTGAAAATAATGAACATTCTCAAATTCCACATGTGACATTAGGAAGCACCATCAAAGTTTACCCAAAATATGAGATTTTTTGTCCAGTCTTGGTTTTAGCTTTCTCAAACTGGCTACAATGTACAAGATGGTTGCTACAGCAACATCTCCATTGACTTGCTGAGTTGGACAAAAGCTGGGACGTAGTCTTCTATCTTGGGATGTGTACTGTTTTACATGTCACCAAAAGTTGAACAGTACTAAGACACCTGTAAACTTCGCGTCTGTACCCTCGAAAGAGTTGACTAGCAAAATATCTTGGAATCAACAACTGCAAAGACCATGGTTGGAAGAACATATTAACGACACGTGCTTAAAAGCCATTAATATGTTAGGTTTCCTGAGGCGGAACTTGAAAGTAAGCTTCCAGATAATCAGAGAGCAGGCCTACAAATCATTCATATTTTTAATGTGATTTTACTTTTTATTTTGAACATGCATACACATGATTTGTTGATATCTATTTAGTATTATCTATCTATTTATCTATCTCTCTATCTATGTCCTATAGTTTGATGGCCGTAGGTTTGACAAAATGATGGATCTTGTTTCACACACAGGGTTGTCATATTTCTGTATTCTCAGCTGTTCTAATATGTTGATTGGAGCCTTATGCATGGAAATGCTACTGTAACAAAAAGAAATGCAAGCCAGGTTTTTCCAGGGATGCCATAAAGAAAATGCAAGTAAATCAGTGCTGCCCTCTAGAGGCTATAGATACTACCATATCCAGGGCTTTATGCAGGACTACATTTTTGCCAGTCACACATGTTTTGGTCGACACATGGAGTAAACCAGGAGTTAATTATTATTGCACAGAATACATTATCTTCATTTGGGCTTTCACCGAAGGTGGTTTTCTGAAACCTAATCCCATGGACCTGACTAGACTGAACATGGAATTAAGGTGCCAATACAGATCAAATGTACAAGCCATGCCCTGACCTTTGACCAAAGGCACCACCAGTGACCAGCTGCCAGTGAAATAGGATCATTTGCTCATGTCTCCCTGCAGCAACAAATGTTGAAGTCTTCACATGGTCAACAGCAATGTCTCAGGTGCAGCGACAATTTAATAAGATTTAACAATGCCACCTAGAGATTCAACACTAGCTGGCAGGTGGACAAGGAAGCCATTTGGCTTATCAAGTGTCCAACCTATCTATCTAAGTATACCCCGCCCGTCTTAGGTATATGTCGATTTCATTTTTAAATATATTAACACTACTAGCACCTACACAATCAGCTGATAATATGTTCCATTCATTTACTGTTCTTTGTGAAAATGAAAAATTTATAATATCAAGTCTACATTGCTTCTTTGCTAATGTAAATCCACGTCCTCTAGTCCTTCTCTCTTCCTTGACCAAGAAACAAATATTTCTGTCAATATTTTCATACCCCTTCAATATTTTATACACCTCAATCTGATCTCCTCTCAATCTTCTGGTTTTTAGTGTTGCTAAACCACATTCTTTTAGACGCATTTCGTAACTAATATTCCTGTGTTTTGGTATAAGTTTAGTTGCTCTCCTTTGTACTCTGTCACTTACTAAGCAATAATTTACTGCCATGTCTGAACATAGATTCAGGAACTATCTCAAGTAACTGATTACATTTTTTATTTACGACATTTACCTACAAAAGCTAGTTACACCTAAGTGAGCAAACAGTCTAACACAAATGTTTTTCTTCAGCATTTTCTTTCTATTTTATTTTCCCTGGCATAATCGCCATGCAGAAGGAACTAATAGCTTTTGATGTCTCTTATGAAAAATACAGGCCAAGACGGGAGCGAAATTGTTCAAATATCACCTGAGTGCCACATACAACAAACACCTGTAACCTCAAACAATTAAATCGATAATCCACTGGTCTAGCCATAAACCACCAATCCACAAGCAACACTGATTACATCACTACTGGGCCATCACGTAGTCTCCCGAAAAGTAAATATCCCACAAAACGAATTGTGTGCACATATAAAAACTCTGTGTACACATACGCGTACGTGCACGACGTGCTTCCAATGTGCCCGCAACAAATATGTAGGTGCCTTTGTAATGTTTACAGTGGACTATAAGAGGCACCCGATGTGAGGCTTTGACCCAGTGTCCTTGTCACTGTCTTCTAAACCATTCCAAGAAACGACTGAGAGTCAACTGGTCGCTCATTGGTCAGACGACTAAACAGAAAGGTGTCTGCCTGTCTCGGAGAGGCACTAGACTCACAACTGGGCCAGGCTCTCCCCCACCAATCCACTCAAATCTACTCAAGTTCAAAAGTTTCCTTCATGTCTGATATTAAGTTACAACTTCTTAATGCAAAATTCGAATTTAAAACTAAAGTGGTAGCGAAATTTTTTTTTTGCTGACTTTGCTGATTTGACGGAATATTTGATGGCATATTTCAAAAACCAATTATAGCTACTTGGTAATTGTATATATTGACTGGTAATTATATATATATATATATATATATATATATATTATATACATTATTTATATATATAATATATATATATAATATATATATATATATATATATATTTACCAGTCAATATATACAATTACCAAAATTAAAACGTGCCTTTAATATGTTGGTTTCCAGTCATCTCATCGACACTCAACTCTCAATCTTATGTAATATATCGTGAAATCGTGTTTCAAACACAGTTGCACTGAGGAACATTGTACAGTCATACCAACTGACATCTAGATCAAACCTCACAGCTTCCATTAGTTATGTTTACCAGTCAACAGTGGTATTACTGTTGTTTCACAAGTGAAGCATCCCAGCCAATTATGACGAGCCTATATGAGGCAATGACTAGCAAGAGCCTTGTGCCATGTGAGCCTTCAGTACTCTGTTATCTGATAACATTGCACAAGAATAGCCAGGGTCAAACACAGCAGTGAACTTTGCCTGCCCTTGGCGAGACACTTGCCTTGCGACTTGAAGAGTTGCCGCCTAAAACAACGTCATGTTCTCTACATCCGAGTGGAACGATTGTACGATCAAGGAAAATTCCATCTTAATTCTCGTAATATTTCTAGTCTCTGGAAAGGATATGTTTCCGAAATGGAGTGAATACCTGTATTTTTAAGAAGTTTGTTTTTAAGGATGTTCATGCCACATTAAAAAGGTAATAAAAGCAAAAACAAAAATTACACCCTTACACAGTGCAGTATCTAGTCTTTAGGTTAGCTGAACAGCAGTTTACATTTTACTATCTGCTCCCATTTGTATAACCCCAAACTCAAAATAACCCTATAACCAGAATGAAAATTGGACAAGAGGCCCTGAAGTCCTATGGACTATACTGTGATTCTGGTGAAAGTATATGAATGTTCACTCTATTGTTGTCTAGAATATTAATTTTTTATCTTTGTCAATTGTCACTTATAGGTGACAATATATCTTTAACCAGTAGACACCAAAGTCACACCATTTTAAAGATAGTTAAACAAACATCAAAATAAACACAACACTGGCTAAGTGAAGACAGCTTAAAACATGCAGGCAACAATTGTCCAGTTTAACAGGGATCTACTGGGTTATTGATACAGCCCCTGCCACTGCTACCACACCTATTACCACAGGTTACCTTCTACACTGGACATTGACAGTCCAGCTACCAGTCTGCTAAGCCCAGGCAGCAAACTGGCAACATTTTAACACTTTGCTTTTTGGGGAGACCCAAGATGTCAATATAAAAGACCAGTGAATTACATATTTCTTGTGTACAATCAAAATACCCACAAATACACCTATTCAAAATTAAAGGAAAAGCTTCAGAAGTGTTTTGAAAAAAAATAGGAAAACTTAAAATGTACCAGTTTTTAGCCCCTAAAGGACCCTAGAAGGCTTAAAAGGTGTCAATCTGATTAACAATTGTTGTGCATAGTGACAGTACCTTAAAAAAACAATGCACAGTTTGAACAACAGATCTTCAACGGTTTCTGAGAGCTAACAGTGTAAGTGGATGGTGCACAGCTCACGGCAGACACAACATGATTGATGCCATAAGTCCACTGAACCTTTAGCCAAAGTACAAAAACTGGCATTTTGGGTGGCACTGAGATGCCTTCAGAAGGATTCGATCAAATACAGATTTCTTGTGTGGCACTATAATGACAAATGCCTGTGCAAAATTATAAAAAATTCTTATCCAGCCAAGCTCAATATGCCAATATGCATTTATAGAGATTCTACTCTGCTTTGGCTATCTTTGGACACATGTTCTGTGGACAGTAAATCTGTCAAGTGACACACATACATTGAACAAAATGATTTTCAAATGTTATCAACAATTTTAGTACATATTAGTAATGATATTTTAGTTGTGAAAAATATGAAATAAAAACATACATTTCAGCTAGTTTATCCTATTACCACACAGGTTACCATCTACACTGGACATTGGTAGTACCTGGGACAATGTTTTAGTGTAACATAGCTATAATGTGTTGTTTACATAAGCACTAACTAGCCACTAATTACAGATCAGTCACTGGTCACAGGTGACACAGCTTGTAGTAGACAGAGGCCACAGGGTAGGTGAATACACAAGCCTTAGAATATACAACTTTGTGAATACGCCAGTGATTCTGGGCAGAACCAAGCCAATGTGAACACTTAGCTTTTGTGGGAGGCCCTGAGATGCCCTTAGAAGCATGCAATAAAATATAAATGTATTGTATATTGCCTTTTTACCCAAAGTTATGTCTGTACAAAATTAGAGAAAACATTAGTTGACGGTTTCTGAACAAAATAGGCATCCATACGTGTGTGTATGTATGTACATGCATGCATGTGTGTATGTTGTATGCATGCGTGTGGTGGGGAGGCATGCGTGTGTGTATTAGTACATGCATGTGTGTGTGCGTGCGTGCGTGCGTGCGTGCATGCGTGCGTGCATGCATTACACTTACATAACCATATTAATCTACCCTATTACTTCCAAGTTCTACACCCTCAATCACTCAAAAACTATGAACTTCAGGTACATAGATTATGAATACCAGGCTTCACTTGGTAAATCTGCAATGCACTCAACTCTCTAGCGTACCACTTTTGTGCTGATAAACGAGGACTGTTGACCTTTCAGCCTGAAAAGTCCACGAATCGGACAATGCATTGATGTTACTAAGCCATATTTCTCATGAAGATTTCGGTTATCGCACGTGGTTCACCACCAGTGCAGGTTCAGCACTAGGACATCCATGTGTCCTGTTTCCTAATTGCTGTGTCTTTATCCAGACTAAAGCAGTCAGTGCTGATTGGACGCCTGTCTGTTTACAAGTCTTGTACTATCTATCTTGTCACACTGTTATGTCATTCGACCAAGAGCCTTGACAATGTCTCCCCAACACATGGCCTCCAGCTCAGTGCTGCCACATGGTGGATCAGCATGGTGTTAGTTACATAATGTTACAACTGATGTAAGACCACAATAAGGTGTTCATCTGCTATTACCCAATCAAAGAGTACCCTATAAAAACAGCATTATGCAGGTTGTCTGAATTTCTGTGAGCACATATGTAGTGTGGAGTGAGTAGAAATTATGTTTTTGTGCAGCGTGGCATCAGAGCTGTCAAATTATGACAGCTGTCAGTCGGTGCATTTCTGTGTATTAATACAGGTGTCATTTTGCTTTGTGATGTAATCAGGGACAATCCATGGGTGGTTCAACCAGAACTAGAAGGGTGTAAGGTTTGAAAGACGTTTGTGGGAGCTTGAAGCATTAAAAGTTCAAATTTTTTTCACTGAACCTGTCTATGGAGGGTAAATTTGTTGTGAAATTGTCAATAACAGAACTCATCAATATTAGTAGGAAATGAAGGAAACGCTATAATGGTCGCCTATGGAAAATGCAAATCTGGTCTGACTCCAACTGTAATGAACAGGTCATCAATCACACAGGGACCATAGGCGTGAACATGATAATAATAATTAGGTTACTTCTATCGCAACTAAATCCTTAGAAACCAAGCTCAGAGGCGCATCTATAAAAAGGTTGATTGATCTCATAGTCAATAAAAAAATCCAGTTGTCATCAGTTTGATTGATACGCCAGGGAGCTATGGTGGGTAGGTAAGGTTGTAAAGGTGTCTTTAAATGCACCATATACATTCTCAAATTAATTGTTTTTCTACTCCTAAACATTTATAGGTAATAAAACGTACATTTTAACCTAAATACATTATGGGTATACAATGAAATCACGCTTTGGCCCCGACTGTGTAATAAATACAACCCTGTCTGTAATGAATAACTACCAGGTACTACACAGTGGTTTTGTTGTGTGGTATATTGTTTTAAATTTTACCTATTGCAGTGTGCAGATGGGTATTTATTTATATCTTTTAGAGGAGGTAGGCAATTTGTCCTGGATATTACACACCATAGGGGCAGGGGAGTTTCCCAGCTGCCCATTTAAATTTAACAAGATTGCCACTTAGAGAATTAACTTTAGATGGCAGGTGAAAAAGGAAGCCCTTTAGCTTATCAAGGGTCCAACCTATCTATTTAAGTGTACCCCGCCCTGCAATTAGCATCATCAAATAAGGCACTTTATACTAGTGAGAGTCCATGCAGTTAGTTAACTTCTACATTATGTTACTCAGTGTTAGTCATCATGCCAGTCAAGGCATCAGTGATTATAATCAAATGTTACCTTACCTCTTTCAAAGACCATTGGGGCGTTTGGGCCAATAAGCATTGCGACGGCCCCCGCCCCGCCTGTAGGGCGCGCACTGCCCGTCGCATACACCGCAATGTCACCGCTCACCACCAGGGCATAGCGACCTGTAACAGAACCAAGGTCACCTGTAACAGAACCATGGTCATTGGCAACAAGGACACAGTGGCTTAAACAAAGTAACTGACTATACCTACCTTTTGGACACCAAAGAAACCTCACATGTACAGTATATATATATATATATATATATATATATATATATATATATATATATATATATATATATATATATATTTGCATATTACCACTGCTTGAAAATGAATTGTGTCACAGTGCTGCTGCCTACAGGATACTCTGCTGCTATTGGAAGCAGTGACCCATTTAGTTATGCACAATACACTCCATAATAGAGCAATTGTGATATATAGCCATCAAACATAGCTGTATAGAGCAGTATTGTTTCCATTAGAAAGATTATTTTAACATGTAGGCTTGGGTAATGAAGACATCATAAAATGCCACTTTTATTTAATGCTAATTTTTAACTAATAGTTATAATACCACAATATTACCTGTGTCCAAGGACAGCAATATATGCTGCATGTACACAAAGTATTTAAGGGGTGTGAATAGTACTTCCAGATATATTTCATCTTGAAAATGTGAAAATGTGTTATTTTGGCAAATTATCACTCGGCAAGAGTCAAGCACAAACTTGAAAACATAACAAAAAGCAACAAAAAATTTGAACATGTGGAAGATAAATTTGATATGTGAATATTACAACAACTTTCAGTCAGCTATGCCATTTTGGTTGTATTTTATTTGTTCTCCGATTTGCTTATCACAGGGAAAATATCATAACTACACAATTAAACAAACTGTTAATACAAATTCAATCCGTTTATTCCCACGCATATCATGATAACAAATATCTGATTCATAAAAATGTCTTACTCATGTTTTGTGGTATTTGCCCCTTCAAATCTATCAATCTAATAATTATATCAATAATTGTACATAAAATAAACAGTAAAATATATAAAACAGTATGTTTAATAACACATAAACTAATATAAACAATCATTATGAAACGGTCTACCCAACTAATTTTTATCAAGGTGTATTTTCACTGGCATATATATATATAGATATATAGATATATAGATATATAGATATATAGATAGATATATATATATATATATATATATATATATATATATATATATATATATATATATATATATATATAATCACCACTAACCATGCCCATACCATAACCATTAATGGTCTGTAACTATAATTCACAAAAATCACAATATATAGTCCAAATATTCAGGGTTTCTTGGCCCATTTTTGTGTTACATATATCAGAGGGATTGCTCTATGACAGTGTAGTGATGAAGACTGTACACAGTCCTGCGGTTCTGACAGAAGGTTTCTTGTAATTCTTGTTTCTTAGCCTTCACAGGTGTATGTTCCAGAGCCACAATGTGCTGCCCCAAAGCCAAGGCACCTGATAGTTTGGCATGGACCTGAAACAATAGCAGCCATTACCTGAACATACACACTAACATTCAAAACTGCTCAAACTATTATTTAAGGCTGTTAACTGAAGTCGGTTGACAGGGACTTGTCTCTAGAAATGAGGGAGGGTGTTAATGTGAACAGGTGGGTATTTAACCCAAATTTCTGAGACATAGAGGGTGGGCAGTAATGCAGTCAAATAAGATATATATATATATATATATATATATTATATATATATATATAATATATATATTATATATATATATATATACCAGTATATAGAATTTTTTTTTATGTTTGTGTGTGTATAATAACATACATTACTAAAATAATTAATGTTAAATTGAACTACTGGTAATTTTCAGTTAAATAAAAAAATATTGTTGTTTATAATACTGATTAATTTGGAAGTGAATTTCATCACTGGATTAATTTCAAAATGATTTAATAGCATAATTATGATAATACCACACCAAAAGTTATCCATGTTCAAACTAAAATATCACACATTTAAAATGCTATGTCGTGTAACATCGATCTTGGCCACACAATTCACCACCAAGAGTTATCACTTAGTGTCTTTGCTTCAACACAATTGTTGTGTACTATTTTCTAGGCATCGTAAATGTAATAATCCATGTGAATTAAGGCACCCATGCAAGTAGGAAGTCAGCTCTTCACAACGGTGCAGAAACAGCAATGTGCGATTGTTGATGGTCTGAAATATGGGCACATTTTACCAACATTTATAGTATTTACTGTTGCGTGAATATACAGTTGTAATAATTATGTCTATTGTGCATATTAATGATATTATACTATGAATAAAAAGACCATGCCGAGAAAATAAGTTCAGAATGACCCTTAACTAAACGGCATGCCAAGATCGATAGATATCATGACATCCCGTACAACGACCAACTAGACTAGTCCATGCGACCAACTGCAATGTTGAACATCTAGGTCAGCCTACTTCAATGCAAGAGCAAATATTAGATTTAGCAATAAGCAAATACACAAATTATTCAATACAAATTATCAATAAAATGCAATATGTTACACATGTGATGTTTGCCAGCCGCTCTACGCTGTAATAATATTTAGAAATAGCTTACACATGTGTGGAATACAAAATTAGCGACTTACCTATGCATGTGGCGATCTGCCAAAACTAGGCGAAAAAGTACCGTCAACTTTCAAAGGCAGGCATGCCCACAAATAGAACATGAATTACACGATCTTCATAAAATTATATGTACTGGATAGCTAATGTCATGTCGGATCAAATGGGGCTATACAATATGCGTCATTTTCAATACAATACTGCGTTTTAGCAGGTAATTTCTTAGTAAGTTCAGCATTGTGTGTATCACCAATCAGTAGAACAATAATTTCTCTTACAACTAAACTTTATTCTGATTGAATTGGTCAGACTGACACAACACAACATTTGAGAAAGAAGGCTGTTTTAGGCTTCAATTTTCAACCCGATGGTATGCAATTGTTAACTAAAGCAAATGTTATTAGAATGCACATTTGAATGTTTGGCTTTTACATGCGTATTCAAATGCAACTGTTCAGTTTTCCCATAACACAAACATTCGCATTTGGACGCAACCATCAAACATTCGCATCCAAATGTGTATTCGAGTGCGCCAACCAAACATGTGATCACATTCAAATTTATGTTTGAATGCAATGGTACACATACAACGGTCACAAGCCTGCATGTTGCCATGGCCAGTCATTTGTTGATTTGCATTTGTTTTAAATGCTACTGAATCCATATCGCTGAGTAATCAGAATAAAAGTTGGCGTAAATAGAGACACCATAAGTACATCCTAGTCATATCAACATTATTCTTCAAAAGTTAATATTTGTATGTATAAGTCACGCAGAAATATGGTTAATTTGAGTGTAAAATCCTTACCCAAACTTATAACATATTCACCAGGTGTCCTTGTAAAGCGTTGTGAATTGCATTGGATGTGGCATTATATAAAATATCATTATAATAACACTGTAATATATTAGTTATAAATGCTTAACCCATTAGCATGCAGCCGATTTTAACGTGACGCCTGTGGCTTCTCAAAAATGTGACCTAGATGATTAAAAATATTGCTTGCGCCATTTTCTTTGCTCTAGCGCCTTTATTATTCAATTCTCGCAATAGCATGTTGTAGGCATGTTGTAGATAATAAAAGTACCTACACAGTGGTGTCAAAACTATTGTTATAATTTTAAAATATGTTGAACATTTCTTGGTTGACACTATGACATTTTGAACCTTTTTGTAAAATAACTACTTTGTTGCAGTGTAACTTTTTTATGCTTGGATTTCTACTGCTACAAGTTGGGTTTATTTAAAAGAACATTAAATTATCTACACACTGGTATACATTTTTGTATAACATATTACACATTTTAGCTGTATACGTGGCCAACTCCTGGCTGGAGGACATTTTTAAATGTCAAAAAAAAAGTATTGCTGTTAAATTTCAAAAAACGCGATAAATATTTTTGAGAACGGAAGTATCCAAAATAGTCACAATGTAATGTTATATGTCTAGATAGGTGTCGCATTAATCGCATCTCTTAGTCACTAGATGCAACCATGTAAACCGAATTCAAACGCTGTGATGTATTCGCTGGCCGGCTATGGCCGACCTGAGGAGATTCGAGGTGACCGTCAATGCCCGACTTGAGTGCTAATCGGTTAACGTACATGTGGTAATGGTGTTTTAGGAATGTGTCATTGCTTTGTGCATGAGCATGTAGTTTGTGGAGTGCTTGACAACACCTGTTCCAAACGACCACCCTGGAGACTCACCGTCCCAGGAGCTGGACTCGACCCAGTTGAGGGCGTTAAAGAGGGCGGCCGTGCCCCCGTAGCAGGCATTGGTCGTGTCAATCCCCTCCACGTTCGTGTTCCCGGACTCTTCAAACAGCTGCATGAGAACTGTCTTCACGCTCTTCGACTTGTCGATGATGGTCTCCGTGCCCACCTCCAGCCGTCCGATGTCCTGGTAGGCCACGCCGTTCCTCTCCATCAGTCGCTGGACAACGGTCAGACACAGGGAGTTGATGTCCTCGCGGTCCGAGCAGAAGCCCATCTTGCTCTGACCGAGGCCGATGGTGTACTTGCCGGCCGACGCTCCGTCGAACGTCTCCAGCTCCGTCTGGTCTACGTAGGTGTAGGGGAAGTAGATCTCCATGCTCAGGATGCCGACCTGGGCTGGCCAGCCCTTGTGTTGTGCTTCGTGTGAACCCGGCATCTTCTCAGTCTACAAACAAAGCAATACATATTGAATATATTGTTCATGGCTCCAAGAATGGTTTATTGAAGTATAATTAACTTACTTTGGAGCTTAATTGTCGATGATGAGTACGACGTTTCGATCCATCATCTACGCTGAAATCTGAGGCAACACACGTGACACCAGTACATGAACAAGGCCCGTAGATGATGGGTCGAAACGTCATACTCATCATCGACAAGTAAGTTAATTATACTACAATAAGGCAATACATGTTAATAATAATAATGACTTCTTATGTGCCAATATCCTCATCAAAGATCGACAAAACCAAAGGATTAATCTCTTAATCATATAACAATGCATGAGTCATTGACCGGTGGATGAAGGAAACTATCTCTCTCAACTGACATGGTCCTGCATTATGATCCAGTTTCGAGATTGTACCCCAATGTATCATCAGTGATAACATGTGGAATTAAGCATTTTATATCAAACGGTTTTCTACATTCTTTGAAAGGATAGAAGATCCAGTTTCTTAATTATATTTTTCGATTTCTCGATTGCATACAAATTTTCCTCTCAAGAAACTTGTTTTTTGTCTGAGCATTTTAGCCACTTCTTGCGGACTTCTTCAGCTGAAATACACACCACAAACCTTGATTCTTGAGGGATAAATATGTACCCCAATGCAACACCAGTGGTAGCATGTGGAATTGAGCAATATTCATACCATAATGCAGGACCATGTCAGTTGAAAGAGATAGTTTCCAGCACTAGGTTAGATACAGACTATTCATAACTTTGTTAATAGTCTAATGGTAGAACCACAGCCAACATAGGTTTCATGTCAATTGGAGGAAACAATCCCACACAAGGGACAAATGTGGAACTTGTTGCAAATATAGTCTGTCTCTAACCTAAGAATCAACTGATTCAGAACAAATTTACTGTTCTAATATAGTACTTATTAAGTCATATCACTGATGTCTGAGAATAAATTGGAATGAATGTCACTGAAGCAAAACATCATGTTTACCCATCTTCTTTCAGAATCTCATTCCAACACACCACACAGTCACATCTGCCAACACTGGCAAGAATACACCTACACGAGCATTGGCATTTTATGAAAATCAATGAGAATTGTATCATAACAAAATGTTGGGAAGTACCATATATGTTTTGTATTGCATGCAAAGCTGGTATTTAACAGAGTACATTAACTTTGTTACTTTACCTTTTAACCCATTAGCACGCAGCCGATTGTAACGTGATGCCTGTGGGTCCTAAAAAAATGGACCTAGATGTTTACAAATATTGCTTGCGCCATTTTCTTTGCTCTAGCGCCTTTATTATTCAATTCTCGCTATTGCATGCTGTATGCATTTTGTAGATAATAAAGGTACCTACACAGTGGTGTCAAAACTGTTGTTATAACTTTAAAATATGTTGACCATTTCTTGGTTGACACTATGACATTTTGAAACTTTTTGTAAAATAACTACTTTGTTGCGGTGTAACTTTTTTATGCTTGAATTTCTACTGCTACAAGTTGGGTTTATTTAAAAGAACATTGGATTATCTACACACTGGTATAAATTTGTGTATAATATATTACACATTTTAGCTGTACATGTCGCCAACTCCTGGCTGGAGGACATTTTTAAATGTCCAAAAACAAAAAAGCTATTGCTGTTAAATTCCGAAAACGCGGTAAATATTTTTGAGAACGGAAGATAGATAGGTGTTGCATTTAGTGCATATCTTAGATACTAGATGCAACCACGTAAACCGAATTCAAACGCTGTGCTGTATTCGCTGGCCGGCTATGGCCGACCTGAGGAGATTCGAGGTGACCGTCAATGCCCGACTTGAGTGCTAATCAGTTAAGTACAAAAGTTTAATTTTCTTGAGTAACAAAGTACGTTTTTCTACTGTACATAATGAAGTACTCATATTTTCTTTGTTAAATTTGTGAAACTCCTAAAAAGTTCTATGAATGACCTGTGCTGGAAACATGGCACAGTTTCCAAAGCACGCACTTATTTGCAAATATCAATGGCCACATGGATACTTTAAGCATCCTGGATTCCAGGGATTTCAAATTCAATAGGGCCTGTATGTGGTCACGATACATTGCGAGGCTCCACGCAACTGGAGATGATTGAGGACAGGACACAAGAATGCTATTTTAATGACATTTGTAGTTTCTAACTGATGAAAATAAACTAAAGCATTTGTGAAAGTTTTGTTAGTAATTATATATTATGCTAATCATTTTATTTTTTAGCAGTATTGTTATATGGCTGGGTACCAGTAATATCACTCATATGGCAGAATTAGGTAAAGGCAAAGGCTGATCAAATGTGAATTATAGACTATCGTTATCAGCTTGGTTTCTGTTACATCATACTAGGAAAACCAGGTAATAAATATCTCGTGTTATAGCTTTCCTATCTTAATTGTCCAATGTAATATTGACTATGAGTTTACTACACCACAGACATTTTAGCAATTTAGTAACACATTAACAACTTTAAAACGTACGTGTCTTTTACAGGAATTGTATTTTATATTGTTGCACGTTGTGGTATCACCATAACAGTTTGATAAGCACTTATATCTGACAAGTTATCTAAATGCACATATTCATAACACATGTATACATATGCCCCAAAACAGGGTGTACTGCGTGAAAGATTGCATTCTTCATTACTTGTCAAGATCGTCAAACCCCAGTACTAGGAATTTTAACATTGATGTTGACCTAAAGTTAACATGTTTACTTTTGGTAACTTGGTATAGAGTACAATAGTTGTAAATATTAGTTTTACAATAGTTGTGATATTTAATTAAAATGATATACCTTGTAAATATTATTGTCTTAACTTAAAAAAAAACAGTGTGCTCAGTGCTAAACTACCAATCCACATAAGCACCAACTAACATCCTACCTGTTTGCCAGTGTTCATTTCACATGTTGATTTTACCACTGCACCACATGTAGTAGTTATCAGCAAATTGCAATAATCCAATCGATTAAGCTGAAAGATTATATTATCAGTTTTAGCCATTTAAATCATAGACTGCACAACTGTGTTGTCTAATCACCTTTCACCCCAGCTAGCTCCTCTCATAGATTAGATTATGCTTTAATTGTTTGTTTTCTAGACCAGAAGCCAGTGATTAGTTTATCTTATTATTCTACGTTCATCGCTATGTGATAACACTTGACTTTAATAGTATCATATTTATATACTGGCAACTTTGATATAAGAACTATTAAATTTTTGCTGGATTGAACTAATAAATAGTAATCATACATAAAGAAAACTAATAAGAAATTTACAACACTTACTCTTTTAATGTTAACATTCCACATACATATATTTTTAGGTCCCAAACTATATATTACACACGTGAACGATATGTGCAACATATCTACACTTATAAAATATATCCTCTGTGTAGGTGATATAATTTTTTTTGCAGATCTAGTTATATCAGAAGAATTAAATGCTAATAATTATGTGTAATGTGCTGGACAAGATGTCTACATGGTTTGCAGTGAATAGGTTAACATTAAGCATATCTAAAACAAATTATGTACTATTTGGAAAGCGTATGCTCAGTAGAGATGTTGTTATATATATATATATATATATATATATATATATATATATATATATATATATATTTATATATATGTATATATATATATATATATACATATATATAAATATATAAATATATATATATATATATAAATATATATATATATATATATATATATATATATATATATATATATATATATATATATATATATATATAACAACATCTCTACTGAGCATACGCTTTCCAAATAGTACATAATTTGTTTTAGATATGCTTAATGTTAACCTATTTACTGCAAACCATGTAGACATCTTGTCCAGCACATTATACATAATTATTAGCATTTAATTCTTCTGATATAACTAGATCTGCACAATTTTTTTATATCACCTACACAGAGGATATATTTTATAAGTGTAGATATGTTGCACATATCGTTCACGTGTGTAATATATAGTTTGGGACCTAAAATCGAACCTTGACGCACACCACATAATACATTGCATACATCAGACTTACAAGTATCAATTGACACAAATTTGATTAGAACTGTTTGCTAGATGGTTATTTATCGAATGTGAATTAAACTTCACATGATCGCCCCATGAGAAGCATAAAAATGTGAACATTCCAAACAAATATTTATTGTAGTTTTATATACAGCTTTTTCCCTCCATTAACTAAATATGCCAGCCTATAATTATGGTCTTATTCAGGTCTGTAATCTGTGTATGCATGCTTATTTAATTAATGTTACCAGTTCCACACTGTGTTTTTTTGTCCTAACGTTATTTATTGTTTTAGTTCCATCCTATACCACTACATGTACAGCATATATAATTAATATATTAACTTTAGACGAGTACCACGAACAGCTTTTGTTCACACAGATCCATATTATCACTCACCATTAACTTGCAAGGTGGGCACTCCTTGTAGAAAAATCTAAACAATAACAAAATCTTTAGAATTAGTATCCTTTGATATATCTACACCATGCATATTTACCTAATGGAGCAAGTGTGTTTTGTGGCACATTATAAACCAAAATGATATGTTTTTAAAAATTAATCTCCCAAGATCACAAACATTGAAGAAAAAGACACTTGGTGAATACTAGTCTACATTCTAGTCTACCATCTGGTACATAGTCCTGTTTCCTGTGGTCACCCAAGAAAAAAATTAAATACATAAAAAAGTATGTGTTCATATATATATATATATATATGTATCTATGTATCTATGTATCTATATATATATGTATCTATGTATCTATGTATCTATATATCTATATATCTATATATCTATATATCTATATATCTATATATCTATATATCTATATATCTATATATCTATATATCTATATATACACACATACACGAATTATTTTCTATTCTGCATTTGAATGTTTTGATATTGTCACAGTTGGATATTTCTGGGCTAAGGGGGTTCCGGTCTGCAGTTGTACGCAGAAAGAAACTATATTTGAAAATGCGAGTTTTAAACTATATTTGAAAATGCGAGTTTAAACTTATGGGGCAATGAAGTGATGACGACCATTTGATCTGACGTGGTGAGTAGATGTGTTGAGATAGTTTGGCAGATTGACTGCACTATTAGGTTGTGTAGAGCTTTGTGGAAGATCAAAAACTTGCAATCTGTAGGGTTCGTCAGTTTAGTGTTGTTGACATATCAGTCCAATAGTGGGGGGCGGTGGTCGTGTGGTAGAGCGCCGGACTGTCAATCAAGGGGACGGTGGTTCAATCCCACCTACCGCCATTTTGAAACTTGTGTCTTTCGGAAGAGACACTAAAAGCCGCTGGTCCCTTCTATCTGGTGTCTATGCCAGGGGGAAGTAAAAGATCCCACACAGGGAGTAAATGTGTAACTTGTAGTGGACTCACTAATTCTAGAGAAGAACTCTTGTGTTAGCCCAAGTGTGGGCTGTTTGGAGGAAACCACCTAAGAACTATGGGGTTCTCTTGCATAATCATGTAATATGCATTAGGCAGCTCTGCATCTGATTTTTCCTATCTGATTCACTTGACATGTACGATGCTATTTACTTCTTGTGAATATCTGGTTATATCTTGTGTTGATTAGTCAACGTGAGTGAGTCGCAATTCCCCGGTCTCACGTAGGCGGCCATCTTCTCCTTTAGCTTGTCGTCGGACAGTTTCGTACCGCACAAGTTCCCCACGATTTTCGCTAGTTGCCCATCGACGTCTGGTGCAACTTGCTCACTGGCGTCGTAAAACGCCTCCAGCCCTGCCAGGACATCCACCGGCTCCGTGTGTCGTGGCGGTGGCTGCGTGGACGATGTCGAGGCGAGCGAAGCGGAGTCGACGTCTCCTTCGGGCGTGGTGACAGGATTGCTCTCTTCGGCTTCGTTAATGACACTGACGTTGTCTGCAACCTCATCTTCCGCCAGTCTGGCCACAAACCAGCTCATCTGCTCTGCCAGAGTGCTGACGGTCACTTGTAATTGTGCAACCTCGGATGGCGTGTTCATGGCCGCCATTGCCATTGGTGCAGTCGACGTAGACGGCATTGGCGCGGTTTCCCGTGACGGTGTTGGCAGTTTTGCCTACCGTGTCACGCATTGATTTATCATTCGATCGTGACTTTGTACCCCGAGATTTCGTGGACTTTGTCGATTTCGACGAAAGTCCCAAAAGTTGGCTCTCGATGCCATCGAGCACTCCGCCATCCACATGGCGCATGGCCATCGTTGGCGCCGTTTTATTTGTAAAACAGGCTGGCCCAAAGCAACGTACTCGACAGTAAAGTCTATACATGAGTGTATACACTCAGTTGTAATATAAACGAATTTAAAAATACCATAAATTAAACAGATGTCGTTCGATTTTAAAACTCTCTGGAAACACGACTAATTCTTTACAAAGCTAGCAACGCACTGATTAATGAAGCTGCGCACGCATCTCATAGGAAGCCTACCTTCGTGGTGATTGGATAAAATTAGCCAACACAAGAGTTATATTTGCATCTGATAGCTATGTGCTGTTTTTTTTACTTGAGGTTTCTGTAGTTCAACTCCAAAGTAGGACGATGACTGACTGACTTCAGAAGTTCAGAGTGACTCCTTCAATTAGGTAGTCTTACCTGTTAACATCATAGATTGGTGTAATGAATAATGATTAAAATAATAGCTTAATAGTAATGGTTGGCATAACGTCCACGTACTTAGTCAATCACTCATACACACTCACGCACGCGCGTGCGTGCGTGTGTATATGAGAGGGATTGACTAAATATGTGAACATTATGCCAACCATTTGATTTTTATAGCTCACATATAACATAAACAAATTATTAAATTTTTATAATTGGCTAACATGAAATATTCTGATTTATGCGGAGTTCTGTTAGACTTCCATTTTACATAAACTATTCCAAACTATACCTTTATTATAATTCCAAGAACCTATACTATTGTCCACCCACCACTGCCTACCACTATGTTATTCCACCCTATTCTTAAGATTATGAACGTTCTGAGACAAGTTCATCACGTCATTATTCTGATCTGTACACTTCTTTGGAATGTAATAGTACTAGTACACTATTCGTCCATATCCAGTCCATATGGGCATAGTCCAGTCGACTATTTGACTGTATCCAGACGAATAGTTCACTACATGTAGACTTTCTGGATAATTACATCCAGATCCCCATTCCATAATGATAAGACATTCAATTCCAGGTCGAATCCTTTCATTTTAATTCACTGGCTTGGCATGGCCCAGCTGCAGCAGATTCAATTCGTTTCAAAGTCAAACTTTACAATCAAATGAGCTGCCTTCGTTTATAATATTTTTATTATATGGAAAAAATCTTTAATTGTGGGTATCTTCCAGTTAACTGGCCTAAATTATTAGGACCTCTTTAAAGCGGATTGTTCAACCTTTTTTGATGTGTATGTATTTGGAATGTCATTCTACATCACTTCACAAAGAAGGAAGTAATTATTTTTAAATTGTGTTTTAGACCAATTTAATTCCGTTTAGTTGATGTAAACAAGCCAATGTCACAGCTATGCGCATCCCACAGGCATCAAAACTGCAAAAACAATTTTTTTCCAGACACATCCCCAAAAATCAGGCGGTATCATTATTTTCATTCTTGACAATGTGGATTTTTGTTTGTGTAAATAGCAAAATTTACAAAATGTTGTGTTTTTATCAATTTTGTTTCAGACTTTACATTGTATATGCAGGTTATGCCGTTATGGTTTAGATGCCGTGGGATGCAATAGCTATAATATGCAGAGATGGAGGTGTGACATCGGCTTGTTTACATTGATTCGACTGAATTAAATTGGTATAAATTACACAATTTAAAAACCTAATGTCTGCCTTCTTTGACTTTGTACCAGAAATATAATGTAGAATGACGTTCCGAACACAACACTTCAAAAAAGTTTGTAAAAACAGGTTTGAAAACGCCCCATATTAGCATTTAGGCCAGATAACTGCAAGATTGTTAATAATGAAAACTTAATTCTGACGTTGGTTGTTAATTATCCAAGCTAGAACATGGTCATGGCGTGATTTCAGCCTGGCTCTGCTCCTTGTCATGACGCGTGGCCTGCCTTATTTAGACCTAGTTATATGAGGCAGTGGGCCCACCCCATGGCCTTGCCATCAGGGTCCACTATCCAGGACAGTGAGACTGAGAGTGGTGAGTGAAGTGGATAGTCATGCCGGATGATCGGGTTTACTAAAATAAAAATCACTGAATAAAATGTATTACTGACAAAATGCACTACCCTAAATGTTCACATGGATACATACACGACTAACTAAAAAATTGCATGACCGCTACTTACCTAGTTTTTGCAAGGAAACGTGTAAAAAAACGTCAACAGTGAAACCACTCCTTCGCTATGGGAAAATAATGGTAAACACGAGTGACAACCGGAACTTTCGAATACGCCGGCGCATAATGAATAACCAATGGCACAGCTCGTAACTTTTCTCGCTCGGTCATCACTGTCGCTCGTATGATGAGTGTGTACCAATCAAATTGCTTCAAAGTCAGCAGACCTTGTAGCCTTGGTAACCAGCGCCATCTGTCAGGTTCTATTCACACTAAGTTGACCATAAGTAGTCTATTCATAACCATTACCTAATAGTAATACGTAAACGTTATTTATAAGTTATGCTGTTTGACAGACATGGCGCAAACTGTTTTTGTCACTTTCCCCATTGTTACATACAAAATCTAAGATCCAACAAATAAAAAACCTGTAAGCTAAACTAGCTATAGCCTATACGTTGCATGCGATCGATCGATAGCTGTTGGTGTTGCTAGGCAAAACATGATTTGTGTGTGTGTGTGTGTGTGTGTGTGTGTGTGTGCGTGCGTGCGTGCGCGCGTGCGTGAGTGCGTGAGTGCGTGAGTGCGTGAGTGCGCGCGCGCTCATGCGTTCGCTCGTGTGTGCGTTCGCTCGTGTGTGCGTTCGCTCGTGTGTGCGTTCGCTCGTGTGTGCGTTCGCTAGTGTGTGCGTTCGCTCGTGTGTGCGTTCGCTCGTGTGTGCGTTCGCTCGTGTGTGCGTCGCTCGTGTGTGCGTTCGCTCGTGTGTGCGTTCGCGCGTGCCCTCGCGCGCGCGTGCCCTCGCGCGCGCGTGCCCTCGCGCGCGCGTGCCCTCGCGCGCGCGTGCCCTCGCGCGCGCGTGCCCTCGCGCGCGCGTGCCCTCGCGCGCGCGTGCCCTCGCGCGCGCGTGCCCTCGCGCGAGCGTGCCATCGTGCGCGCATGCGTTCGTGCGAACGTTCGCGCCGCGCGTGCATACCCCCGCGTTCGCGCATACGCTCGTGCGCGCGTACGCTCGTGCGCTCGTGCGCGCGTACGTGTACTGCGCGTATGTGTACTTGTAAAATATACCGAGGGCACACCTCTGAATACACATCCGCGAACCGAGGACTTCCGCCCAACCGAGGTTGAATCGAGGACGTCCTCTGTATCGGCGATCTAGGGGCTGTCGATATAGGGACATAAACATTCAAAAACTGTTATTACTTTGTCTGTGATGGTCACGTCGATTGTATATAATAGGTAACAAGATACCGTTTACACTATTTAAATATCTTCATGCAGTCAAAAATTATGGCAATTTCAAATTTAAGACAATTACACCAAATGAGTGACTTCTGCACGTACAACGTACGTTCATAATTGGACTGGATCACTCAGTTTAAATGGAATTAAAACTGCTGTTACTTTATTGCTTATAAAAATTTATTAAATTTAAAAAAACTAATTTTTGAATTCAATATAGAGTGATCTTGAGATGGGTATGACATTGAAATGGCGTTTTATATCCAATGTTTGCTGTTTTATATCTAATGTTTGCTGTTTTATATCTAATGTTTGCTCTGTTTTATATCTAATGTTTGCTCTGTTTTATATCTAATGTTTGCTGTTTTATATCTAATGTTTGCTCTGTTTTATATCTAATGTTTGCTGTTTTATATCTAATGTTTGCTCTGTTTTATATCTAATGTTTGCTGTTTTATATCTAATGTTTGCTCTGTTTTATATCTAATGTTTGCTGTTTTATATCTAATGTTTGCTCTGTTTTATATCTAATGTTTGCTGTTTTATATCTAATGTTTGCTCTGTTTTATATCTAATGTTTGCTGTTTTATATCTAATGTTTGCTCTGTTTTATATCTAATGTTTGCTGTTTTATATCTAATGTTTGCTCTGTTTTATATCTAATGTTTGCTGTTTTATATCTAATGTTTGCTCTGTTTTATATCTAATGTTTGCTGTTTTATATCTAATGTTTGCTCTGTTTTATATCTAATGTTTGCTGTTTTATATCTAATGTTTGCTGTTTTATATCTAATGTTTGCTCTGTTTTATATCTAATGTTTGCTCTGTTTTATATCTAATGTTTGCTGTTTTATATCTAATGTTTGCTCTGTTTTATATCTAATGTTTGCTGTTTTATATCTAATGTTTGCTCTGTTTTATATCTAATGTTTGCTGTTTTATATCTAATGTTTGCTGTTTTATATCTAATGTTTGCTCTGTTTTATATCTAATGTTTGCTCTGTTTTATATCTAATGTTTGCTGTTTTATATCTAATGTTTGCTCTGTTTTATATCTAATGTTTGCTGTTTTATATCTAATGTTTGCTCTGTTTTATATCTAATGTTTGCTCTGTTTTATATCTAATGTTTGCTGTTTTATATCTAATGTTTGCTCTGTTTTATATCTAATGTTTGCTGTTTTATATCTAATGTTTGCTCTGTTTTATATCTAATGTTTGCTGTTTTATATCTAATGTTTGCTCTGTTTTATATCTAATGTTTGCTCTGTTTTATATCTAATGTTTGCTGTTTTATATCTAATGTTTGCTCTGTTTTATATCTAATGTTTGCTGTTTTATATCTAATGTTTGCTCTGTTTTATATCTAATGTTTGCTGTTTTATATCTAATGTTTGCTCTGTTTTATATCCAATATACTCTATTTACAGGATTATTCGTCGGACTTTTAGCTACGTTTCTATTCAACTGTCTTCGGGGGCCAGTAAATTGTTCTGCACCCAGAGGTGTACCCTTAGCATTTACTATTTTCTTGTGAGACATTTGATCAGTGACTTATTTTTTGTGACTCAATATATACCGACATTTTGAATATACGTAATTATATACCACTCAAAAAATAAGATAATTAAGTGGCGGCTGTCACAAAAAAATTCACCGTGGCACCAACGGGCTTCTATAGAATTACCCGAATGTTGGCTACATTTCACATTTCACTGCGTTCTTTTAATATACCTGGAATTTCTTTGAGATAGAAGTGAAGCTATGCATTAATGCATAGTGGAGTAGATAGGATATTATACTGGAGGGGCCATCCGACATACAAGGAAACTCTGTATATTTACTATCTATATATTAAAGTATATCAAAATATATAGGCAGTATGAATATATGTATATATATATAATATATATATATTATATATATATATATATATATATATATATATATATATATATATATATATATATATATATATATATATATATTAAAAATATAAAATTAAAAAGTCAACATTTTTAATGACCGTTGACATTATTATGTAGCTGCCATTTCAACAAAAACATTCACCACAATATGGTGCAGCCATCTAAACGGTAGAAGGAATAAGAAAGAGTTTCGCCCGGTTCCGTTAGTTCAACAAAGTCGCTATCTTTCTACACGACAACGCTGGAAATGATGCGGCAACTAAGCGAGAGAAAGCCCACCCGCCGCGTTGTCGTGACGTCACAGTGGGTATGACGTCGGCGGTGTGGTGGTCCAGGTTTCGACCAGTCCAGGATTTGACCGAATCTGGGACCGCGACGGTAGCGGTCCCAGATTCGACTCGGTCCAGGATTCGCCTTTGTTACTAACGTAGTTTCCGTTAGTAATACGTCAAGTATTGATATAATAATTGTTAACACACACATCTTTAATAAAAATAGATTAACTTATGTGATCCTTTTCACTCACTCGAAAGTGTTGTGTTATTTAGAGCGTTATTTTCGTCAGTCAGTACTTGTTAGTACTATTAGTATTCGTGGTTAACCGAGAACAAACTATTATTGTCGTTATGCAATAAGTAAACTGGAAAGTATGTTCCGACAATAAAAAATTTTACTGTGAAAGATTGTTCTGTTTTGTGTAGTACCAGTAAAGTGGTTTAGCCTAGGTAGAACGAATATTAGTCCTACCAGTGTGCGCTGAGTATCTGTGTGAATAGCGTCTGCCCTTTGGGAAGTGTCGTTACAACAAGCTTGCGTCATAACGGACTCTGACATACATTGCGCATGCGCAATGTCCGTTTAGCCGAATCTATGACGTACATTGCGCATGCACAATGTCCGTTTAGTCGAATCTCGGCCCGGGCATGACGTATGCCGTTGCCACTACGTCACAGCGCGTAAAAACAGCTAAAAGCAGTCACTGCGCATGCGCGATATGCGTTTAGTCGAATCCTGAACTGGGTCGAATCTGAGACCACCACAGGGGCAGTCATTTTCTCTAAGTAATCTTAACTGTGTTGTTGTGGGATTTTCGCATTTGACAGCGACTGCAGACCTAAACAAATGGGATGACGGCAACGCGCGTGTGTGTAAGAATTAAGACGACTAGTTTCAACAACGTCAATAGTCGCCGTATGTATTCTATTTTATCCTAATACAGCAGTTACAATACGTCAATAGTTACTAAAATAATAATGGAGAACACCACACCCTCGTAAAGCTATGTTCGTCGACGTACATACTGATTTTACCAAATCAGTATAATCAAGGTGTTCAGTTAAAATGTTTTGGTCTTTAAGACAAAACCATAAGACTTTGATATAGATGGATTGCGAAAATGTACAATTTGTGTTTTGTCTTTGACTTTGTTAATAATATACATACCCCACTTCCATACAACATTTGCAAGTTCGTTTGCAGATTCGTCCACCAACACAATATTATCTGCACATAAGCAAGCATTGTAACAATTTGTTCTCAAATCATGACACTTTTATTCGTGCACTTAAATTCAGTTGATCAATCGAACACAAACAATATTGACCTGGTCTAAGGCTAAGCAGCCCATTTTGCTCATTACACACTAGGTTGTTGCCGTCAACCCATCATATAAGATGATCATTTGAAGTAGAGCAGTATCTTTTATACAAATGCGAACTAATCGTAATTTCTCCATAGTTAAGTGGAATATCAGACAGTAGTATTGACTACTTTTGTAAAAACTAAAATAAAAAAGAATCAGAACATTCAGCTGAAGGGTATGATTTATAGAGCCTAGCAATAGATAGAATAACTCAACAGTATTTTACTATGATCTAGTTTGTAGCTACATGGGTAAGTATTAATTTATTTTATTAACTTTAATTTTTAAGCAGGGTTAGGAAGAACCCCACCACTGGAACCCTGTTTGCCTTTTCTTCCCCCATCTCAATTCGAAGACAAAGCTTCAATTATTTAGTTCCAGAAAACATGAGCTTGCATGGCTGCTAAGAATGGAGAAGCATATTTTTGCAAGCATAAATAATACTTGATTTAACATTTGATACCACAATTATTGTTCAATGACAATGACATTCTAATTAGATTAGCTGTGTTTGCCGTGCTGATCGAGAGCGTACCATTCATTCACGATTGACACGAACGAACCACGCTCAGTCACCGGCTCAGAGCGTTTACTCGGGTCACGTGACCACACACAACGGTGTTTTTTTACTTTATCATCATCTATAACGCATCAATAATTTTTGTGCACATATTTATATCCACCGTAATGTATTTCCTTTAAGATCATTGTCACGCTTAAATCATACATAGCGGAAATTTAATTAAAATTGATGTAATCTGACCAGACCGTAACGAAAGACAAGTGGCGTTTGTTTACATTTACCGCGCTGATCAATTTCAATATTTCTCGCTGTACTAAACCTATTTCTGCACTAAACACCTATTCACTATTGACGGTGAAGATATACCATAAACCTTACTGGCGAGATACTTCATTCACAGTGGAAATGTATATTCTGCCGAACCCGACGAATTTTCTTCGCCGGGCCGGTTCGGGGGCGCACGGACTGTGTACAATATGGTCATGGTTACACTTCTGCGGACAGGTGGCGCTGATGGTTGATTTGCACGCACGGTCTATCTAGATATGCAGAGTGAGACATCCTAGTAACACTATAAAGATCCTTGAGGCGAATGTCCACTTAGGAATTACCCCACCAAGATGCTAATTATGAACCATGGAGTATTTTTCTACCGGCAGTTGATAATCAACATGTGGAAACAAGCCAACTATTCCAGTACAAGGTGCAACATAACATAACTACATAATTAGCGAGCTACTGTTGCACGTGGACAAATTGAATACATTAATTGTAGTATTTCAAAATAAATAATGTCAAAATATGATGCTACAATTACTCCAAGCAGAACGCACCTCACTGTCAACAGTATGCGTAGAAAGCAGTATGCAAAAGCAACCCTCAGCCAGGCGCTTTGCTATAGTATAATTCACAAATAGGCCCTATATATTTGATTATTCTTTCACACTGTACACAGGTTCTCAACGGGGGCATCGCTGTTCACATGTTTTAGATTTCAAGATTGCAGAGAGTAGAATGCCAACACTTTGAATGGAACTTCTGTCGTCGGGTATAGATAGTATCATGAAGATCAGCAGTACTAATTTTTAATTAGATACTGCCCAAACTTCTATTGTTAACGGAATAGCTGGAAAGGTTTATAAATTGAGAACTGATCGACTAATGCTAAGCGCCACGTACATTGTGGATAGCGCATCAGAACAAGAATGTGAATTCTGTTCAATTTCCGACAACAGTTCGGCATTTGTGTAGAATGTGAACCCACCTCAATTGTTCCTACGTCTGAAACTTCATTATAGGAGGTGCAGGTAGTGTAGTGGTTAGCGCATCCGACTGGCACGCCGGCGACCAGGGTTTAATACCCGGACGCAACACGCCTGTTACATTTGGTATATATAACAAAAAAACAGACAGAGACTGACATTGTTGAACTGTGCGGCTGGTCGTAACAACGCATATTGACATGTCTCGTACATAAAAGGTACCCGAATGTCGCACGATATACGCTGTACCCTTATGCTCGGTAGACCTACATGTGTACCTTTGGGCAAAAGACGCTAGCGCAAGTGCAGACCTGGTAATAAATTAGAAGAAGACTGAAGAAAGCGGTCCCCCATTTCGCTTAGATCAACGATGTCGCCATCTTGAATTCTGACGTCGTCAGAAACGAAGATGGCGCGTCGGCCGTATTGTCGTGACGTCACAGTAGGTGTGTCGTCTTCCGGGTTGGCGCCGTTACTACGCCGCGCTGCCAAACGCTGGCAAAAGATGACAGTTTCTTTAGAGTAATCTCGACCGGTGTCGTTGTGGGATTGATGTCTTTGACGCCAGTGGGATAAAGGAATGCGGGCATGTGTACAAAACTAAGCCTTTAGTTTTCAACATCCTTAGTCACCGTATATATTGTAACGCTATTTTTATTGTTCTATTTGAAGTGTATTCGCCTGGCGAAGATGCAAATCATTGACGACATCTGGCAGCATCACTGTCCGAACCCGAACAGGCCCAATGGTATGAAGGCTGACGAAGCGGGACAACCACTTGACAGTAGTAAGTGAAACCTTGATTTTTCTAGTATAGCCACATCTTGCATTATAACGTGCTCATGTTTTTGATAATGTAAGCCGATCACAGGGAGAATCAAATATAGCTTGACATAGATATATGTATCATAACAAGTGCAAGTGGACATTAGTTTTCATGTTGCAGTTCTCACAGGCTCGAGAAAACAATCGAAACGTTTTAGCTAGAGGCTTGATCTAGTTGGCTTTCACGCTACATAATTGATCAGAACTGATATAATGAAGATGGTTTAGAATTCAGATCATTTCCTCGTAACCCGTCCAGGTCGTGCTCGTTTGGGTCTATAGAGGTCGCGCAATTGTGTGTTTTTATTTACTGAATGTGCTCTACTTTTACTAAGAAGTAACTTGGGTGGATCATGTGGAAACTAGCCAACTTTACACCAGTACAAGGTGCACCATAACACAACCCCCTTGTGAGCGAGCTACTGTTGCACGCGGACAAATTGGATACATTAGTTGTAGTGTTTCAAAATAAATAATGTCAAGATATGATGCTAAAATAAGGCACATAAAACGCAAATTGTATAAGAGGCTGAGACCACACCCGGAATGTATGATATGCATAAGAACCATTCGCGCGAATGTCACACACTCATTCTCGCACGTACACATGCACCCACTCAATATACAGTTATGTTCCTTTGCCATTACTCCAATGAGAACGCACTATCACTAGAAACAGTATACGTATGAAGCAGTATGCAAAAAGCAACCCCAGGCAGGCGCTTTCTATAGTATAATTCACAAGAAGGCCCTACACATTTGATTAGTCTTTCACACTGTATAAATGTTCTCACTGGGAGCGTTGCTGTTCACAAATTTTAGTAGAGTGTCAACACTTTGATCGGAACTTCTGTCGTCGAGTATAGTATCGTGAAGGTCAGCAGTGCTAATTTTAAATTAGATACTGCCCAAACTTCTATTTTCATCGACATAGGTGGTGAGGTTTAAAAACTGAGAACTAATCGAATACTGCTAAGCGCCACGTACAGTGTGAATTGTGCATCAGAACAAGAATATGAATTATTTTCAATTTCCGACACAAATTCGGCATTTGTATACAATGCTAACCAACCTCAATTGTTCCTATGTATGAAACTTCATTATAGGAGGAGCAGGTAATGTAGTGGTTAGTGCATCCGACTGGCAAGCCATGCAGCGACCCGGGTTTAACAGCCGTACGCAGCACGCCTGTTATACTTGGTATTAAAAACCAATGGACAGAGACTGGCATTGTTAAACTGGGCGGCTGGTCGTATTGTGCTATGCGCCAAGCACATTGACATGCCTCGTACATAAAAGGTACTCCAATGTCGCACAGGACGCTATACCCTTATACAACGGTAGACCTATGTGTGTACCTTAGGGCAAAAGACGCTAGCGCAAGTGCAGACCTGGTAGGGAGGAAGAAGAAGACGGGAGAAAGTGGTCCCCCCCCCCATTTCGCTTATATCAACGAAGTCGCCATCTTGAATTCTGACGTCGCCACAAACGAAGATGGCGCATCGGCCGTATTGTCGTGACGTCACAGTAGGTCTGTTGTCTTTACTACGCCGCGCAGCCAAACGCTGGCAAAAAATGCCACTTTCTTTATAGTAATCCGATTGCATCGCTGTGGTATGTCTTTGACGCCATTGGGGTGAAGGAATGCGGGCATGTGTAAAACTGAGCCTACTGGTTTCAACATCGTTAGTCACCGTACATACTGTAACGCTCTTTTTTATTGTTTTCCTTTCAGGTGTATTCGCCGGGCGAAAATGCAGATCTGTCTTCTGGCAGCATCACTGACCGAACAGGCCCAATGTTGTGCAGACTGGCGAAGCGGGACAACCACTTGACAGTGAGCGAAGCCTTACTTTTATCGAGTATAGCCACATCGTGCGTTATAACGTGCTGATGTAGTTGATAATGTAAGCCGATCACAGGGAGAATCAAATATAGCTTGACATAGATATATGTAACAAAACAAGTGCGAGTGGACATTAGTTTCAATGTTGCAGTTCTCACAGGCTCGAGAAAACAATCGAAACGTTTTAGCTAGAGGCTTGATCTAGTTGGCTTTCATGCTACATAACTGATCAGAACTGATATAATGAAGATGGTTTAGACTTCGAATCATTTCCTCGTAACCCGTCCAGGTCGTGCTCGTTTGGGTCTATAGAGGTCGCCCAATTGTGTGTTTTTATTTACCGAATGTGCTCTACTTGTATTAAGAAGTAACTTGGGTGGATCATGTGGAAACTAGCCAACTTTACACCAGTACAAGGTGCACCATAACAGAACCCCCTTGTGAGCGAGCTACTGTTGCACGCGGACAAATTGGATACATTAGTTGTAGTATTTCAAAATAAATAATTTCAAAATATGACACTAAAATAAAGCACATTAGATGCAAATTGTATAAGAGGCCGAGACCACACCCCGGAATCTAGCTTAAACACAAAAAGTCAACTGTTTCGTGGCATACATCTAATAGAGTTAATATAAAGTAACAATTTCCACATATTATATGTAAATAGCGGTCTGAACCCCGTGTTTAACGGCAGCAAGATGGTGGCGCCACCTGACGGAGTTCACTGTTGCAGTAGTGTCTCGGCGAAGGAAAGCGCGTTATTTACTTACACATTTTGATCGATTTCAGGCATTAATTTTTTTGATCACGTGACAAGTGCATACGCGTAGTACAGGTGTAATAGATACGCCCTGCGAAGTTTCGTCATCGTAGATGATCATTTTGAAGGGTTTTTTCGAGGTGCGGGCCTAAACTGCAAAAGTACCCGCAATTGTGAATCTATTGCTTCAATAGTACCGGTTGTTTCAATGGGAAAGAAAAAAAAAGCTCAAAATTTCTCACGGAACTATTACTGCAACCGTATGCCGAACAGTAGGCATAATTACTAAAGTTTACCATAGATGTGACCACAGATTTAGATACACGTGTTGAGGTCAGCAATGCCAGATGAGGCTCTGTCAGTCATCCGATACACAATAGAACCACATATACCTGCGGCAGACAAACTGAAACCTTGGATATGGATGGAGCGCTTACGCAACCACTATGCAGGTTCAGTTGACAGCACCGTGTTACCAGATAGGTTCACGTTTTGGAATCCCCGACAGAATGTACAGGACTCTATTCAAGACTGGGAAGTGAAATTACGCCAAGCAGGAGGTTGGTGTGAATACGATACTATGGCAGGTGAACTGTTCAGGGAAAAATTCATTTTCGGACAGTTAAGTCAGACTACAAGGACAGATCTCCTGAAAGCGTACAAGAAAGCAGATGGGTCGAAGAAAACACTGTCAGATGGTGTTGTTGAAGCACAAACCCACGAGTCAGGCAGCCAGGCTAACAAACTCGACACCTCCAGAAACGTAGATGAGCACGTCGACTGGACCAGTCACCGACACATGAGTCTGAAATGAGAAGCCGGTACATGCCACTGGTGTGGGAACAGAAGAGGCCCTCCCCTTGGAAATACTGCCCAGCTAATGGTAGGAGATGTATGAAATGTGGCGGTCGTGGAAATAAACGCCAACAGCAATGGGCAGGCTAAAATGCAACACCTCCGCGAGGCTCTGAAAAATTCCAAAACTGACCTGTCCCCAGTCAAGATGTGCGCCACCATGATTTCGGTGATCAATATGAGAATGTTTCGAACAGAGAAGGTCACCAGTGCTATTCCTTAAAGAAACAACAATTACACGAGGTTCCCAAAGTGATGGGGGAAAGATATTTTATGAATCTCCCATTGTCAACAAAAGGAGAGAGTTTCACTGAAATTAAACTACATATTAAAACAGCTGCCACATGTAACACTGTCAGTTAGCTGTCACTGCATGCGTTACATCCAAACACTGCAATACAGCACTCACCGTATCTGTTGTACCCCTATGGTGACGCCAAGCCTATGAGGCCACGTGGACAAATAGTGCTGATGTGCTAGGGGGAAGGCCGCTAAGAAACACTCCTTTTCCCCAGTCCTACCGAACGACATGATGGACGATAAGCCTGCACTGTTGTCCGGAGCCGATAGTGAAAGGCTGGGTCTCATCTCAATCAACACCGGAGAGGTTGTGATGGAGACTACTAGGAATGTTGGCTCACCTGCCTACACACTGATTCTGAGAAGGAAATCCACGGATGTCACAGAGTCAACTAATGGGCTCAACAGTGATGTATCTGATGAGAAAATGAATAACAAACGTACATGTATGCAACCAAATAGAGGAACAGAGCACGCAACCGTAGCCAGCCACTGTAGATCGTCGCCGCCCCGGATTCAAATACAAATACCGAAGTGTCGGCAGCTACCCCCGACAGGGCAGTTACGAAAAGGGGTTATACTCCGAGAGTATGGTGAAACCTTCATGGGCTTTGGTCGTATTGGGCCCCCGGTCCATTTCGAAGTGAAGGAAGCTGTGAGTCCGGGTCAATGCCTATAGCAAAAAGAATCAAGGAGAAAGCTGCTCTTCAGAAATACATGGAGGCGGGTATCATTACAAAAGTGCACGAACTAACAGCGTGGTGTTTAAACGCACTCATAAGAAACACAAAAGAAATTATTCACATTATGCATTGATCCGAGCCACAGAGTCAATGAAGCTATTGTCCAAACGTTGTTTCAAATGCCGACCTTAAATTATTAATTACATCGACTAGTTAATGCAAAGTGCTTCTCCTTGGTGGACATACGCGAGGGTTTCCTCCATTTCCCTCAGGACGCACTATCATCCATGATAACGACAGTGCAAACTTCTTGTTGCAGATACAGATGGCTGAAGTTACCGTTTTGGATTTCCAGAAGAATTCCAGCTCAGACTGACCACATATCTTGAAGGCCTGGAGGGCAAAATAAACGTTGCTGATGACATTCTAGTGTTTGGTGAAGGCTCCACTTACGAGGACGCAGAGCGAGACCATGACATACGTTCCGTTGCTCTCATGGAGCGTTGCAACAACAAGAATGTCATGGCCAAGCTGTGGAATGTCATCACAAGAGGTTGGCCTACAGACAAGGCACATCTGGATCCTAGCCTTCAACCATTTCGGAGCTACAGGGATGAACTATCAACACAGAATGCCATTATATACAAAGTTCTCCATATATTCGTACCTCCGTCCATGTACACAAAACTGCTTCACAGTATCTTCTCTAACCATCTGAGAGCAGAATCCAACATACGCATGGCGAAAGAAGTGCTTTTCTGGCCGGGCATGAGACGTGCTATACATGATATGTCCCAGGCATGCACTGCTTGTGCGAAATACGGACAATCTGCCCCAAAGGAACCAATGAAATCCTTAACTCTACCAACATTGCCCTGGCAACTTGTCAGCCAAGACCTGTTCTCATTGCTACTTGGTGACTGTCTGTCACTATTCGGATTGTATAGAAACTGATGAATTGGAAAACACACTGTCGTCAACTGTTGTGAACGCGACAAGGCGTTATTTCGCAAGAATCGGCGTACCTGAAGTTTGCCACACAGAAAACGGGCCACAGTTCATCAGCAAGGAGTATCAGGATTATGCGAGAGACTATGGTTTCAAACACACAACATCATCACCATATCACTCACAAGGAAATAGGAGAGCTGAGCCTGCAGTGAAAGTATGTAAAGCCAGGGGCGTCGATCCGGTTTTAAAAGTGGGGGGGGGGACGGGGGACCAATTTATATCCACATATATGTATGCATAATATATATATATATATATATATATATATATATATATATTACATGTCATATAATATATTATAATATGTCATATATATATATATATATATATATATATATATATATATATATATAAGTGTATGCATATATATATATATATATATATAATATATATATATATAATTATATATATATATATATATATATATATATATATATATATATATATATATATATGACCTGAAATACACATAAGTATTTTTTTAATAAAACAATTATTCATTGTTGGTCTGTTGCTAATTCTAAATTAAAAAAGCCTTTATGTTATACTATTTATAATAGTTGTGTTGGCAACATATATTTGAAGAGGGACCATGGCCCACCCCAATCACTGAACATTTGGGGTAGATTTTGGACCCAACACTGCTTGCCTGATTCATAGAGTGACAAGATGCAGAGCTTACATGGATGCCTGTGTAGGACTTCCCAATCCGACCTTTTGGCAAAGAAATTTGTCATCACTAAAATGAAATCAAATTACACAAAGTGCAAGGGTTTACAGGGAAAATAAAAATTAATAATATATTATGTGCTTGATGGTTAATGCCTATTAATATATCAACACAAGGGTGCAAAATGACAGAGCCCGCATGATGAATATTTACTGTACTAAGATCAAGTTGTGGGCTGCGGGCCACCAAGCAATAATTATTTATCAAGTGATTTTCCACTAGGTAGTCGAAAGCTTAGTTCTTATTAATTTTACTACTGGACCGATGTAGGTTTTTTAAGAGAGGGGAGTGATCAGTTTCGCTATATATGCCTATAAATTTGTGTTATGAACTGAAAAAGTATGTGGACATTTCCTATGCTGACCCCCTCAGGCTGCGGGGTGGTCAGCGTCCCCTTCGTCCCCCCTGATCAACACCCATGGTATGCCTGTGTAGAACTTCCCAATCCAACATTTTGGCAAAGATGGGAAAAAGTTGCACAAAGTTCAAGAATCCACCGCTTCTGCCGTAGGCGATAAGCATCTACCAGGCGAGGGGTGAAAGTGCAACACAAATTTCATCATTTAAAATGTGCCTGATGGCTAGAGCCTATTAATAATATCAACACAAGGTTGCAAACTGATAGAGCCCGGCAGCGGCTTACATTTGTCCGGTAGTTATAAACTTTCCAAGTGGCCTTTCTGCGTATGCGCGACAAATTTAGAATCATCAATGTGCAGCGAAATAACAAAGCATTTTTCGTATAAATGCCACCGGCTGTTCGATAACTCTCCTGTGATGACTATTGTGAAGAGTTGTCTAAAATGTCGTTCAATACAATAAAAATATTACCTTTGTTTAAATAACTATCACGGATTATGGCGCAAAACTGGTTTGCCTCGTGTTAATTTGCGATAAATAAATTTGCTGAACTTCATATCGCGAGTTTATTGTCTAACGAACATCCCGTAGTATTTATACCACATATGCTTAATCTTTTCGCTGCACATTGATGATTTTACATATAATCGCGTATGCGCAGAAACGTCAATCGGAACGTTTTTAACGCCGGAAAAATGTAAGCGCTACAACGTAATCAAACCACGTAAATCTGGAGAATGACGTCATTAGTGCTAACCGACGCCGCGCGCGGAAAACAATCAAATGGCCGTTACATATACGAATACTACCGATTAGGCATAGGTGATAGTCAAATAAAGACATGATCTCCGGGTGCTTCTTTGTATGTGTCGTCTCACTGCTGCTCTGTGATGACGTGTTCGGGTGCCGAAAAAGTGAAAACCCTAGCCCACCCAAAACCGCACCAGGTTTAGTATAATGTTTATTTGATTTGCCTACAGGCTACACTAGGCGTGTGTGTGCGCGCGCGTCTTTCTTTAATGAATCGTGGCTCATAACCATAGCCATAGTAGACTTGCCCCATTTGTGGGATGGCAATCTGTATTTTTGAACTACAATTTTGTAAGAATCCGTATCAATCCGTATCATTAATCAGATCTTCCAGTTAACTGGCCTAAGTTATTAAGGCCCTTTCAAAACGGTTTTTTTCACAGTGTTTTTTTCGATTGGGGCCAGTTAACTGAAGTTTTATTTCACTTCAGCACGTTTAAACTGCGTACTGCAAAATAGACAGTGTATATGGGAACCTGCTTGAAAAGCAAATTCTACAACTCAACGAATTCGTGTATTTCTAGAAATGACGTCGGTCTAAGCGCAGAAATATGGACATTCACCACTCATGCAAAGAATAAGCTAGCAGACGCCCAACCAACAATCGAGAGAACTAATTTCATTTTGGGGTCTAAAAACCGCATGAGCCTCCGCCTTCCCCGCGGCACCCCAAATTGGGGGTCTCGTCTCGTCGCATTCGCTCGTCTCACTCACTTGCTGCTGTTTTACTGGGGGAGGGAGTGCATAACCACATGTCTGCCCACAAAAAATGTCTACGACCATATTACCCCCCCCCCCCCACCATGTTCCAATGTTTCGAGACGCCTGTGTGTATGTGTGTGTGTGTGATGATTTTTATAATATGCCACTTATATATGCCAGAAATAATATTGATCGCGTACGCGCCGCAGGTGAACGTATACTATGTACAAGCAATATTATTTATAGACTAACTTAAAACGAAATAAAGCCGCAGGGAATGGTGGAGTTACAGTGATATTATTGTATGAGAAGAATTATAACAATTTATTTAATTAACTATTGTGACTATGGCCAACTCTAGTCACTAAATTGTAACGTCAGGCCTGTTAGATGGAATAAAATGCAAATTTACCAAAAATGGAAAAACAATAAGTCTGGCTAATTCTAAGAGAGTGTACTGAATATCAGAAGGATTTACATATTAATTAATGAATAATCAAATAAATATACACATCACTGACGCGGTGACTTGCCGTAGCATAGTGTACCAACCACTCGCAATCCTACAACGTTGTATATTTATTTGATGTGTATATTTATTTGATGGTGGTGGTGGTGGTGGTGGTGGTGGTGGTGGTGGTGGTCGTGGTGGTGGTTGTTGTTGTTGTTGTTGTGGTTGTTGTGGTTAGTGTGACTGTTGTCGTATGTATTATTATTGGCAAGGTTGTTGCCGTATGTGTGTTTTTGTTGTTGTTGACGTATTGTCTGCGCGAAAACAAGAGCAAGAAGTTTATTTGCGACCACAAAACATAATGATGACATAGTGAGTACAATATAATAGGCATATACATTTTCACAAAATGATAATGCAAATACGCACGTAATAGTAAAGTTAATACAAATGCGCATACACCTATTAACCAGTGTTGTGATTAATAGAAACATATTAGGACATTTTGAGGTCAGTGTCTCCCAGGCCTTTCAAACATTTAAGCTGTTCATTTATCTGATACCAAATGTTCGTTGTATCTACTAATTTAATAACATGAATGCTTATACCTAATTAACTAATTCGTGTTTATGTCCATTTATTGACAAGTAATATTAATTTATGATTTGTATACATACATTATATATATATATATATATATATATATATATATATATATATACCCTGGATATATATAAATATATATGTATATATATACATATATATAAATATATATATATATATATATATATATATGTATGTATATATATATATATACATATAGAAATATATATTTTATATATATATATATATAGGGTGTGTGTGGTATATATATATATATATATATATATATA
>OZ024863.1:34989705-35084705 GCA_964017155.1 Oasisia sp. SBJ-2009
GGTGGCAACTGTTAAGGCCTGCTATTGTGTCAGTGCCCCAGTGGTGATGCAAAGTGATAAGAAATATTTGCTTGAGGGAAGGAAATGGCACCCCAAGCCAGGTAGTTAAAGTTGCATTCTGACATCCGCCATGTTTAAAATAAAATTTTCCAGTAAACCAGCATTCCCCATACACTATATATTGTTTTCCTCAACTACCTATCAACTTATTTTCACATAATATGCCATTTTAAGATAAAAAGCAACAAAAGACGAAAAAATGTCCTGGTGGGCCCCACCAGTTAGAATTCTCTGATTGGCTTAGACCTCGATGAAGGGAATTCCAGTGAAAACCGCTGTCAGGAGGGGGCCACACTAAAAGGCGGACCACAATTGGAAGACCGCACGGAAACGGCATACCACATTCACAAAGATGCCACTGCTCGATACGCTCCATATTTACGGCATGCCCAGTTGCCCACATACAAACTATCGCTGGCTACGCGCCTGTACGGTCAATGGCTAATTGAGCATGATTTAAATAACTAGGGTATTGTTGCCTAGTGGCGCCTCTAGCGACTAACGTGGATATGTGGAGCCGCCTTTTAGTTTGCCCCATCGTTTACTTACGTTGACCGGAGAGTTCCGATGGTAAAAATAGATCGATGTTAGGGAAACTCCAGAGCCGTTGTTTGTTGCAAACTTATATTTGATCAAATAACGTATACATCCACAAAGTGAGACATGTGGTAGGAAGTATATTAATAAGCAAATATCGGTCATGGTGTACATTGACTTTTCTAAAATGCGTTAAAAAGGGGAAATTATGTCAGAATGCAACTTTAAGGCCCCCGCGGGCTACGGGCCGAAACCCGCCCCGCGCAGGGCCTTAACTGTTCCCACAACACTCTCTACTAGTTTTAATATGTGTACGCGAAATAAGTTATCATTTAATAAACAATCAATTGCAGCTATGTAATTTTTCATTATTTGTTCAATTGTTCGTTCGTCCTGCATAAGTGTCTTAAGATGCCTACACATTTTCGTTTGACGATACAGTTTCGGAACGCGTCGGCAGTTTAACCATCTCGGCTAGCCGAGGCGTCCAAAATTAATTAGTCGCGTCGGCGGCGAAGTTTGAACGCGGCGGGGGTGAAGTTGGTTGTGTCGGCGAAAGAAATCTGGCCGAACTTGACTCTAGCCGAAGTGGTATAAGTTGTGTATTCTTCCATGTGCAACTGCCGTATGTATGTATATATATATATATATATATATATATATATATATATATATATATATATATATATATATATATATATAATATTCAAGTTTGAAAAATAAATACCATGGCTCAGTGCTTATCAAATCATCATCACATATCCTCTAAATTGCTTACTTACTTACTTGCTTATGTTGCGAGCGTAGTGGTACGCGTAGCATCCCGTATTAATGCCCTCCAGCCTGCCCTGTCACCGGTTGCGGCCACAGCATCATCGTGTGAGAGCTGGATGTCTTCACAGATTTGGTCTGTCCAGCGTAGGGGTGGTCTGCCACGGGGACGCCGCCAGGAGGCGGGAGCTGATGATGACAGGATGTCGGTGCCCTGGGTGCCTGGTGGAAGACGACATATGTGCCCGAAGGCACCAAGACGACGTTTGTGGATGGTGGAGGTTAGTGGGTGTTGTCCGGTTAGGGCGTAGACTTCAGTATTGGTGACACGATCATACCAACGGATACCCAATATTCTGCGCAAGGCTTTGGTGTTGAAGGCGTCGAGGCGAAGTTGTTGAGCCTTGGTGAGAGTCCATGGTGCAGCGCTGTAAGTTACGACTGAGATGACGAGTGAGTCGTAAACGGTAGTCTCACAGAACCATTCACCATCTCATCAGGTGTACGACAGGGCTGTGTCCTTGCTGCCAACCTCTTCCACACCGCCACGGACCGAATCCTCTCCAGAACAACGCAGTCCTTTGGTGCAACCTTTAGTGACTCCCATGAACCAATAACCGACCTGGATTACGCAGACGACGTAAATGATGTGTCACAATATTTGGGCAATGGTTGTTAAAGCGTTTCAACACCCCTCAATGGAGATCAACAGTCTACGTTTCTCTGGATTGTCCGGTATGTTACATTTCAAGTGATGTATATATTTTGGACAAGGAAAATATGTTGGGCAGGATAGCCGTATACAATTGCACAAAAACAAGCACAGCGACGGCTTTTCATTTTTCGGCAGAAATAACAGTGTACCACAATGTAGATTTCGGTTAACTGTTTTTTTCTGGTAATATAGACATGTGCTACTTGCCGAAAACTTCACCATAATAGCTAGTGCAGTTTGTCTGATGTGTGACCACAGCTTGTCGAGAACGCCGGTGTTTATAAGGTAGAAATGTGACCTTCACTATACTGATTACTATATCTAATGTGTTGAATCATCTTTGGCTAGAAAAGTCTATTGTCTTTCCAACGGACATGTAACATGTGTATGAAGCGCGCAAATAAATTACATAGCATTGGCCAAATAACGCATGCCCTTACATTTCACCATGCCAAAAAGTGTTATGCATATGTCATTATCGTCAAACATTCCAATGTTCCATCTTGTCGATTTCCGTGGCCTTTTTCTCTGATAATGCAGACACTTAGAACTAGCTCAAACGCCATCGTAATTGCTACTGCAGTTCGTTTTCTGTTAAACCAGCGATTGACGGGAACCACAGATTGACGTGTCAATTACGATAATTTGTTTAGAAACATATTATGGGTCACTGAAATTACACACCTTAGATACCATTAAACAGCATAGAGAATAACTTATAGAGCACTAGCTATGTACACAGCAAAGTGTCAGTTAGACACGCGATCTTTTATGAATGTAATGTAGAATCTAAAACTGCCACCAAACTTAATTTACTGTTGCAGTTTGTTTGAAATTGAATAAATGAATGGACTAGTTGTTATAATTTATTTTCGAATTTCACCTGGAGTAGGGGAACAGGAATCTTACGGGGTTCATGTTTTAAACAAAATCCCAATATTGATGCATACGGACGCGCTTTTTATTGTGGTTGCATTTCATTTCTGTTCTTTGACGATCATGAGTGGTATGATGTATATCCTTTTTAGGACATTAAAGTGACTTGAATTGAATATAAACACTAGATAACAGCGGAGCAGACAAGGCTAACACCTTATTCCTTGGTCTCGCCTAGTTCATGATATGCGATATGTTACAAATTTCCTTGGCACGACTATATTTGATATCATAATATTTAAGTATATTTCCAGATAAGATGAATTGCGGAGGATTCCCCGCCGCCCCGGGGAAAAAAGTAAACCTTCAACCGTGCGTGTTCGAGTAAGTTGCAGTTATCGTCTAGATGATAATTATATTAAACAAGCCCAAATTCATCTGTAAATGACGTAAGCTCTAATGTTTGTCCCTTGTGTGCATTTATATTTCCCCCAATCAATTAGTATATGTCATCTTTCTAATAACGCTATCAATTGGATTAGATATCAATTTAATTAGTCAAAAATTATTTATTTGATTATAGGCCATTTACAATTTTATTTTCCTACTTTATTTTACCATTTTATAATTACACCAGATATTATAATTAGTAAAAATTTCGTATCAGTATATATATATATATATATATATATATATATATATATATATATACATATATATATATATATATATATATATATATATATAATATATATATATATATATGTATATATATATATATATATATATGTATATATATATATATATATATATATATATATATATATATATATATATATATAGTTATACATTATACTTTCATATAATTATAGTTTTACTCATATACGTTAATGAATTGTTTTATCAGTCGTAATGTTCTTATTGTTGCAAGGGAATAAACTTTATTATTATTATCATCTGATTCTGTAATAATATTATTATTATCATCTGATTCTGAACATGTGTTTATTTGAATTTCTGTTTTAATCTTTCTGAACACTAGACAACGAATTCCCGAATTTTACTTGACATGCGGAACTTACAGAAACGATCGATTATTTCTACACGGTGAATGATTCGTGTTCTTTTCTCACACAGCCGGGTAACCCATGTGTAACATGACCGTACTTCGTTCTCTTCGTTCTTTCAGAGGCATTCGGTCCTGCGAACATAAGCTATTTAGCTACGGTGACAATGAGCCGTGCGAGCCATATGACTTTGAGCGTTTCGACGGCATCGTGCCTAAAAGGCCGTAAGGGCTATGCGGGCCTGGGCCGTTGAAGGACTAACCAGTAAGCGGCCTATTTTTTATACCGTCGTATTGTTGTACGTATTACACATTTCGTTTTGTATACGTTACATTAAAGACTGCATTTCTTCATAGCTTGTACAAATAATGGAATTCCCCGTCATTACCAAGCAACCTTTGTCAAAGTGTCCGACTTCCCGGATAATAGCCAGGGCGAATATATGTTTCCGATTGCTGTACGTTGTTTATGATATTTAATTTGTGTTGCATTGAGTTAATACTATTACATGTATACGCGATGACTAAACGCTCACTCACGCACGCAATAACGTACGCGCACACATACCGATATTTATACAGTATACGGATAGTTATACAGTAATCGCTTACAGTTATCATGTTTATTAATACATCCGCAAGTCTTGTCAGTGAGACGTTATTAAAGTTGCATTCTGACTTCCGCCATGTTTAAAATACAATTTCCCAGTAAACCAGCATTCCCCATACACTGTATATTGTTTTCCTCAACTACCTTTCAACTTATTTTCACATAATATGCCATTTTAAGATAAAAAGCAGCAAAAGACGAAAAATTGTCCTGGTGAGCCTCACCAGTTAGAATTCTCTGATTGGTTTAGACCTCGATGAAGGGAATTCCAGTGAAAAGCGCTGTCAGGAAACCACACTAGGGCCACACTAAAAGGCGGATCACAATTGGCAGACCGCACGGAAACGACATACCACATTCACAAAGATGCCACCGCTCGATACGCTCCATATTTACGGCATGTGCAGTTGCCCACATGCAAACTATCGCTGGCTACGCGCCTGTACGGTCAATGGCTAATTGAGGATGATTTAAATAACTAGGGTATTGTTGCCTAGTGGCGCCTCTAGCGACTAACGTGGATATGTGGAACCGCCTTTTAGTTTGCCCCATCGTTTACTTACGTTGACCGGAGAGTTCCGATGGTAAAAATAGATCGACTTTTGGGAAACTCCAGAGCCGTTCTTTGTTGCAAACTTATATTTGATCAAATAACGCATAAAACCACAAAGTGAGACATGTGGTAGGAAGTATACTAATAAGCAAATATCGGTCATGGTGTACATTGACTTTTCTAAAATGCGTTAAAAAGGGGAAATTATGTCAGAATGCAACTTTAAGTGGAAACTAAGCTGTCCGCAATCGCGATGTACCACTGTTCAACCCGAGGTGTGCTCATCATAATCTCGATTGTTTCAGGTATACTTATACGTTACGATTGTGAATACAAAGTAACTAACAGGGGTGTGTTTCAGTCTCATGACCCACAAGTGCTTCAGGAGGCATATGACAAGTACCGGGCTTTTCGCTATGGGCGACATCTGTCTCGGCTTATTCGCGCTTGATATAAATACGCCTTCCTATTATTGTAATATGACTTCTTATTTGTTAAAGTATTAAAGAGCCGAGTTACTGTAATATAATTAATTAAATTAAACGGCCGAGAGTGGGCGAAAGTGTTCGTTGACCTAGACCGTGAAATAAATACGAATTGTGTCGACGGTGATTTGTGCTAGTAGTAGGCTAATATGTATAAGTCAAACATTCAACGTGTTACTTATTTACACTGTACACAACTCCATTGAGTGCAGTTATTAATAAGCATCACTGGAGTCATCGTGTTAAGATAGATGATGCTCAAGTATATGTATCGTTATCTACACCAAATGCTAATATTTCCTTATAACAAATTAGAAATTGCATTGACGACATTTTTATCGGATGACTCAGAGTAGATTGAAGGTATTTACATCATTTGCTTACTCTTGTACGAAAAGCTGTTCAGTCTCGACCATCTAGTTCTCACTTACATTTTGTCCCTAAAATAAATACTATTATTGGGACTATGGCTTTTGCTCTTTGGAATATGTTTCCTTCTAAAGTTAAATTAGTTGAAATATTTGCTAAATTCGGCCGTCATTTAAATCATACCTTTATAACCGTGCTAATAAAAACCGAGTTTTGTATTACTGGCACACACAGGTAGCGTAAAACATTTCGATTGTTTCATGATTTGCGGCGTATTCATCGGTATTTGCCTTTGTCTATTGCAAAAACTCTTGCAACTGCGCTAGCTACAAGTGGATTAGATTATTGTATTTCGCGTTTTCATAATATCGCCACTAAGGATGTCACAAAATTACAATGAGTTCAGGTTGTGACCAGGTCTATAGGTTTTTCTAATTCTATGCCTCTTCTTAAGTCACTGCATTAACTTCGTGTTCGATATCGGCACTTTCCTATGAGCAGCTATCGTATTTACATCATTTGCTTACTCTTGTACGAAAAGCTGTTCAGTCTCGACCATCTAGTTCTCACTTACATTTTGTCCCTAAAATAAATACTATTATTGGGACTATGGCTTTTGCTCTTTGGAATATGTTTCCTTCTAAAGTTAAATTAGTTGAAATATTTGCTAAATTCGGCCGTCATTTAAATCATACCTTTATAACCGTGCCTATCCACCATAGCTCCCTGGAGTATCAATCAATCCGATGACAACTGGAATTGTTTACTGACTTTGAGATCGATTAACCCTTTTTCTATTGATGCGCCTCTAAGCTTGGTTTTTAAGGATTTAGGCGCCCTAGAAGATACCTAATTGTGATCATTATTACAGTACATAGTAACAGCAGAAACTCAATTTTTATTAAATGTTATTTCTTTTACAGATTTTTGCACACAAAATTAATTAATTTTAAACAAAATTTTGATCACCCTAACGAAAGTTGACTCTGATAAATATAATTATTTATATTATTAGGTTTTAAAATGTTGGTGATATAATATACGGGTGTAGAGTACCAAGCATATTAAAAAAATAGTTGCACACGCACAACATGCACACACACACACACACACACACACACACACACACACACACACACACACACACACACACACACACACAAACAAACAAACAAACAAACTGAAAACTACCCATGCAGTCTGCTACTGCTAAGGGAGGACCTCCCATAAGCATATCAACTGAGGACTTCCCATACGCACTGCCAACTGAGGATAGACACACACGCACGCACACGGGTGTGTGGAAGGTGTAGAACGTGCGTCACCGATCCGCAGAGTTTCATAGATAAAACGCAGTGCTTCAGCACATGCAGTTTTAGGATCGGTTTTAAGTAACTTGTGCGGTAACAGTTGATTTGACGTCTTTCACTGTATTGAACAAATCTATCAGTGTGAGGGTGCACATGTGTATTGTATATGTCGCGGTCTTGCCCAGACCGAGGACTCGCAATGTATGGCACTATTATATTGAAACACCGACGACACGTGTTTGTCCGTCTGAGGAACATTCTAGCAAATAATACTATCGCGTGATAAAATTAAGGGTAAAACGTTGATATACAGTTTATAAATCGTGGCTGGAGCTTGTTTTATACAATTTTTAAAGCAGCACCAGCAGTAGTAATATTTGTTATTAAAGCAACATATCAAGACGTCACGTAGTAAATCATGATTTTTCAAAGGGCCATCATCACCCATTACACGTTTACATACATCCAGTAAAGCTAATTGAAATAATTATTTGTATATATGGCCTAGGCAGTACCATTACCATAAAACGTTATGTCATTAATAATGTTTTATTTAAAATACATGTCATGAATTACACGCTAAGACAGCAGTACAAAATCAAATAAATTGATTTCAAGTATTACTGATATAAATAAGTCCATCGGATCATTGAGGAAATTCACAAACTTTTTCACAAAGATTTTCTTAATTCGACTTAGTTCAAAACATTCTTGTACTAGTTTCCTGTTGTAACCTCTGGGAAACTGTTTGGCAACATTTATGATTGGTAAATTGCCTCTCGGTCTGCATCCTTGTAGCAATTCAGATGACGACGGCAAATTGCGTAACACAGGCGTATCTCGCAACGTCACCAGTTATTTCTGGTAGTCTGCGTTGTCTTGTGAACACTTCTCACCTTATTCTTAAAAGGGCAACTGCTTAAATACCTTTTATTTGATACTCCGATTTCAGATGCCCACTCACGTCACCACCGACGTTTTGCACACCAAACAGAAAAGACGACACAATCAATCAACAGTGCACCGGAAAACGTGATGCCGCATATTACCCTAAGTGCTGATAGTTAAGACTCAGTTATAGAAATAAAATAAATGTGTAAGTACTACTGTCGCCACAGCAGCACAGTTAGAGAAATACCTTTTGCTCAATACTCCATATTCTGATATCCGCTGACGTCATGGCACATGAAAACTGAAAATGATACACTTAAGTCTTAACAGAGTAGCAAGTAAATAACCTGATTAGGATATCTTCTGCGTCCATTTAAGTGTCCTTTTCTGCGTCCTCTTCTGCTCCATCTTCTGCTTCCGCGCTGTGTCATCTTCCAGGTTCTCTATAATGTGTTGTTCTACAAACTCGTCTTACCGTGTAAGTGTTGAATGCGCTGTATATTTCATCACAGCTTGAGTGCCTCGTTCTGGGTCAATTGCCATGGAGAATGGGCACGCGTAAACAGTGATCTCAAAATTTACGCTGTGTACGTTACGTCCGGCAACCGCACAAATGCGCGGGAACTGAATACACACCGTTTGCGGTTTAGTCCGCTTTACAGTATTTTTTTTATATATATCATGTGATTTGTATTCGTCAATCTGACAACGTATGATATTTCATTTGTAAATACAACGGATGAAAAGATCTAATTGCAGATTTGACAAATTTATTAATTTTTTATAATTAAACAGACTAGCCGAAACTATGCTATTATGGCAGACAAAAACCATTATATTATCTGTAAAACCGTAATAGCTACTCGTAAGTGCCAATTTACACGCGTAATAAAACGCCATTTTAGTGTGTTGTAATCGACTGTGGCGTTACCACCGCCAACCTCCCCATAAAAAAACGGTCGGTTTGTCATCGGTTTTGAAGTCTTCGCCTTCGTCTCATTTGATTTATGCACGGTCGTATCGAGATGCATTTTCACATAAAACACTCCCTCGGCGGGCATATTTTTATTCACATCTCGAGCACACACAGTGCAGCGCGCAAACTTCGAACCGCTCTTGAATGCGACAATTATACCTTTACACTTCATCTCTGACGCGTTTTGATGCCCAGCGACTTCCGACTGGTTTTTCAGGCCACCACACATACTAGTGCACATGTGCGTTTGTGTGTGTGTGTGTGTGTGTGTGCGTGCGTGCGTGCGTGCGTGCGTGCGTGCGTGCGTGCGTGTGTGTGTGCATTTGTGCTCTTTTATGTCAGTACCTTTGTCGCGACTGATAGAATAGATACGTGATAAGACGTATTCTAACTGATGTTGAGAACTAATCGAAACGACAAACATGTTGCTGTGGAGTTCCCTTTCAATCGGCAGGTGTCACTAGCTGAGCGGCCACGTGAAATAGTGTAGTGTCATCTGGCGTGAAACTTTCCAACCTATTGTTGTTCACGAGAGCATGTTTCCAATTGATATTCTCATTCTGTCACGTGTGTGTATGTGTGAGTGTGACTATGCGACGATGTATATGAATGTGAACATAATTATGTATGTATCTGCGGATGCACATGTTGTCATGGTTAAGAAACTTGGCACACACGCCCATCCCCAGATCTTGATCCGCTTATAGATGGATATTCCAGAAACTGAAGCTATGGTTGGGGGAATTACCTGAGAAAGAAGGTAAAACAAGACTAGTAATGGACATTGTGATATCAACTGACTTTTAGGATTTTAAAAATGGTTGGTTTGCAGCGGAGAACACAGTTGGATGAAGGGAGAAAGGTCTACAGCGATAGCATATAATTAAAATACTTCAACTGTTGAAGTGTATGTATGACATCAACATACTGCGATACCCTACTATGAAGCGATACTGGATATTTGAGGAAAAATTTATCCTGTGGATATATAAATAAATGTATGATTATTAGGAGGATGAATGTCATCCATGAGCGCATGGTGAATGTAATCATAGGAAACTGGGCGATGTGGTGGGAAGTCGTGTTCCGGAAGTCGTGTTTCGGAAGTCGTGTTCCGGATGTCGTGTTCTGGAAGTCGTGTTCCGGAAGTCATGTTCCGGAAGTCGTGTTCCGGAAGTCGTGTTCAGGAAGTCGTGTTCCAGAAATCGTATTCCGGCAATAGTTTTCCGGAAGTCGTGTTCCGGACGGAGACAGACCGACAGTCAACGAGGACGGGGGCGCACAAAGCATAAGCAGTATTTTCATTTTCACACCGTGAAAATGAAAATACTGCATTATACTTGGTGAAAGTACGCTGGATGAGAACGAATTGTGGAGGGAAACGGTGATAGAGATTAGTTTGTGTGCGTGCGTGCGTGCGTGCGTGCGTGCGTGTGGTGTATGTGTAAGAATGTTTAAAAACTAGGTATGCTAAATACACGTTATTCTAACCGTCCAGACGACACGGGCGGTTTTTGGTGTCCAACTACGTGAATGTTAAACATGATTATGATGGTAAAGATGTCAGGGAAACTTGTCAGTGTGAATTGTGTAAACATGATACAATTATATTACTTCAAAAACGCTTTATTATGTAACACATACTTATTGATTCGAGAAAGAAACAGAAAACTGAGAAGACTGAAAAGTGGGAGCAACGAGAAATGAGACTATAATTATAATAGCTAAAAGAAAGCTTGTCTAAAATTAATATTCCATAGACAAATACTAGTATATAAAACTAAGCTAACTTTTACTGTATTCCAAATTACACCAACAAACATAAAAAGCTATTAAAAAACAGAACCATATCATGAAAAATTGAACATTATAATTGATGCCCCTCATTTTGAGTATTTTTTATGTTTGTTCTTAAACATTTAAATACATACACGTTGCACTTGCACAGCTGCCAGAAGCCAAACTGTTCGTATAGATATTTCGTTGTCACGGAATGGCTTGCACATGTGTTTCTTCTATACTGTTATTCGCCTTTGTGTCTGGGATTGATAAACACATTCGCTTAGCCATTTTTCAGAACTGATGTCTTCAAGCCCCTTAAACCTCGCAAATGCGTCCAAATTGTCGCCCTGGTCCCCGGCGTTTGACGGCGATAGCGTGGACAAGAATGACCACACAAATTCTGTCTTCGTCTGTCAACCGTGTTCAGACGTCTGGAAGTATGACATAATTCCGCTCGAGTTCGTCGATAACACCTCGTGCCTGTCAGGTCAAATCAAACGTACTACACGTTAGATAATGGGATGATATAAGGATGTCCTGTCCATTTTAGCATGCAACGCTTTATTTCATGCATAGTTCGCAAACGCAATAATGAATTAATGAAAATCATGGTTTAGCTTAGAAAGAGAAACAGACGAAATCGTTGGGAAAATACAAATTAGAGCATCGTCAAGCATTGGTGATTTCGCTTGATGTGCGACGTACATGTTTGCTGAAAATGATAATGTATGTTTAGGCAGTTAATAGAAATTATGCATTAGGTTTGGTACAAGGAATTTAAGATAAAAGAAACCGTCGTAGAGTTGCATGTGAAAATAGCTATAGAGATTACTGATGAAGAATAACAACTAAGGCAATGCATACTGATCGAAATCATAATTTTATTATTTATTTGAAGTATGAAGATGGATGATATTATGCTTATTTTTGCTTAAACGTTCCTAGTGGGAGAATACGAAAACGTTGTTAAAATACCAGCTACACGCTTGGCAATGTCTCGCCCTCCATAATAAAGTGAGTTATTATGCCATCACCGGCGTTATGTTACGAACCGAAAGTGAAACCCAGGGGTCGTTAATAGTCTTAATATTTAATATACTGTTTATTTATGTGTGTAAGTGTGAAGTTAAACACATTTACCATAGCACCATGTATTGGTTTCATTGCAAATGTCCTGCTCTCCTCTTCATCCGTAGCTTGAAAACGATGGACAATGAAATTACTTCCTCCAAGTAATATACACATTATAAAATAACAACTCACCCAGACGTAAAAAGTGGCAGCTCCGGCGCTCACTGCTTGTACTTCAGAAAACCTGTACTTTTCCAGGATCTCTTTACTTAGTGGTTTCACTCCTGGGCGAACCTTGGTCACGTCGAAGTTCAGTATTTTCCTATTTAAGCCGTTGTCACCGGTTTGGCAGCAGAAAGCCCGACACTTTTTCCAATCCTGGCAATTGATAACACAAGCATGGTTGAGCAATGGTGCGTCGATAGAAATCGTCAGTAGCTTTACTCAAAATAACCATTTTGAGACATCGCATATGTAAATATCTCCAATAACAACGAGTCTTAGTCTTTATATGAGTTTGCTCTATCATAATACAACCGCTTGATTTTTATATTAACCTAAACAAAATTCTAATTAATATAAAGAAAATTCACACGTACATATCATTCGCATACACACACACACACACACACACACACACACACACACACACACACACACACACACACACAGACATATATATATATATATATATATATATATATATATATATATATATATAAATATATATATATATATATATATTCGAATAACTATTTTACGTTTACCTTTACGTATGTAACCCTTTATCCCGTTTAAACACTTTCAATCAACATTAAGATAACAAAACTGTCCGTGGTTCTTAGCTGCCATTAATGTTTTCTCAAATATTTCCAGGCACCAAAACCACAGAGGTATATTCAAACTTTCAGCCGGAACAATATTCAAGCTTTCAGTCTGAATGTAATCTACTTACCGACGTATCGTTCTCACTTTCTCCCAGCAGCATCAACGCCGCCTGTATCACCCGGTGCACGATTCTGGGCGGATGGTCGTAGCTACGTATTTCTGATATCGTCAGTTTGCCGAAGTCGAGGATGGAGGGCTGCTTGGACTGGGCGGTGCGTTCCCGTCGCGAGATGGCGTTTCTGGCTGCGAGTACGTCGTGTCGCAGCTTACTGCTTAAGCCCAACCTCTCTGTCTCACTGATCGCTTCCGTGATAGCAGCGTTGTCCTGCTCCTCCATAGCTCGTTTAAATTCTGTAATCGAAGCACAATTTCTATGACTGTAATGCCCTGTCCACACCATACCTCGCCAGGACGTAGACCCCGGAGACATTTGCTGACATTTGACGTATGCGGGCCTTGCGACCTGTGGACGGCGGGTGCGGACGGCCTCGCAAACCTTATAAGTGAAAGTCTTGCGATATTTTGAAAATTCTCCTGTTGGATCTTTGAAATCGCTAGACGACAGTGTGGACGGCACCGTACACCGATAGACGGTAATGTGGACCGGTTCGTCGCAAGTCGCAAAACGTAAGTCCCCTAGAGGAATTCCGAAAAACGCTTCAGCCAATTAGCGTGCGAGTATCGAATGACGTCTAGTGTAGTTTTCCTTTTGTACACACCAGATGGCGTGTATGATCCCTCTCGATTAGAACGTACATCTTTGCGGTGTGGACACGAAAATCGTAACTCACTCAGGGCGTAGATCGCAGTTGCTTTTGTCTGCGATGCGGTGTGGACACCCTTCGTCGTACATCGGATCCAATGTGGACCGGGCATTACTAAATAGTTACGCCATCCTCGCACGCCAGGAGTCGCTGCTGCTGATTACGCCAGGACCAGCAGATCTAGTAAATTTAATATATTCTTGATTTCGCCGGAAAGCATTCTGCAATGGTGCAATTAATGCGCGAAGATTATTCGTACGCAAATATCCACCACTGTGTGTAGCTTAGTTTTATATACCAGTGTTTGTATATGGAGTATCAATTTTAGACAAGCTTTCTTTTAACTATAATATAGTCTCATTTCTGGTTGCTCCCACTTTTCAGTCTATGTCTCAGTGTTCTGTTACTTTGTCGAACCAAAACGTATATGTTCCATGTGTTACATAATAAAGCGTTTATGAAAATATGATTGTATCATGTTTCCACAATTCACACTGACAAGTTGGCCCGACATCTTTACCATCATAATCATGTTTTAACGTAGTTTAACATAGAAAAACGCCCGTGTGTTGTGGAGGGTTAGAATAACGCATATTTTGCATACCTAGTTTTTAGGCATCCTTGCACCTACACAACATACACACGCACACGCACACGCACACGCACACGCACACACTGATTTATACAGATGCATGGGTATGACTGACTAAAATCTACGACATACTTCACTGGAAATGCCGAAGCGGACGCATTTAGTCCACCATGAACATGTGTGGCAAGCTAAAACTCGCAATTACACTACATATGCTTAAATGAACAAACTGAAGATGGACTTGGTACAAGTGTGTGTGAGAAATTTGCAACAATTCTCATTGAAACACATCACTTTCTTCATAACAACATGTTGTCCACTTTAATAGTAACGTGACGTATGATGAAATGTCGAATTGTAATTGCTCCTAAGTGGAGGAACAGCACGATTTGTTTACAGAAGTACTGTCGATGTATCCTATATAACATGTTCCTATATATAGTTATACTTTATAAAAATTATGCAAACATTTTGCTTAAAAGGTAGTCTTTAAGCGGATTTGTTTTCTAGAAATCTGTACTCTTATTAACTTACTGGATTTCATCTCAATCACTTGCAGTTCTTTCTCTGCCTTGCGCACGTCTTTGTCTTTCCCCATGCCTGCTTCCTTGCACTCGCGAATGGCCGCCTCCATCCGTTTTGCATCCTTCATGCTGACTGCCTGATTGAGCTTGTACACCAGCAGTCTCGACGACATCGCTACAACAAGCCTCGCAATGAGCAACGTGTGTGCATGAGTTCGTGCGTGTGTGTGTGTGTGTGTGTGAGTGCGCGCGCGCGTGCGTGCGTGCGTGTGTGTGTGTGTGCGTGTGTAGAGCAAATAATGCATATATATATATATATATATATATATATATATATGCATATATGTATATATATATATATATATATATATATATATATATATATATATATATATATATATATATATATATATATATATATTCATAACTCCAGGCAACACATTTATTGGACTCATTTTGTGACCAGATCGTGAAATGGTTGATCATTAGTCTTCATTTGACAAGACCCACAATGTAAACATATGCTACAGTGCAATATATAAACACCAACCAGAAACTTGTATTACAGGATGGCGCTAAATTCTACGCAGTAGACTATGACAAATAGGTTCGAATATAGCAAGTCCTTCATCCAGTCGTGTAGAACTTCATATCTATGGTTGATCACAAATGGACGATACCACTTCACAAAAGTATATTTATTTAAAAACCGAATATAGGCGTATTAACTAATAGGTCGGAGTGACATCCGGTCCTCGGATATTAGATAATATGTAGGTTATTGTATCAGAGACGACGTTAGCAGATATGTGATCTTTAACTCAGTAAACTTAATAATTACGGACAACTTATTCAATCAGCAGCAGAAGCGTGCCGTTTAACATTGTACGGAAGGTTACTCTATAATTACGGCCCATTTATACTGATCCGTACGTAGATTTCTTAGATATATAGTATTGTTTTGGCTGTTCGGGTTATACGGTGTGTTCTTTTATTCGCTGAGTCGTTTAAGTAACGTATTCACCGGATGCGTGCGTCTCGTGTCGTGTTATTGTTAATACAAACAACAGACACGCGTATCGAGTTCACTGGAAATCTACTTTGCAGACCTGCATGACGGGCATGAACATCAACGTTAGCCATTGTCCGGATTTACAAGTTGTATTGCCAGTTATATAACTAAGAATGGGATCCTGTTTAGCAGGAATATGCTCGTAAATCATGTTTTACCTGTGCACAATTAAAACGACGTCATTCGAGTGGTAATCACGACGGCTACAATTGAATCACGTAACTCCGGCATGTCTGATCGCGTACAACATGCAATGAAGACTGCAAATTATATCGTGTTGTAAACCAAGGGGCTGTTGTCATTCATCAAAATATTTATATTAATAAAATCAATGCCAATAGAAAGGCCGCATTAAATGCAAAACATTAATGTCATTCGTTGAACGTTTCAAGTTCATCATTCAATCTCTGCAACAATACTTAAATTTAAACTTCTATCATTGTACTTTAATGGTGTTAACAAGTTGATTGCATGTAGTAACAGTTATGTACACAGCGCTGCGATTCTGGACAGACGAAAAAAATCACATCAGCTACTGATTATTGTTTGACACATATACCCGGACGATACAGTGAGGTGTAGACGCCACACTTACCTCCGTGGTATTTCTTCCACGACGCGCTGTCCTCCCTCCCATTTCTGCTCTACAATATAAAGCACCAACGTAAATAACAACTCGCTCCAGTTACGCCACAGAAGTTAAAGCAGTTTTTAGTGTCAACGCGTTATGCTTTTTCCCTACCATGTTTCTGCCGTTGGTGGGCTCGAATGTCAGGACGGTTCCAATGAAAGAACTTCCGGTGTGGAACACTGCGACACGACGTCAACAGGTCAACGTAGATGAATGCGCGGTACTTGAGGTCGGTCTGTGGTGAATTATTATAAATAACTCGCACACAAAGGTTTAATTGAGTTGTTCCATTATGGCGTAGATATGCTATCTCGCAAGCATAATATTTCATTTGTTATCATAGTGTTTGTATGCGTGTGTATGTGTGCGTGCTTGCTTCCGTGCGTGCGTGCGTACGTGCGTGCGTGCGTGCGTGCGAGAGTGCGTGCATGCGCGCGTGTGATACTTCCTGGCATATACGAAATGTCCACAATAACATAATAGAAACAAAGAAAACAAATAAAACCTATTATTCCTTCCTATACATTTAGCGTTTGCGTACGAATAACAAACAACACTGTGGTAGTTTTGTCTAAACTGTTTTTCGACTAAACTGCTCCCTTAGAGGTGAAAGATATGTTCGATGGGACCGGGTCATTGGATCCGTGCAGAACACGCAGACACAACTTTTAAAGTTTGCGTAGTATTTCAGTAATACCAAAAAGAAGGGTAAAAACACAATACAAAACTACCTGCAAAACATGAGCAGTGGTTAACATCGGTGTTGATGCACGTGGTTTCTTGTCGATAAGTTATGTGTGTCACGTATAACAACTGAATTACTTTGTCCAGGAAATGCGCGCACATTTATACATACATACATACATACATACATAGTATTACATACATACGTGCGTTAGTTTGTTCATGGCTAGTTATTAGTGGGTAATTGTAGAGTTTAGAAGGCGTGCATGTGAAACACCTGTAATTACGTCGTGGAGTCGCGCCGACAATGATTCAAAGTTGTTCAGCATAATCTCTGAATGACTTGTAAACAGCTACTGATTGACGCATGTTTGGTTGTCTACATGAGTGCGTGCGTGAATTTGTACATGTGTATGTTTGTGTACGTGCGTGCATGCGCTCGCGTGTGTGTGTTTATGTGCGTGCGTGTGTGAGTACATGGGTGTGTGTGTATATGCGTATGCATCAGCGCATACGTGCGCGTACACTTACGCGCATATATGCACGCCTGTGTATGTGTGTGTGTGTGTGTGTGTGTGTGTGTGTGTGTGTGTGTGTGTGTGTGTGTGTGTGTGTGTGTGTGTGTGTGTGTGTGTGTGTGTGTGTGTGTGTGTGTGTGTGTGTGTGTGTGTGTGTGTGTGTGTGACACTGTGTGTGTGACACTGTGTGTGACACTGTGTGTGACACTGTGTGTGTGCGTGTGCGTGCGTGCGTGCGTGCGTGCGTGCGTGCGTGCGTGCGTGCGTGCGTGCGTGCGTGCGTGCGTGTGTGTGTGTGTGTGTGTGTGTGTGTGTGTGTGTGTGTGTGTGTGTGTGTGTGTGTGTGTGTGTGTGTGTGTGTGTGTGTGTGTGTGTGTGTGTGTGTGTGTGTGTGTGTGTGTGAGTCTCATCAGCTCCCCAATCCCGGAAGAAATAGGAAGACCAATAACTGGCTGCCTAATTCATAGTGTCACAAAGTACAGAACTTTGTCATCATTCAAATAGGATTAAGTTAGACAGTTTCTACATCTCTTGCTGGCTGCAGTCCAAGAGGTAACAGGGCAGCGAAAATGTTAATGGCTATTAATGATTCAAAACAACAGTTTCCCGGTTACTAGACCAGGATGAAATTGCAATTTGCAGTCAGTTCCTGTTGCTCTTTTTCTAGATTCTTTTCTCACTCTTTCTAGATCACATTTAATGCAATCCACCATCGTATTTTCGATCTTCCTCGCCTCTTTTTCACCTCCACTTTTTGGGCATCTCCTTTCAGTTATGCATATTTCATATGCAGCCTTGAAAACACCATTATATCGCACTGTGCCCGATCCGATATGGTAATCTTTACTAGTTTGGAAACCACAGTGTCTCTTACCTCAACAGAACTCTTGCCACTAAATAGTGCATAGGAATCATTGACCGTCATAAAGGGCTACCGTTACGTGTAATACATAATCTTCTGTTTTCTCACCTGCCAGGGAATTGACCTGGAGTTCAAGTCCCCACGGTGGGTCTGCCGGGAACATCAGGTGCACTTCATTGATGTGCTCAGCTTAAGGTGATGAAATGGCATCCCAGGCAATTGTAATATTTTCATTTGCCATTATTGCCGCACAGACTTAGATATCATTGAGAACACCAACTTCATATACAAAGTGTGCGACAGTTGTTGCATTTGCGTCAAACTCAAGATTTAATCCAGTGATTTCCTCTACCACTTCCGCAATGACTGAACTTGTTTCCATCACTGGAACCTGGAGAATGATACATGCGTAGGCAGCCTTCCGATAGTTGGAGCTGTAGGCTTTTGAGTCTTTTTTCACAGAGCTTCATCTTCTTCTAGAAGCGCTGCACGAGGGTTATCATAGCCTTAATTACCATGGTCATACATTTATATTTTTTCACTGCTCAAAAATATTTAAACTTCAAGCTTTAATTACACATATGACTATGGTTATGCTGTATGAAACAAACAACCACTGTTTAGAAGGTCGTGAACAAGTGTTTTTTGAACCAACTGCAGCCGTGCACAAGCATGACAATCTAAACTATTTTATGTTAAAAAAGCGAACATTACCCATAGACTACTGTCAGTTACTGTCAGATGTATACACATATGGAACGGCCTAACAAGTGACATAACCCAGTTGCCAAGTTTGCAACAATTTAAGAAAAGATTAAAGTCGACGTTACTTTCTTCGTATTTATGAACAGTTAACACAATGAAAAAAATACCATTACTGTTGCTTTGTATTCAATCTTGTAACTCTTATTACAACTAGTATGCATTTTAGTTGAAAAGGGCATAGCGCCTTACAAGTCATATGACTTCTGCTATGTCCCTTTAACAGCAGCAGCGATTAGCCAATCATCAATCAATATTATATTGTATTGTCTTTACCGTTATGTATTGTATTATTTTCCCATAATATGTTGTATATTCCTGTTGTTGTTGTTATTGTTATTGTTGTTAAATAATCTTTCATTCATTCATTCAACGCTTTCATTTTCAAGCTCCAGCTGGTTACATCTCTTCTTGAAATCATTTCGCTGTTTTTCCACAATATCTAGCTTCGACTTATGTTTGCACTTGCACTTTTTCCTGGGATTTGGAGAAACTGTCACAAACTCAAGACCCTTTTCCAGACGCTTAATTGCTCTGTCTTTTTCAATTATAGTTTTGATTAGTTTTCGTCTGGTGATCCTAAGTTCATGCTCTATTTTGGTTTTGCGCTAAAGTACGTGTCGCAAGCTTCAACTAGTGGCATTGGAAATATACATGTCGTCAAGGTGCCTCTTCCTTTTGCAGGTTGACTGTCACCAAGCTTGCCATGGTAATCCTACTCTAAACGCATTTGCCACAATCATTTTTTTTAAACGGTTCATATTTGTGATGAGTGCCCAAAGACTTTTACCCAAAGATATCGCTGGCTCGGCATCATCAGATAGAGAAGGAGAAATGCCCTGTCCAGCAGAACCTTTCTTGATAGGAAAGTTAAATTCCTCGTGGAGGAATTGTACGAGGTGATGTCCATCACGCGCAAGATTTGTCTTCTTCTTTTCCACGGATTTTATCAGGAATGCAATAGCACTTTTAATGCTATCAATGTCCACATTGTTGGCAACAATTAATCCACTGTCCTTTGCAATTTCAGTAAGACACCTCGCAGTAGTGGTAAATTGAGCAGACTTGTTTGCTGAATGCAAGAAGACGACAAGACCTTTTCTTATTGTGCCACAATGCAATCTACATCAGTGTCTGCCTTGAAACACTCAATCAATATGGGATTTCAAATTTCAATTCACCAACAGTCTTCAGCAGTGGGGGGGGGGGGGTGAGAGGAACCTGAAAGAAAGATGTAGGATTTTTTTTTTATGAGAAAAAAAGAAAAATGGCTAAAGCATATGAAATGATATGCTGGCTACATCACCAGAATAGAATATCTATGTACAGTGACATAGCGAGACAAACACCTCACATTTAAAGGGTTGCACATAACTGATGCGGGTTTTCTTAAATGTTCTTTCTTATATTTTCAAAGTTCCCTTTTATAGTAATTAATAATGATATTTATTAATAAATTAACTCACCTCCATCCATGCTGTTGTCTTTATGACACTCCGCCAACCAGCCTACGTCATACTGGCAGAGTGGGTCAAGTTGAACAGTTGAACTCGAAAGTGGCAAAATATAAGATAATATCTTTCCTCCAGTCAGAAGAGGATTAATTGAACTGCAGTGAAATAAAATCACCTATAAAACCCAGCTAAAATTAATACAAATGAAGAGCAGCAGTCAAAGACCACATTCCCAAAACCATAATTACACTCAAAAAACATTTTTTGCATAATTCATATATTTATGAACCATTCTTTTTATTGTTAAAATGTAACTATATATTATCTGTGTGTATCATTTGACGTAAGACCACCAAAATGTGCACGTCCGCCATTACCCGACCGCAGAGTACCTTAAAAAAGCAGCATTATGCACGTTGTCTGGATTTCTGTGAGCACATATGTAGTGTGGAGTGATTATAAATGACGTTTTTGTGCAGCGTGACATCAGAGCTGTCAAATTACGACAGCTGTCATTCGGTGCATTTCTGCGTATTAATACATTTGTCATTTCGCTTGGTGATGTAATCAGGGGCAATCCGTGGGTGGCTCAAGCAGAAATGGAGGGGTGTAAGGTTTGAATGAACTTTGTGGGAGCCTGAGGTATTAAAAGTTCACGAATTTTCCACTGAACCTCTGTCTGTGGAGGGTAAACATGCTGTGAAATTGTCAATAAGAGAGCTGATCAAGATTAATAGGAAATGAAGGAAACGTTATAATGGTCGCCTATGGAAAATGCAAATGTGGTCTTAGGCCATTTATGTTATTTATCATTAGTTCATTTATTTTATTGTATGTACTTTTAGTCTGAAAAAACCTGATTGACATGTGCTTTTATTTACAAACAAACCAGCCACTGAACGACCGCAACCCAGTCACGTGACCTTTAAAAGCCAATCAGAATACAGGAATGGCTAGCCGGCTGATTTACTCTAGCCTGCTTATGTTATTAAAATCCATCTAATCCTTGAAGCAAAAAAAATCAAAGAAATGTATATGAGCATGTTTGTAGCTTTATTGTCTTTTATATGTTGAGCTATTATTTCAATTAGAAGTTGCGATGATTGGTTTAAGGGATAAAGTATGGCCGGGTTTTTTCTACCCTATTTTTCTTCGTGTGCTAAGCGGTATCTCAAATGGCGGCCTCCATCAAGAGCATCGCGCGCGACCAGGGATCGCTGCCAAATTTGGAATGAAGTTAGTTTATAACTTAACAATAATCTCTACAAAGGTCCTAGCGATCTCTGAAATCCCGCAGAATATGTATTTTAGGTCTGAAGCTCACTTTCAATTTGAAATTAAAAACAAAATCGGCAAAACGTAACGCATATAAACAGGCAAAAAAACGGGATGTTCGGGAACGATGCATCTTCAACAAGACGGCGTTTTCAGTTCAAATATGCGCGGTAAACACACACAAAAACGCATTTTCGAGCGCGCGTTTTTAGGACGGATAAAAATGTGACGTCATCACAGTGCATAGCGCAATCGTGAATATTTTCAAGTGCTTACAGGAATGGCTAGCTGGCTGATTCAATCTAGCCTGCTTATGAGTTAGTCATTAAAATCATAGTCATAATAGACATAAAACCATGGACTGCCAACTTCAAATCTCGCGCCTCTAGCTCGCGTTGCGCATGCGCGAGCATCAACAGGGTATGTTTACTTCCGTTTCTTTTCCGGGGCTTTGTTGTCTTCGCAATGTTGCAGAGAATTGCGAGATAAAACCGAACGTTTTGTTACGTTTGTTAGCAGTAAGCATAATAAGTTAATGTTGTTATACTGTGATTGAGTGTGAAGATATGTTTAAGCACTGTATTTATAGGTCCAGTTGCCGTTAATTGGCCGTCCTGTCCTAGTATTCTGACAGCTGTCTGACTCAGTGCATTTGTGATTTGATTGATTCCCCCGGCATGATCAGGGGGGAGGGTGTAGGCTACTTATTTTATATAGAAAAAAGCAGCCTGTTGAAGGCCCCATATTACTAAGAAGTAAGAGATACATGAAGGGGGTGTGGGTTACTTATATAATATGAAATATGCAAAGCATATAGACGCCGCCCATTATTGCACGCAAAACAATGCCATCTATCTGCATATCATACGTCAAAGGTTGGACACAAAATACAGCGATTATTTATGAGCCGCAGATAAACTCGAAAGCAAACTACTCGAAAAAGTCACGCAAATTCACGAAGTTACGGTATTTCAAAACACCATGGCAATAGCACGCATGGTTGTCAAAACAGATTCTGGTTGCAGACCTATAGTACGACACCTAGATTTCGTTGTGTAATAATTGCGTAACTGTTTAAATTAATGTTTTTCTTGGTGTAAACACACCTTCTATTCATTCAGAACATGAAAGTGACATTTAATACTATGTGGTAAGCATGTTTTCCCAAACAATTACCCACAATTCCAAGCAATTTTCCCACAATTCAATCTGATATTCAGGCATCCTGTTGTTAATCTGTGAAAGATTTGACAACCATTAGTATGCAAAGATCCGACTTCTCAGTCTTCTGTTTGTATTGACTTTCTCGTGTACGTACGTAGCCATAAAACACCTTCGACTTCGGGTGGCATTATAATTTGATAGGGCTCCTGTGACCATGCCTGTGACCTGTTCAACCTTTAATTTAATGTACTCGTATAGATAACTACCCGGTATTATTAGACATCTGAGTATTGATAATTGGGGAAACTTGAATTGGTTATGCAGGGGCCAGAGGGTTGTAACCAAAGGCAGCTATGTGAGGCTGTGTTTCACTTTTATGCCTACTAGTATATTGTATGTGTCGATAAAGTTTTGATTTGACATTCTGTTGCAGTTTTAGAACTACCGGTAGTACTGTAGTATAATGACGGGAGGAAATTACTGTTGTATCGTTGGCTGCACTGCATCTCAAGCCAGATGTCGAGGGCTGTCATTTCATCGTTTGCCGAGAAAGGGTAAATTTAGTATTTCTCATTTGGTAAAAATGCATTGACATTATATATATATTATCATCAACTACGGTTTGTATTACTAGTACACACCAAAAGATGCAAACTAGAATGCTACAGATGTTCAAACAGACAACAATGTGATAAATGTTTCTGTATTCCACAGTGTGGAATCCTCCTTTTGCCCCAAAATACACCAATACGCATGAGCTATGAAACAATTCCATAAAGGTGTGTGATAAATTATGTAAATGATGTTACTTTGTTTACTTTTGTTGATGATAAAACATTTAACCAAATTCATCGTATGGACTCGTTATTTTTATTTTGTCATGTGTATCTGATGTATCAGATTGCACACTCATTTAGTTTGGTCATTATATACCAGTAGCGAGTAGCCTATAGCTATGTGCCTATGTCATTATCAGTTTTCATAATTTTGGTTTTCTAAATTGCAGACAAACCAGATGACTGGCGGGCGAAAATGATTGTGAAAATTTCACGCGCGGACAAGCGATTCAATCCTGATAAATCACACATCTGTTCTCGACATTTTGAAGACAGTTGCTTCAGAACTGGTAAGTATTTTGTTTGGGTGGGGCCCGTGAGGGGAAGGATCATGATCTGACAGAGCTGCCTTAATGTATGTGAGTAGCTATTAAGCATTCCCTTTATGGTTTTGCCTGAGTTTTTTCTTCTTCTGCCGTTTGGTTTCCGGGCAATAAAAGTTGAACGCGAAAATCAAAGGAAGGCCAAAATCTCATATTCGCCCCCTGGTGGCGAAACATTTTACTAAACAGGAAGTTGCCTTTATCTCGGCAACCGTCACCCGTAGAGTGAAATGGATGATAATTTCAGTGTTGGGGACCTAGGCTTTAACTCCCCTTTAAGGTTGTTGGCGAAAATTGCCGAAAAAACTAAATTGGAAGTCGCCTATACAGACCATTAATATTTGTTTATACTTTCTGCTTCTCAAAGTTGTTGGAATGCCTCCAAGGCCTTTAGGCCTTTAAGTCTAGCTCAACATGTTCAATTTGGATTGAGCCAAACTGGAAACAATATTAATGCAATTATTAGTAATAATAATCCAGTCAGCCATCTACTTTAGCATGTTTAGTAGATTCATTGTAGTATGATATATATATATATATATATATAGTAACATTGATAGCACATATAGCACAATATTAAGAATATTGCTATAAACAATGTTTTTAGGACAAAGTGGACGCAGACAGTTGCTAGATGGGAGTCTACCCACAAAGTACATGCCCAAAAGAACGATTGAAACGCCAAAGCCTAAACAAGTGTATGGTGGGTTTGTCATCGAACATAATTATTATGTTGGTTTGAAAGAACTAGTGTACTTTGGCATACTCCGAATAGTTACTGGATATGTATGTTCATTGAACCTGGTAGAATGAATATAATTGAAGATTTGAAATTGGTTTTTGTGTTGTTGGTGTTTTTATGAAAGTGATGTTAAAAGTCACCTTTCTTTGTGCTGCTGTCCATCTCTTTGGCAGCACCCGCGAAGCAAAAACTCCCAACCTGCTGCAGGACTTCCTTCACTCGAGTTTCACACTCTGCAACCTGAGATTAAATAAAGAAGGACACCTGGTTCACATAATTTGCCATTTCACTCTATACTCAGTAGTGTGCCAACTTAGTAATAATAATATCACACTTCGTGAAAATGTTCATCAAGTTGGAAGTATATCATTCAAGTACAATTTCTGATTACACAACTAATAATTTCTACTCACTTCAACGTGTCAACCGCCATCGGCGGCCTTCTTCAGGAACTGTGGTCACTGCTCGCTAGATGGCGCGGCGAGCAGACTGTCCCACACGTGACTTAGTCTGTAAACCTATGGGCTACGTTACGGCTATGTGAGTAGAAATTATTAATTGTGTAATCAGAAATTGTACTTGAATAATATCACAGCAACAGGTTATATATCATCACACACAGCACACACATAATTCATTTTGTCATTACATACATGTGTCTCATACTGTAGCAGAACATGTCCATAAGCTTACAGTGTTTGTTCGAACGCTCTGACCAATTGTTTGCCTGTTGACCTCATCGAAAGACTCGCATTCAAGGTCCAGCTCATCCAGGTTTAAGTCCTGAATATGCAGAATAAATGGCCAAGTTAAATATATGCTACTCCTAGTTATTGTGGAGTCACTGAATAAATACCATTGAATCTGTCACATTTTAAGCCCGATTGTATTCAAATGAAGGACTTGGGTCACAACCAATTCATTAACACAACAAAAGTCCCATAGTGTTAGGTCACAACATGAATCATAACACCCCTTCCCTTTGAACTTATTCTTTTCACAATTTGACACACCTAGACCAGGGGCGGACTGGGGGAGGATCCACAACATTCAGAGTTTAAAACAATCAGGCCCCTTTTCAGTGGTGAATTGTCATGTAATATTTAACAGAAATGTACTATAAGGCCAGGTCTCTCCAAAACAACGATGTTAATGCCTGGACTGGGGTTTCGACCAAGTCAGGGGGGGTAGACAGGAAACTTGGCCCCACTGACAATGTAAACGTAAATTTGGCCTGGGCTCTCTGTCAAGGGAGGGTCTAGCTGGGCCTCGTGAGCCTTGACACTTAGGCCTAGTTCCTTTACCTCGATAAAGGCGTCCAGTCCGTCCATTCTCTGGTTGCCGTCAATAATTCACGCTAAAATGTACTTGCAGTGCCGATTGACAGTTTTGACCATCAACATCTGATCAAATGCAAGCACAACAAACCAAACCGGAAGTAAGCTGCCCCTGCTCTCGCAAAATCTCGCTGGACACGACCTCTAGTACAAGAATGAATGCGCGAGATTTTTGAGTTGGCAGTCCATGGTTTTATGTCTATGAACAAATCATATAACTTCAACTTTTTGAAACACCAAATTTGTGTTGCTTTTTTCTGCCAATGATGGCTGATTTTTTTCACATGAAAAATGGATTTCCAGCGTCCTGAATTTTGATACGTCTTACATTCTCAGTGTGCTTCATTTTCAGTTCAACCAACCATTGAGATGGACTGCAGAGATGAAAATAAAGTCACCGCAACTGTCCATGCAATACACGAAGGCACTGGGATGACTGGAGCAGAAATCATGGATGACATAATTGCTGCTGCAGATAGTGGACAGTCTAATATCAACATGCATTGTTCTGTTGATCACGGGATGATACAAAACATAAAGGTTGAAGACGAGCAGCCAGAAATCTGTCAAGAAGACAGAACGTGGCAAGAAGGCCCCAGTAGTGACATTCCTGTCACCAATGATTTAAAAAGATTGAAGCACGAAGAAAAGGAAGAAGCTGTAAGTGAACAACAAAATGTATTCCAAATGCATAACACTAACCAGCTGCCTGCGTGGACCGGCCAATGTGAACTGGCCACTGTGAAACAGGAGAGGTTTTGTCCTAATGAATATGACATTGATGGTAATAACACAAGACATTGGGTCGTGTGTGAGGCTGGACTACTGAAGGAAGTGAAAGCTGAACTCCAAGAGACACGTACAGCAGAAAATCACAGCGTGAATGCGGATCAACAGAAAGAGTGCAGTGGTCGAACATGTGTGAAACCGTTCATTTGTAAAGTGTGTGGGAGGTCATACAAGCTTGGCATTAGTCTGGAACTACATGAAAGAATACACACTGTAGGGAAACTGCATGCTTGTCTTATGTGCGGAAAGTCATTCTCATGTGACAGTCGTCTTGAAAGGCATGAACTGACTCATACATATAGGAAACGGTTTCCGTGTGATATGTGTGGAAAGTCATTCTTGTCTTTAGGTGGTCTCAAAGTACATAGAAGAATCCACACTGGTGAGAGGCCTTGTGGTTGTTCAGTTTGTGGAAAGTCATTCATGTGTAAAGAATATCTTATGCAACATGAAGTGGTTCACACTGGCGTGAAACCGTTTTCTTGTGCAACATGTGGAAAGTCATTCATGCATTCAACTCCTCTCAGATTGCATGAAATGTTGCACACTAATGAAAGACCTTTCACTTGTGCAACATGTGGAAAGTCATATGCCTGTAACAAATCTGTAAAGCGACACGAAATGACTCACACCGGCAAGAAACCATTCAAATGTGACCTATGTGGAAAGTCATTCGTTCGTTCTAGTGATCACAAAGTGCATCAGAGAATACACACTGGTGAGAGACCTTTCACTTGTTTAACATGTGGAAAGTCATTCACACGTAAATGTAGTCTCACATCACATGAAATGATTCATACAAGTGAAAAACAATTCAGTTGTGGTACATGTGAAAGGTCATTCATGCGTAAAGAACATCTTAGGCGACATGAAGTGGTTCACACTGGCGTGAAACCGTTTTCTTGTGCAACATGTGGAAAGTCATTCATGTGTTCAACTACTCTCAAAGTGCATAAAATGTCCCATACTAATGAAAGACCTTTCACTTGTGCAACATGTGGAAAGTCATATGCCTGTAACAAATCTGTAAAGCGACACGAAATGACTCATACCGGCAAGAAACCATTCAAATGTGACCTATGTGGAAAGTCATTCGTTCGTTCTAGTGATCACAAAGTGCATCAGAGAATACACACTGGTGAGAGACCTTTCACTTGTGCAACATGTGGAAAGTCATTCATTCATTCAAGTGATCGCAAAATACATCACAGAATACACACTGGTGAGAGACCTTTCACATGTGCAACATGTGGAAAGTCATTCAGGTATAAACATGGTTTAAAAGTACATGAAAAATTACACACTTTTTGTGGTAAACATTTCACATGTACAAAGTGTGGAAAGTCATTCAAGCTTAAAGAATATCTTATGCGACATGAAGTGGTTCACACTGGCGTGAAAGCGTTTTCTTGTGCAACATGTGGAAAGTCATTCATGCGTTCAACTACTCTCAAAGTGCATGAAATGACCCATACTAATAAAAGACCTTTCACTTAACCGTTCACATGTGATGTGTGTGGAAAGTCATTCGTTCGTTCAAGTGATCACAAAGTGCATAAGAGAATACACACTGGTGAGAAACCATTCACTTGTGTAACATGTGGAAAGTCATTCTTACATAAATGTGCTCTCACATCACATGAAAAGACACACAGATGAAAAACAATTCAGTTATATGTTACATTTGGAAAGTCATTCATGTATAAGCATGTTCTGAAAAAATACGCACTTGTGATAAACAAAACGTTTATCACAAGTGCGTAATTTTTTAGAACATGCTTACTAAATGTGGAAAGTCATTCATGCGTAAAGAATATCTATTGCGACATGAAGTGACTCACACCAGAGAGAAACCGTTTTCTTGTTATTCGTGTAGAAGGTCATTCATGTGTCAAGTGTAAGTGACTCATACCTGCAAGAAACCTGTCATTTGTGGTACATTTGGGAATGCATTTGCATGATCAGACAATCTCAGAGTACATAAAAGGAATAACAATGTGTAAAAATTCAACCATCCACAAAGAATAACTTGCAGTACATGTCATAGTTCACACTTGTATGGGTGGGTGTATGTTAACCTTTTTGGTTTGTCTTCCTTACATAATGTATTGCTACATATGGTTGAAATAGGTATATTTCAAACTTCATTACCAAACTGGCCCGTTGTAATTTCGTTGATGTAACGTTTCAATAGACACCCTGGACTATAGCTAGCTTAGGTAAACACTAAAACTGAAAATAGATTACGATTTGCTCTACCTATGACAAAACCTTGCATCCATTTCTCCCCCAAATACTCCAGTCCATATGTTAAGATTCTTACTTTTGTGGGAAAAATCAATCAGTATATTCATGTATAGAGATTCTCATCAGTGGATGGTCATATTTGTTAGTATAATTTTATATTAATGATGTGTCTACTATAACATTTGCATTGTCAGTTATTTAATTGTGAAATTTCAGTTGTGGTGTGGATTAAAAGTCACCCATGAATGCATAAATGAAGTCTTAGTGCATCCTAGTGTAACTGTATGACTATAATTAATACTAAAGTATGGCTACTAATTATATTTTGTCAAATTATTCACAGGGGTAGACACTTATAAGTTATAACTTCACGCTACTCCTTTTCAAAACATTTCTTCATGATTGCATATCGTACCACGTGACTTATTATTTGCTTGACTTGTTTTGTTTGTTTGTTTTTCATGTTTTTGTTCTTTTGAAATAAAACGATTGAACTTGACAAACAACCGAGTTATAACATGTAGTATGTGTGTACCATCTCATTTGTATTGATTGCGGTATAATTGCGTTGTGCACTCACATAGTCAATGTAGTCTGTATCGCGATACTTATCGTATCGTGACCTCTGTATCACGATACGTTGTGCGTTATATCGCGGAGCAGCGTATCGTTCTGGCCCTAGTAGGCCTATACTGTTGCAACACATTGCAAACCTGTGGCCAACGGATCGCAAAAGAGTGTTCACATTTCCTCTACATGGGCGCCACGATTTCGAATGTTATCCATTTCTTATCGTGGCGATTCTCATCAAAGGATTATAACTTGGGCATGGTTCTAGGAATTCCTCTGCGGTCTGCGAGTTCCATCTCACTTGCTTACGATGCTTCCCTACGTTCAGCTGCTTCTCGGTCTGCTGCCATTTTCATTTAGCTCTCTAGCTATGATACCTACTTCTCTAGCTCTCTTGTCACGTAGAAATGCGGTCATCTCCGGACCATCTTCTATGCCCATTTCCTTACCTACCTTCTTTAACGTTTGTATCTCGTCTAACTACATGTTAGAAGGATTGTGGGGATATTTACACTGTATTACTACAATCTACTTTCTTGAGCTGGGCCACACAATGTACGATCATTCACACACACACACACACACACACACACACACACACACACACACACACACACACACACACACACACACACACACACACACACACACACACACACACACACACACACACACACACACACACACACACACACACACAGAGACAGACAGACAGACAGACAGACATAGAGAGACAGAGAGAGAGACAGAGAGAGACAGAGAGAGACAGAGAGAGACAGAGAGAGAGACAGAGAGAGAGAGACAGATATATATATATATATATATATATATATATATATACAGAGAGAGAGAGAGAGAGAGAGAGACAGGCAGACAGAAACATTTTTTCTATAGTAAAACACGTCTGAAGTTACTGCATGAATAGTAACAGTATGTGTGCACACAACGTGTAGTGTTTGTATTAGGAACACTGGCAAGGTTTGAACTTGCCCCACACAACACTTACTTGCTTACTTATGCCTTTTCGCTCGCTCGGAGCATAGGCCATCGACTAAGGAACGCCACTGTTTTCTGTCTGTGGCCATCTTCTCCATTTCTTTCCAGGTGTACCCCATCTCTTTTGTATCTTTTTCTGTGTCTCTCTGCCAGGTGTTTCGTGGCCTACCTCTTCTTCTCTTCCCTGGGGGGTTCCATGTGATGGCTTGACGGGTGATTGATTCTGGTGGTTTCCTTAGTGTATGTCCTATCCACCTCCATTTTCTCTTCTTTATTTCATTTTCTATGGGTAGTTGCTTGGTTGTTTTCCAGAGTGTGGTGTTCGGTACCTTGTCTGTCCACTTCAAGTGTAGTATTCTGCGCAGGCATTTGTTGATGAAGGTCTGTATTTTCTTTAGTGTCTTCTGTGTGGTTCGCCATGTCTCCGCTCCGTAGAGCAAAACTGCCTTCACATTTGAGTTAAACAATCTCAGCTTGGTGTTAATTTTGATTCGTTTTGCTCTCCAAATGTTTCTCAACATGATGAATGCCACTCTTGCTTTCTGGATTCTTGCTTTGACGTCTTCTTCTGTCCCTCCAGTTTTGTTTATTGTACTGCCCAGGTATGTGAATGCATCTGTCTCTTCCAGTGGCTCTCCGTTCAATGTAATGGGGTTGTTGTTCTTTGTGTTGGCTTTCATAGTCTTTGTCTTGCTTCTGTTGATGTTGAGTCCAAGCTGTGTTGACACTGTGTTTAGCTGCTCTGTTTTTTCCTGCATCTGTTTATGGCTGTGTGAGAGGAGAGCGAGGTCATCCGCAAAGTCCAGGTCCTCCAATTGGCTCCATGGTGTCCACTGGATCCCATTTCTTCTATTTTTTGTAGTCTTTTTCATGATCCAGTCTATGGCGAGCAGGAATAGGAACGGTGACAGAAGACATCCTTGCCTCACACCTGTCTTCACCATGAAGGAGTCCGTTAGTTGTCCTGCATGAATGACCCTGCATGCCATGTCTTCATAACTACTTCTTATCAGAGATATAAATTTCTCAGGTATGCCGTAGTGCTGTAGGAGTTTCCACAGCGTGTCTCTGTCAAGGCTATCAAATGCTTTCTCGTAATCAACGAAGTTTATATACAGTGATGAGTCCCATTCCATGGATTGTTCGACAATGATTCTCAGTGTTGCAATTTGGTCGGTGCAGGATCTGTCTTTCCGGAAGCCAGCTTGGTGGTCTCTGAGCTTGGCATCTACACCTGTTTTCAGTCTGTCCAAGATTATTCTGTTGAGGACCTTTCCGGGTACTGATAGGAGCATTATCCCTCTATAGTTCTTACATTCTTGCATATCGCCTTTCTTTGGGAGCTTCACAAGGTACCCTTCTTTCCATTCCGTTGGTATTTCTTCTTGTTCCCATATCTTCCCGAATAGGTCATGCAGTATCTCGGTGGAGGTCTCTATGTCAGCCTTGATTGCCTCTGCAGGAATTTTGTCTGGGCCGGAAGCTTTCCCTCTCTTCATGTGCTGAATGGCTTTTTCAATTTCTGCCTTACTTGGTCTTTCGCAGTTTATCTGGAGTACTTCTTCCGCTGGTGCGATGTCTGGAGGGTTCTGAGGTGGTGGCCGGTTTAGCAGTTCTTCAAAATGTTCCCTCCATCTCTTCAACTGGTCTTCATCACTGGTAAGTACATTGCCATTCTTATCTTTGATGGGTCTGTCTGTGTTCTTGTACTTTCCTGCTAATTTTCTTGTTACATCATACAGTTGTTTCATGTTTCCTTGGGCTGATGCATCCTCTGCTTCTTTGGCTAGGTCTTCAATGAAGTTTGCCTTGTCTGTTTTTACGCTGTTCTTGACTGCTCTGTTTGCCTCTGTATACTCTTCCTGTGCTGCTGCTTTTGCTGCTCTCGTTCGGCTGTTGTTAACTGCACCTTTCTTTTCCTTCCTCACTTGCACTTTGTTGACAGTCTCTGCAGAAATCCAGTCTTTTTGTTGGTATTTCTTCTTTCCCAGAACTTCGCTGCATGTGCTGGTCCACATCTCCTTGATCTGTTGCCATTTTGTGTCTATGTCCATGTTTCCTTCATCAAGGATATCTTGTAGGGCTTCATATTTGTTTCTGACTGTAAGTCGGAAGGTCTCTTTTGTCACCCTGTCCTGTAGGAAGTCCACATTGTACTGCGTTCTGGTGCTTCGCTTGACTTCTCTCTTCTTTAGCTTCATCTTCATTCTGGCCAGCACTAGATGGTGGTCTGAGGCTGCATCTGCCCCTCTCTGCACTCTCACATCCTGCATTGATCTTCTGAACTTTCGTCCTATGCAGATATGGTCTATTTGATTTTCTGTCCTGTGGTCCGGTGATACCCAGGTTGCCTTGTGAATCCTGCGATGCGGGAACACGCTGCCTCCGATGATCATATTGTTAAATGCACAAAAGTCGGCCAACATCTCGCCATTTTCATTCATTTTGCCAAGTCCCTGTCTGCCCATGACTTCTTCGTACCCGCTGTTGTCTGATCCGATTTTGGCGTTCAAGTCTCCCATGAGTATTGTCATGTCCTTCTCCTTCAGTTTGTCACACAATGTCTGCAGTTTGTTGTAAAAGTCTTCTTTTGTTTCTTCGTCCTTGTCGTTTGTGGGTGCGTAACACTGAATGATGTTGAGCTTGATGTTTTCTTTCTTTGTTTTGAACGAGGCACAGATGATCCTTGGTCCCGCTGCTTCCCAGTTAATGAGAGCATTCTGTGCCTCATGTGACAACATGAATGCCACGCCTTCTGTATGATGTGCATCTTCCTCTTCATGCCCCGAATAGAGAATCATTTCTCCCGTATTCAGTCTGACATGCCCTGACTGTGTCCACCTTGTTTCACATAGCCCTCGTACTGTGATGTTGTAGGCCCGTCGTTCCCTTGCTATTTGGGCTGCTTTGTTTGTTTCGAACATGGTTCTCACATTCCATGTTCCGATTTTCGAGATTTTCTTGGAAGATAAGAAGGGTATCGGCGATGTAGCTTCCTTACGGCTTTCACTGCATGGCGTCATACTCTCCCCAGGAGGCCCTCCCTCTCCCAAGTTCAGTAGAGTTCCTTTGGTCGATGTTTTCGTAACAATCTGTTTTTTTTACGGGAAAGGGTTGTTAGCCCTTTGCCCAACCCTCCTCTTTTCTCAGCCGGGCTTGGGACCGTCCATGGCAGCCACACAACACTGAAACGTCATTATCATAAACTTTGCAAAAATGGTTGGTCAAACAACAGAATAACTATATGATTTTCAATGCCTCACAGTTTCTATGTCGGAAGTAAGTAACACCTCTAACTCTGTTAGAAAACATTGTAAATCATTTCACAACAATGTAAATCATTACATTTTATTAATACATTATCTAAAGAAAATATACAAACTCAGTTTTATTTGACTATGCTAAGTACACATAAATAACTGATCAACACAAACAAAATAGCAGGTAGCTGTTATGTTGTTCTTTTTCACATGATTAATCACTATCCTATTTGCAATGCGGATTTTCTTAAAGTTCCCTTTTATAATAAATAATAATGATAGTAATAAATTAACTCACCTCGATCCATGTTGTTGTCTTTGTGACAAACCGTCAACTGGCCTATGGCATACTGGGAGACTGGGTCAAGTTGAGCAGTTGAACTCGAAAGTGGCAAAATATAAGATAACACATCTTTCCTGCAGTCAGAGGAGTATTAATTGAACTGCAATTAAATAAAATCACTTATAAAGCCCAGCTAAAATAATAAAAATTAAGACCAGCATTCAAAGACCACATTCTCAAAACCATAATTACACTCAAAAAACAGTTTACATCATTCACATATTAATAAACCATTATTTTTATTGTTAAAGTGTAACTATATTATCGGTGTGCTTAATTTATTTTATTTATTATTAGTTGATTTATTTTATTGTATGTACATAATTATATTAACTTTAATTAACTTTTAGTCTGATATAAAACAAACTGAATGACATGTGCTTTTATTTACAAACAAACCAGCCTGGTGGACGACCGCAAACCCGTCACGTGACCTTCAACAGCCAATCAGAGTACAGGTATGGCTAGCTGGCTCATTAAATCTATCCTGCTTATGTCATTAAAATCCAGTTAATCCTAGAAGCAAGAGTAAAAATAATCATCATGTATTGAGCTATTATTTCAATTAGAAGGTGCGATGGTTGGTTTAATGGATAACGTATGGCCGGTTGTTTTTTCATCATATTTCTCTCCGTGTGCTAAGCGGTATCTCAAATGACGGCCTCCATCAAGAGCATCGCGCGCGACCAGGGATCGCTGCGAAATTTGGAATAAAGTTAGTTTAGACATTAACAGTCATCTCTACAATAGTACTAACGATCTCTGACCTCCCGAAGAATATGTATTTTAGGTCTGAAACTAACCTTCAACTTGAAATTCCAAATAAGTCGGCAAAACGTAACGCATTTAAACAGGCGAAAAAACGGGATGTTCGGGAACGACGCATCTTCGAAATATCTAAAACACAACAACAAACGCATTTTTGAGCGCGCGTTTTTAGGACGCGACAACGGATACAAAATCTGACGTCATCACAGTGCATAGTGCAATCGTGAATATTCTTCAACGCCGATGACGTTGAAGAGTGGCCAAAAGCCGGTGGATATTATGTCCCAAGACAAGTCACATATTACCTAGATTATTATGTTCTAAATAATTGTTTGGGTTTTCAGATGTTACTTTAGGACTCTTTATGATCATAAACCAAATGTATAGTGTGTTTTCTTGTGATAAAAGCTTGCTCACAATCGCTGTACATAATTAAATTAAACAAATATAAAAAATGAATAAAAAACTAATTATAAAATCGTTTAAAAAAAATCATAATAGAGACTGCTACATAAAAAAAAACTGGTGATAAGATGAATATTATATATACATAATATGTAAATAATATATATACAGCTGTATATATAAACATAGCCTGTATATAATATGGCCAATATACATACACACACATAAAATTAATGATATACATATTATATACATACACTTAAGGCCAAGCCTTGATTATTAGCACTAATATTTGCACATTTTAAACATTTTGTGTCAGATAAACAAATGGCTTGGAACCACCACACCATCTTAGAATAGGCTTTTTTATTTGTGAAGATATACATAAAGACTAGCTTATTCTGAAAATGTGAGCTTCATTTTACGATTTTCCAAATTTAGTGTAGGTACTAGGTATAAAGTGTTGTAACATTTATCAAGACTTATTTCGGCGAGGGTGAAATGCATTTTCAGGGACCCATAAAATGAAAATCTGCAGTAATGTTTAGTGTCTGGTGAAAAGAAGAAGAGCTGTGGTACTTGTAAATTGAGTATTTCTTTATTTTAATTCATATTCGCAAGATACAATTTATCTAGAATGACTGTTGTCTATTTTGTATATTTCTGCGTTTTGCTGATTTATTTTGGAATAGCAACTACCCAGGATAGACCACTATGGGAATTGAAAATTAGCATTAGTTGTTAGTTAGTTAGCATTTTTGGTATCATGTTTCAGGGTGCACGATAGTTTTAGCTAGCTGGTAGTCCGGCTGCCATTTGCAAGTCATTATGGCTAGTCCGACGGGAATGCTCATCTACACCTACTAGTCCGAGCTCTAAAACTACTCGTCCCAGACAATTGAACCAGTCTTATTTTGCAGCCTGATGTTTTCGATTACATTTTTCTCTGCAAATGTGAGCCTCTTATGTTCCACAGGCATTTAAAATTATGCATACACTGTATTTGGATTCCCCATGTGTCATTTATTTTTTTAAAAATTCTATAAAATTATAATTTTATTCACACCTTTATGAGACCAGAAACAGCTATTTTAGGTAATCATGGCGAGTATAAATTATAAAACAGCCAAATTTGGAAAATTGTCAACTGACATTCATATTATCAAGATAACCCAGATTGTATGCATACCTGGTACTTTAGATTTATTAAAAAATCAGCGATTTCTAAGATGGTGAGATGGAACATTTCCATAAAACACGTTTATCTCACTTGAAGTGACCCATTTCTTATTATCTTTTTTGAGACATCATCCACACTTTAGGGACAGAAGTGGCTTGGGATATAAGTGACTAGGGATGTAACTCTACCAAGATCAAAATAGTTCGGGGATATATCCTTTCAAGTTGTAGAAATGTAGCAGACCTGTATATAACAAACTTGTTTACCTGATCCACATACTCTAAGAATATTGTCTTATTCCCAGGTGCATAAACATAAACACTTTTTATGCAACTTTAGTGGACTCTTACTCTGCTCATAATTGTGAGTTCTAACTTTCAACAAGTCATATAATAACTTCAACTTTTTGAAACACCAAATTTATGTTGCTTTTTCCTGCAATGATGGCTGATTTTTTCACACGGAAAATGTATTTCTTAAATTCCTGAATATTGATATGTGTGCTTCATTTTTAGTTCAACCAACCATTGAGATGGACTGCAGAGATGAACATAAAGTCACCCCAATGTTCCATTGTGGACAGTCTACCAAAATCCACACGCAAGGTTCTGTTGATCACGGGATGATACATAACATAAAGGTTGAAGACAAGCAGCCAGAAATCTGTCAAGAAGACAGAACGTGGCAAGAAGGCCCCAGGAGTAACATTCCTGTCATCAATGATTTTAAAAGTTTGAAGCATGAAGAAGAACAAGAAGCTGTAAGTGAACAACAAAATGTATTCCAAATGCATAACACAGACCAGCTGTCTGCGTGGACCGGCCAATGTGAACTGGCCACTGTGAAACAGGAGAGGTTTTGTCCTGACGAATATGACATTGATGGTAATAACACAAGACATTGGGTCGTGTGTGAGGCTGGACTACTGAAGGAGGTGAAAGGTGAACTCCAAGAGACACGTGCAACAGAAAATCACAGCGTGAACTCAGATCAACAGAAAGAATGCAGTGGTGGACATTTTGTGTACGTCAACAGCATGCAATCATGTGTGAAACCGTTCATTTGTAAAGTGTGTGGGAAGTCATTCAATGATGCTATTAGTCTGGAAATGCATGAAACAATACACACTGTTGGGAAACAGCACGCTTGTGTTACGTGCGGAAAGTCATTCTTATATTACAGTGGTCTTGAAAGGCATGAAATGACTCACACATATGGGAAACCGTTTTCGTGCGATATGTGTGGAAAGTCATTCCTGTATTTAAGTGGTCTCAAAGTACATAGAAAAATACACACTGGTGAGAGGCCTTATGGTTGTTCAGTTTGTGGAAAGTCATTCATGCGTAAAGAATATCTTGTGCGACATGAAGTGATTCACACTGGCGTGAAACCGTTTTCTTGTGCAACATGTGGAAAGTCATTCATGCGTTCAGCTAGTCTCAAAGTGCATGAAATGTTACACACTAATGAAAGACCTTTCACTTGTGCAAAATGTGGAAAGTCATTCGTTCGTTCAAGTGATCACAAAGTGCATCAGAGAATACACACTGGTGAGAGACCTTTCACTTGTTTAAAATGTGGAAAGTCATTCACACGTAAATGTAGTCTCACATCACATGAAATGATTCATACAAGTGAAAAACAATTCAGTTGTGGTACATGTGAAAGGTCATTCATGCGTAAAGAACATCTTAGGCGACATGAAGTCACTCACACCAGCGCAAAGCTAATTTCGCTTGTGTAACGTTTCAATAGACACCCTGGACTACAGCTACATTAGGTAAAAAGTAAAACTAAAAACATATTACGATTTGCTCTACCTGTGACAAAACCTTGCATCCATTTTCCGCCAAAATACTCCAGTCCATATGTTAAGATACTTACTTTTGTGGGGAAAATCAATCAGTATATTCATGTATAGAGTTTCTCATCAGTGGATGGTCATATTTGTTAGTATAATTTTATATTAATGATGTGTCTACTATAACATTTGCATTGTCAGTTATTTAATTGTGCAATTTCAGTTGTGGTGTGGATGAAAAGTCACCCATGAATGCATAAATGAAGTCTTAGTGCATCCTAGTGTAAACTGTATGACTATAATTAATACTAAAGTATGACTACTAATTTTATTTTGTCAAATTGTTCACAGGGGTAGACACTTATAAGTTATAACTTCACGCTACTCCTTTTCAAAACATTTCTTCATGATTGTATATCGTACCACGTGACTTATTATTTGCTTGACTTGTTTTGTTTGTTTTTCATGTTGTTGTTCTTTTGAAAGAAATTGATTGAAATTGACAACATACCGAGTTATAACATGTAGTACGTGTGTACCATCTAATTTTAATTGATTGCGGTATAATTGCCTTGTCCGCGCGAGCACTCACATAATCAATGTAGTCTGTATCGCGATGCGTTGTAGTGCTTACATTTTCCCAGCGTTCTAAATGTTCCGATTGTTTTGTCAGCGCATGCGTGATAAATGTAAAAAAAATTAAATGCACCGAAACGACAGCATTTATGGCATAATTACTACGGGCGGCTAGTTGGGATGTATATAACCTCTCAGCAAAGTTATTTGTCGCAAATTAACACGAGGCAAATAAGTTTTGAGGCATGTTTTGATAGCAAGCGCAAATCACGTGACTGTAGTGCGATATTGTCCGTGATAGTGATTTAAACAAACGTAATATTTTACGGAAGGCAACTGTTCACAGTAGTCATCACAGGAGAGTTAACGAACAGCCCGTGGCATTTATACCAAACATGCTTTGGTGTTTTGTTGTACATTGATAATTTTTTCATTTATCGCGCATGCACAAAAAGGTCAGTCGGAAAGTTTATAACGACCGGGGAAATGTAAGCGCGACAGCGTATCGTATGTTCTAGGAATTCCTCTGTGGTCTGCGAGTTCCACCTCCCTTGGCCTTGCTTACGACGCTTGCCTACGTTCAGCTGCTTCTGGGTATGCCGCTATTTTCATTTCAGCAAGACGATCGAAGCTCATGCTCATGCTCTCTAGCTTTGCTATCTATCTCTGGTTTCTAGCTATGATACCTATCTCTCGGGCTCTCTCGTCACGTAGAAATCCGGTCATCTCCGGACCATCTCCTTAGTTACCCTCGTTAACGTTTGTATCTCGTGTAACTCCATGTTAGAAGGATTGTTGGATATTCACACAGTATTACTACAATGTATCTTCTTGAGATGGGCCATACAACGTATGATCATCGACACACACACACACACACACACACACACACACACACACACACACACACACACACACACACACACACACACACACACACACACACACACACACACACACACGTGCTCACCTCCGTGCATGCACGGACTGAGTTACCAGAAATTGCAACATTTGTATTGTGATCCACAGCGAAGTCAGTATTAGTCGTAAGCAAAAGTTGAGTGATTGACTGCTCGAATTTATTCGTTCTTTTTATAAAATGACGAACGTCGCTGAGTATAGACATAAGTATTGCTGCATCGTTTCCCTCATTTTGAAGCAATGACGCGTCTTGTATGGTGCAAGGGTTGTTATCCCGAAGTTCGTGCTGCGCGCACATTGTTCATGTTATTGTTAGGTTACGTAACATTACACCTCCAGATGAAAACGATTTTTTTCTATTAAACGTGACAATCTTGACACGTATAGTACGTATACACGGTTATTCGAATAGAAATCGGTTTTTGGTATTAGTCATGGGAGTTTTTGGTATTAGTCATGGAAGCGAAGATTAATCCCAAATGTTTGGCACCCTAGATGAAAGCTGTCCATGAAGAAAATGTTATAATTTCTTCACACACGCACACACACACACACACACACACACACACTTACGCACACATACACACTCACGCACACACAGATGCAATTTTTTCAATAGTTAAAAACGTCTGAAGTTACTCAATAGTAACAGTGTGTGTGCACACAACGTGTAGTGTTTGAACTCGCCACACACGACACTGAAACGTCATTATCATGAACTTTGCAGAAATGGTTGGTCAAACAACAGTATAACAGTTTCTATGTCGGAAATAAGTAACATATCTAACTCTGTTAGAATTTTTTTTAAATCATTTCACAACAATGTAAATTACTACATTTTATTAATACATTATCGAAAAGAAATAAACAAAACTCAGTTTTATTTGACTGTGCTAAGTGCCCATAAACAACTGATCAACACAAACAAAATAGCAGCTAGCTGTACTTATGGCGTTCTTTTTTTACACGAATATCCTACTTGCAACGTTCAGGTAACTCCTTGGACTTCAGATTAGGTCCTACCTGATCCCAACAGCGGTAGTTTCTGTACGTGGTACTAAAACAAACTACATGACGTCAAACAGAATGTTTTGTATCAACATATCTGACTGGTTTTATCGTAAATACAAAAACTGGGACAAAGTTCATAACAACTTTTGTAAAACATCGCCAGCTAGCCCAGGTGCAATAATAAAATTAAAAAATTACTTGTCAATGGGTATGTTACACATTGGCAACCGTAAGTGATAGCTTCCGTGAAAATAGTTAACTCGCCGTTGCTTCTAAAATAATAGACGAACCGTCTAAATGATAATAATAAAAATGATGACCTTCCAAATAAAAATCGCCACTAAACAGTTTTTACTAAATTAACGCTTCATTAATCACCAGGTGGCAGCACTCTATAGAGACCGGCCATGACCAGTAATGAGTCGGCGGCGGCGCGTACGTCTCAGGTCAACTAGGGAATGCTCGATGGCGGAGGTCAGGTTAGACCAGAGCAGAGCCGCCGATCAGAATTAGGTCAATGCACTACAAATGAGGTCACATCGCACCTGCTTCAAGCATTCTCGCAAACGCGTTAAATCTGCACACGAACACGCGAATAAGACTCAAATACATAGCATAATATAAAGTCGACGACAAAATACGGAGGTTTGGCGCACCAAACGGCTATCGTACGAGAAGACAAGAGCGCGCGCACTTGACCTGATAAGGGCACCGTTTCAGCCGGCAACATGGTCGAAGCGAAATATGTCCCGTTATACTGCTCACGGCCTGTAATTAGCACATTTGAAATCGCACATTAGTTGAATGACGTTTTCGGCACACATGCAAATACACTGTTGTTTGCTTAGCGGAAAAAAACGCCCCGTAGAGGAAGCTGTCATCGACCTAATTTTGACGTTGGCCGCTGTCCCAAATATAGGTTGGCCCCCCACGAAGTGACATAATCGAAGGCTTCGTCGGTGCGGACACGTGACCTGCTGCTTATGTTTTGATGGCGGATGGTGGTTGCATAATCCTTTGTTACACGCATTAATCGCGACACATTGGCAGCGATGCTAGTGCAGGATGCTGGGTGAACATTGGAGGACGTAGCAGGCGTCCAGTTTGGAGCCGCCGACAGTGAAGTGGTCGCGTAAACGTCGGTTGTTAGGTAGGTACTCGACGTCCGTGCTGCTGCCTTCGGCATGGACCTGGCTTCGGTGTCTCTCGCTTTCAGCCCATAAAAACATAACGCCGTGCACAGAACCACGCTATCTTGCGGACGCTAAATCTCCATGTCACTTTCGCAACTAAGTTCTCATGCAGATCGATTGGTGGTTATATTCTGAATGTGTGGAGGCTAGCAAACATGGCAGAAGTTATTTTTATAAATACTGAGAGTGAAAGAGAGAGCGTTGCCGTTGCCTCAAGCTGAGTTGCGGAACTACCACTACCAGATGCGTTGTTAGATACAGTTGCACATTGCATATGGTTGTGAGTTGCTTGTAGCAAGATGTGAAAGAGAAATGTCGCTGTCATGATTGATTTGTGTATATGCATAAATGGAGGCAGTATAGTATGTACCGTAACAGGAGGAAGTGAAATGACTACTGAGTCAGTGATTGTAATGTATTGGTGAAGAGTACGTTAACGTTGACACTGCTCGACGATGAAGAGTGTATGTGCGTGCGTCCGTGCGTGCGTGCGTGCGTGCGTGCGTGCGTGCGTGCGTGCGTGCGTGCGTGCATGCATGCGTTTGTGTATATGTGGTATATATAGTAGTAGATTGATAAATAGTATCAGAGAACATTGGCTATGCAGCAGGTGCTTTGTCCATTAAGTAAGCCCAATCAAAGCAGTCACCTTTCACTTTGTGAAGTTACATATGATCCTTTTAATTACAGTTTCTTTAAAACATTTTTTTTGTTATACTGTTTAAGTGAAATTAACACTAAGTTGTATTTCTGTATATTTTAATGCAGAAAAATAATGTAACCTTTTTACTGACATGGCAATGCAGCTAAATTTAACAGTAACCCATAATATGCACTTTGTAATCGGTATTCATTCAACCGGCAGTTTTGTTTTTAAAAAATTAGTATTTTTATATGATCAGATTATTATAATTTTGTATTGGACATATCTATAAATTCATGCAGGATATTACTCAATGTGAGTTGTTTGGGTAAATACTGTATATGGTACAGTAGGATTATATTTGTGATGCTTTTACAATTTGACAATTAAGATAAGTGTGGATGTTTTTTTAAAGTAAATATAGATGAGCAGTAAAGTTATGTAAGTGTAACTATAAATGGATATATGTCCCTTTATATAGAGCAGAGTAGAGTAGCCTAAGAGACGCATCCTTTTGTGTTCAAGTTATGATCTGGATGGGTACTTTAAACACGATAGATGATGTCCGATCAGCACTTGTGAAAGAGCACAACGCTCTATCATGGGTACTGATATGGATACGTTGTAACTGATAGGCTGTAACCTAATTCATTTGACTGACCAGTAAAACTATAGGTACAAATAAAAACTCAATCAAAATAATTTCACTGGGATGTCGTTGCAGAGCTCTGTTTTGTTTATAATACATTGATTTTGTGCAGTATAATTAATTTTCCAGTGAGCTCTGGTCCATTTTTTTTTTTTAAATATAGTCAAGTGTATATATTGAAGGTATACTGCCATCCAAATTGCATGTAATAAGCTTGAACAAAGTTATTTTTAGCCTCCAAAAGTAAGAAAGACATTCAGGTTACAAATATCTCAGTTGGCAATATGACAGACACCATTAAACTCAACACCAAGCTCAAGGGTAGCATGTTCATGAATTTGCATTGACTAAATTTGCTACTTCCAAAGCACCCATTTCGGCAAATTGCTTGTTATTAATGAACACCCTTGCTGATCCCAAAACATTCAATCACCCAGTAAAGTTGATGAAAGAGGCCCTGAAAAAATCCTACTGCAAGACTTCGTGTTATTGTGTCTATGTGAGTTTTATTATTTATATTATGATGAATGTATGAAAGAAGATTTTTGACAGCTATCCGCAGGTTAATGTTATTTAGACTTTCACATGGGAAGGCATGTTAGGTTAGATCATGTTTTGATACTACACCTAAGAAATTACCATTTTAGCAGACCTTCATTGGATAGTATTGTAAGAATGTGCTTCGTGGAATTTACTAAATTGATTTTTTCTCTAAATAAAAATTTTGTAATGATCATGATATAAAATAATAGACACATTACCAATCAACCCATCTGGCATGATGTAACAATGTAAGCATAACCAGTTGTAATTTATTACACATTGTCAAATAGTCGCATCTATCATGGTTGTTATGTCATGTTGTGTATTCGAGTAGGTATCACATTCACACACAAAAAAGAAATATAAGCAGTTCTCAGTTAGCTTCTAACACCTACAAGGATTGAGTAACAATCTTAGACACCAAACAACTAATTGTTTTAACACCTCCAGCCACTTGAATTTCACCAGGCTCAGATGACTAATGATTACAGGTAACAATAGCAGCTTACCACAGGTGAGAAGGCGTCAATTGCACTTTGGCCTCCCCAGGCAATGAGAAGGCCAATCTATTTAAGCTATCTAATTAACGAAAGAGTAATTAGTGAAGGAGTATTTAGCATGGCATTAAGGTTACACAAATGGACAGAAATTTAATTGGTCATTACAATGCAGGTAAATATGTTTATACAAAATATTTTACCTAAATGTGTTTTTATGTGGATGTCACTGATATGTTGGCCTAGCTTTAGGCTATGAACAAGATTTATGTGTAACGTAAGCATTGGTAATTGTTCTGTTTAATACCATATTTTCTTATCCTAAAAGTATAGATTGGTTCGGGCAGCAAGTTTTTGTCTACTTGCAGTGTACTTGGATTTATGAACGGGTGCAAATAAATTATGTATTTTCTTTGTTGTGCCATAAGATTGAGAATTTGATAATGTCATTTGATAATGTCAGTCAGGTAACTGGAAATATAACTTGTATTCTTATAAGCCTTGGTTACTTACAGATGTATGTAACTACTATCATACATCCTGTATTCTATTGGACAGTCTTGCATGTAAATGTAAGTGTCCCGCATTTCACCCATGTTTTGCATTACAGTTTACCATTTTTGTTCCAACTAATCAAGAGTAAGTTAAAATTATATAAGCCGTCTAGGACAAGGTGTTTGTGTCGTCTATGTGATGTTGTTTAAATCCGTCTAGGACAAGGTGTTTCTGTTGTCTGGGTTATGTAGACAACCTTCCTGCATTGTCGATATTTTAGATGTTGCCTGTATTGATTTATATTATTAGCCAGATGAATGCCATTGATAAACTGGTTGACCTATTAATATACACATAATTATGGTGTTGCACAATAGAATAATTGGAACCAAGATTGTAACTGATTGGTGATTACATTGATGCAAGTATTGTTCACCCATTCTTACCGCAAATGACAGTACACAGGTGTGTGAGGCGAGTATTTTATGTGGTTTTGAAACAGATATTTTCAAACGTAGTCAGTTCGGTTAAAGATACTTCATTTTGGCTTGTTACATAATCAGTTGACTGTATGAATATTATACCAATTCTTCAAAAACACGCGCAATTTACAGACTTGAACAAAAACAAGACATTCAGTACTTTACAAGTCAAGTTGTTACATAACTTCCACACTGAGTGCACATTTCCGGAATGCTAGTGTTATCTAGCATTACATCATTAAATTCATTGACTGAAACACATTTCAGATAACCAGGTCTGTGGTGCAACAGACATTACGCAAGAACAGAACTAAAAATAATTTCCACAGACCCAGCTAGAATGTACCTAGACACTCGGTACTCATTCAAGACTCTGGTGTTACACTTTGATTATGCAACAGACTTTGTTTTTTAACGAAATCACAGCTGCGGTGGTACACGCGACCTTGCATTCTTTTACGAGTGGCATCGATTTCACAACCCATCGACATTGCATCAGATTTACAGGTTCCACGGCCACGCAGCGCGTAAACAACTGGCGTTTGTCGAATGATTGATGGCGAAAAAACTTGTTTTATCTGTAGCAGTTGTACAAGTCGAACTAGACTGGTTGCCAGTGGCAGCTGCCTACTATCTATCATCCATCATTATCATGAATGACCTGCTGTGCCACCATGGGGTCTGACTGGGTACTGTTGGAATCTCTGCTCTCACGTTTCCCGTGTTATGTAACCGCCAGACTGCAAGCTCAGCAGTGCAGTGGCCGGCTGATTTATCAGCCATTGAGCCCAATAAACAAGACTGTAAAAAGTTGTGTTATGCAAGGCGCTTGTGTGGGGGTGGGGGTGGGGTGGGGGGTTGTTTGTTATGTAATGTTTGAAACTAGCTAGACTCAACATAAGTGTGATAAACAAGGTGGGTAATTTAAGCAATTTTTTTTTTAAGGCAGACACTTACCTACTAGTATATTAAGTGCCGACTATTTTCGTTATTGGCATATTGCCACTTGCTCCGTCGGCTGTTTGTGTATATATATATAGATGTTATTTTTAAACTGAGCATTACTATGTATTTTTTTCTTTTCAGACTTTATCTGCCAACATTAATGGCCTTTTGTTATGACTTCATTTTGTTAATCTACAGCCAAAGATGTAAGTCAGATATAAGTCAGACAGTGTAGCGTTATTGTAAAGACAAGGAGTTCCCATAGCAAGAATTAAAAATAATATAATACGTGGGTATATATTACTAATGCCAGTAGTCATGGTAGACCTCAAACAATTTTTTTTAATATAAATTGTTCTAATTGAACTAACACAGGGTTAGGCACCCAGATATTCTACTGAGTAATAAAACCACTCAGTGGAATACCAATATTCCTTCACCTGCTGTTTTGGTGTGAAGTCATATTGCACACATACAAAGATAGTGATATGGTGAAATGATTTATATGCATATTTTTGCACACTTTCTGGATGCCCAATTGTGACTTGAGACAGGACAGGACATCAGGCGCACTCTTTCTTTACATTCAGAGCATGTTTACAAGGATACCTTTTGGGTCAAAATGAGCGTCAAAATGAATTATTGTGCAATATTCCGATGTACTACAAACACTGATCATATATTTATCTTAAGATTCCTTATGAATAAATTGTTTTTGAAAAATTAGCGCCAAGTGTTTCGTGGAAGCCCGTCTGAGCTTCGAGATCGCCACCATCTTTGGCTCGTTTTCAAAGTAATCATATCGATTGCAGTCAGCATGACATGATCCACACCAGGACACATACATTACAAACAGGTAGTACAAATTTAACGTCAGAAATAAACGTTGTGTAAATCATAAATAATCATTAGTATGCGGATGTGTGAAGGAAGGGTTCTATATTTAACATAACATTAACATAACGCGTTTGTTATGTGCATTCGCTTTTACACTCAGAATGACACTGATTCGAACCCCACACGAAACAATTGAGTTTTTTGTTACTTTTTTGTTTAAATTTTCACCAAATAATAATTATAAATCTAATCATATGTAAAGCAATTATGTAGACTACTGCTTGTATTTGTTTTATTTTGTTGTAATTATTTTTACGCCATGATTGAAAGTATGTTAATTGTATGTAACGACAATGTCTATTTTTTTATTTCCTGTATCAAGACAAATCACAATTTGTTTTCACATGTAGTAACAATAATATTTAGAAATATATATCACCGTTATAATTACATGATTACCATAATTTTCATTTTTGACGCGAATAAATAATTACTACAACAATAAAAACCTAAGCGGTACATTATTCATTGATTTAAAATGAGTCAGTTTATAATTATTATTTATTGAAAACATAAACAAAAGTGTAAAAAATTAATGGTTTTGTGTCAGGGTCGAACTGATTGTAAAAGAGAACACACCTAACGAACGTGTTTACCAACTGAACTATGCAAACCAGCATGATTCAGGTCCCAGATTTAACATATTATGTTAAATTTACAACTCCTCCTTCATACATCGGCATACTAGTGATATTATTAATGTATTATATAACATTTCTGTCTGAAGATAAATGTTTGTAATGTATGTGTCATGGCGTGGATTATCTTCCGTGTGATGCAATCGATACAATTACTCAGAAAACAAGCTGAAGACAGCGGCAGTGAACCCAATGCTCATACAGGCCTCCGCGAAACCTCTGGCTTCAAGTTTGTAACAACATTTGATTCATATGGTACCTTAAGATAAATATTTGTTCCCTGTGATGACTAGTGTTTGCATTATTTCGGAATAGGCACAATAATTTATTATGACACTCGTTTCGACCCAAAAACTACCCATGTAAACATGCCCTGAATATGTAGAAAGGGTCCACCTGCTGTCAGTATGTGTCTTCTTTTATGCCACGATACCACATCATGATCGCATTGCTAATTAACTTTCAGCTTTCCGTAAGAATTGCTATGCTGATGGGTTTTAAACCAAATTTATACTACAAATGTATTTTTATTTAATTTTTGAATGTTGTCAAATGTTGCATACATACTTAATCTTTAAGTATACATGGAATTTTTTGTTTACGTAAAGCCTTGTTTCTATTCCCTTTAACTAGTGTGATTAGCAATATGACACAATTTTCTCTAGCACGTGGAACAATGTCAACATTTTATTTTACTGAAAACATCATCAGCATGTGTACTAGGCATTTACAACATTTGAACAAGTGAAAACTGTGGTCAGATAATAATTATATCTTCGCTGGTTGTAAGAAATATGTTTGGCATGCATCATTAGTTGCTGACTGTTAAAAACAACCACTTTTATAGTTGATAAATCCCAGTCAACATATTAGATATAGTATTAATAAAAACCTCGGTTTCTTTTTTAACAAATTTCTGATCAAAAACCAGAAATATTTATTTGACAAACACAAATACGTTTCATAGAGAGCAAACAGTGATTTGCCTGTGATCAGTAGACAGAAAAATATCACCAGGACCACTCAGTCTTATCAAAAGGTTGACGTCTACAGCTATGTAATAAATGACAAAGGACACTTGCAGGTTTACACATGTACAAATGTATAAAATAGAAAAATATACGAAGTAGGCTACAAAGCATACATCCATGTTTACATCCTGCCTGTTATTCTGAATTTCTGTGTTATGTTCGCCTTTTAGATTGCTTTACCTTAAAAATAGAAATATTTTTTCGATTTATCTCTCTTATGATCTGATGGCCTTTGGTTTTGAATTCTACACCTCTGTGAAGAAGTCAGGTTTCTATGCACCGGGGTGGTCGTTATAACATTATTGTGTGCCTATATATGTTGATGTAATACAAAACAACAATCTCTGATTTTGTGCTTGTAAAGTGAAAATGTTTGCCAGTTTTAAAGAATGCTACTGTAGGATTTGTTAGGGATATAAATATTATTTTGTTAAATATGTGAATAATTGATAGAAATGAAACTTGCTGGCACACAGGGTCTTAGGGAGAATCATAAATGATCACCTTTAAATGACTTGAAGCCATTCTGGTAAATATCTGTCTGCAGATAGTAGTAGTAGTAGTAGTATTAGTAGTAGTAGAATAGTAGTAGTAGTAGCTAAGTAGTAGTAGTAGTAGTAGTAGTAGTAGTAGTAGTAGTAGTAGTAGTAGTAGTAGTAGTAGTAGTAATAGTAGAGATTTCACAAAGTATTCTTTAAAATGACTGTGACTTTTAGCTCTCGCGCCAGTGGGCGTGACAGATGACCCTCAAATCACACTAGATGGGGGTTGGGGGGAGGGTGATGTGTCTGGGTCACACATACCAGGGCATGGTGCACTTGATGAATACGCCAGGTGTAGGTCATTCAATGTTCTACCTTCTACATGGTGCTAACCTGCCAGAGAATATGTAAATAGAACTTAGAGAGTCACTGGGCACTGCCACGAGCAGGAACAGAGCACGGCTTGTTAGTTATTGTTATTGTGATTGTATTTCTTCTTGGATTGGCTTCGGATGAAAGATTAAATAATTTTATGAAGGCAGTTATCAGCATCTGTTGAAGGTCATGTTCATGGTCAACCAGCCCTCTGATGGACAGGCACATTTTATTGTAGGGTGCTGAAGGGTTCGTTCCTTTTTGCTCCTCCTCTCTTCTCTTCTGCATCTTCTCTACAAGATCTCTCTCATTTTAAACGTGTTTGCTTTAGAATTTATTTATGAAATCATCCACCTTACTCAAAGCATACAGCCAGTTCGATGATGATGATCGATGATCGATGATCGATGATCGATGATCGATGATCGATGATCGATGATCGATGATCGATGATCGATGATCGATGATCGATGATCGATGATCGATGATCGATGATCGATGATCGATGATCGATGATCAGATGCAGCCTGTCTCTCTGTCAGTTCTGGAACAATGATTGCACATAAAAGAACCACCACAGCTTCACTCATATCACTCAGCAACTCAAATGACTGACGTAAAGTCAATACCTTTTGATCTGGAAAGGCGTCGCTTGTTGCACACTTTTGTTGGTCATTGACTGCTCGAACACAAACCTCAGTCGGCAGTGCATAATAACTACGGCTGTTTACCGACCCTGGAGAATGCAGCGTACAGAACATTTATTTCGAACCACTAACCGGCGCGGGAACATAATAGCCTCGGCCACGCAGACAAAGGCAGATTTTTCTCTTCACTTGTAATTTGAGAATTGGCCTGATTAGCACTATTAGTTATTTAGTACACAGTCAGAAAAAATGTACAGGCAAGAGAAATTGTACAGAAGAATGCTATTGATTAGTGTAGGAACTGGGGCAGTGTTCAGCGACTTCAGTCCCGCGTTTGTTGAGGTTAATTAGTATCGCCATTGCCTCAGTCTTGAAGAACGAGGGATCGAGGGACCGGTCCCAGATGTAAGACGCAAGGGGAAGTCATTAAACCCGGCAAGGAGACGCCAACGAAGTAATTATATTTAGTATTCATAATTAATTATGAGTAATCGTTGACAGTTTTGAGCGGTCATACTGCACCTTAATTAGTCAGAATGGCTCAGTAATATAATCATAACCAGTGAGATTTGTTTGTGCCTGTTTTAGCAGCTAAAACCTCTAAACATTGTATATAGAATGTTTTTTTTAGAAGTCATCAATAATTATTAGTATTACATATATATGTTTTCATAATTGATTGCATTGATTGTCTAAGTCATTGCATTGATAATCAAACTCATAAATTCAACACTAAACAGAACCTGTTGTAAAAATTATTTGTTTTTTGTGCCGGGTGTAAATTGTACTGTCAGAAACATCACATTTGTGTGATCTGTCATGGCACAAGCATCATGACAAGGTCCACTTAGTTTCATGTTAGGCTCCATGCCAATTTAAAACGTTATGTACATTTTGGCATGCCTACTTGAAGGTGTCTGCTAGTGACTTGTAGTGTCAATTTCCACAACTCCAAGATGCCTCTATTTAACCAATTTGTCCACACAATATTTCTTCAATGAAGTATTTATGCAAGATGCATATGTGTGTGTGTGTGCGTGCGTGCGTGCGTGCGTGCGTGCGTGCGTGCGTGCGTGCGTGCGTGCGTGCGTGTGTGTATATATATATATATATATATATAGATTATATATATATTATATATATATATATATAGATTATATATATATTATATATATATATATATATATATTAATATATACTGTGTGTGTGTATGTATAGAAACATTCCATATTGGGTCCACATCGACTCCACGAATGAGTTCACTTCCTCTCTTGGAAGTGCCAGTAAACAGTGAGGTCATAACTACTACATGATGTATGATGTCATAACTTCAAAACTGGATATCAGTAAATACAGCTATTGACCGTATTTACGAGTATAAACAAACAACATGTGTTCTGAAAAATTCTTTCTGACGACACCTAGGTCAAATTGTTCACTATATAAAGGAGAGACTAATCCAGTGTTTCTGATGAGCACAGATAAGAGACAAATCTCTTTACATTGAGCGTTTACTCCGTTCTACGGTTTTGTGCAGTAGCTGGAGTGTAGAACTCTAAATTAAGATAACCTGGTTTCAAATCTCATCATGCTGTATAACTTTGGGTACGTTTGTTCACTCTGTCTTGCCTGTTCACTCAACTGTAATAACGAGTACCTGGCTATAGACACTGGTGGATATTTGTGTACGAATAGTCTGTGCACATTAATTGTAGCATGGCTGAAAGCTTCATAAAGAGTAAATATGGTGATTGATTTAACGAGGTATAAGATATAAAGCCCTAAATAAAAAGAAATCAATAGAAATAATTGCAGTAAAGAACCCATGAGGTGCAGGATTATTTGGTGTCAATCTATAAAAAGATAATAGTTTTGGGCATAGTTAAGAAGACTTTGAATAAGAATGTAAGCATTCTGTTTGCACCATACAGCTGACATATCTTAATCTGTCCTGTAAGCTTTCTGTGTCTGCTACATTATATTGATGGCGGATATATGATATCAATTATGTATCTGACACATGAAAGATAGATGCTTCCATAGTCATTGTTTCATATAGTGCAACATCGATGTTGACACTTTGGTAAGACTTTCTGCCAGTGTTACACTTCCTTTTTGGCGTTCAACGTTACGAAACAGGAAGGTGATGTTAGTCTCTTCAAAAATTAATATTAACAACTCATTAAATAGCCTCCTGTTGCTAAGTGGCTAAGTAAACTGAGCACTGGCAGTAGCAAATGGTGTCATTTTACTATTTTTCGGGGAATATTGATCCCCTGCAGACATTTGTTCTAAATTTGTTTCCTAGATGCCTCGTTTGCACACTATTTCTACATATGGCAGAACACTCTAACTGAATATATGAGACAGCAAATATCATTGAATAAAGTGCGCTCAAAATCACAAAGTTCTATAACATTTTCAAATGATTACATAAATTTGTATACTTCAATATATGCTATGTAAGTTGTTAATGTTTTTTTTACGTATTACAGGATTAATTTTAAATGTATTCTCCATGGGACCAGAGGTGAACACTTTAGGCAGACAGGTTTTGATCTGTTTGTGGTGTTCAGTAATGTAATTTTGACCTGCCACATGGGATGGATACTGAATGCCTTAAAGTGTTATTAAAATATATAAGTATACTCTGTTCTGGTACAATAATTTATAAAAAAGAAATGAGTGACTAACCTTGGCTTCCCCTTTACAAATCCTAAATGTGCCACACAGGGAAGCCAAATATCAGGACTCCACGTTAAAGGTATAGTCTGCCCTTATCACATGTCTGTTAATTTTATTTTTAAACACATTCTGTGTGTGTGTAATCTTCCAGAGGTTAATGTGCTGTTTCAGTTGTTTGTCAGTGATTTCTTTTCACTTTCCAGTAAAGTTATAATTTAGTGTCATCACCAAGTGATACTTGACTGAGTCAGTTAATAGGTTGTGGTGTGCATCAGAATTTATCCAAGTGCGCCATTCTGTGGGAACCAACCCAAAAATGGAAGATTTTAGATGATAACAGTAATGTTCACAGAAAATAAAAAGGAGCGCTGCCCTAGAAAAAAATTGTTAGAACCAATTCAAAAAAGGAAGAAGAGTAGAACCCATTATAATGTGGAGGTCCTAGACTAGGAGCATAAGAAGAAGAACAGTCGGACTCGGAGGTTTTGGTGAATTCATGTTGTCTTGCCTGGTACAATGCATACATATCTTATCTGAAACTCTGCATTTAAATGCGTTAATTGTGGCGGGGCCAACTAGTTGAGACCTTGTGGTATATTTTGGTGGATTATATGGGCGGGACATGTGTAGAAAGAATGAGTGAAGAAATGCTGCCAGAACCTGGAAAGGAGATGAGGTTGATTGACGACAAATGAGATGGAACAACCATAGAAAACAAGATCTGATGAGGGCTGGCGTAAACAGCCTTGGGTGGCCATTGCTGATGAGAGAGAGAGTTGAAACCAGCAGATAAGACAGGGCTCTCAAGTTTTGAGACAGACAACATCAAAGTTTTGGCAAATAATACACGATTCGATCCAAAACAGACATCAGAAACACACGCAGAGTGCACTATTAAAATGGGTTGTATTTTAATTTATTTATTATTAAAATGTAAAACAAAGATAAATAAATGTTCTCAATGTTTTAAATGTACAGGTCTTACAGTCCAAACCATTGCAGTCTGTCACAACTATGATATGTTGTTGGACCTAGCAAGGTCTTGACTGAGGTAGTAGAGAAATGAGGTTTGCATGATGCTAAATGGGCACAGCTGATGTGGCTGACAAAACACCACGTCTGGGTTGACGATGAATCCCGAAGATGTCGCCACTAGGATTGCATTTTTTCTTCTGACTCACAACGTCTCATCGAGACTGAGCCACATGTGCTTCATTGGAGGAGACTTGCAATATGCCATCATCAAATCAGCGTTTGTCTCTTGCCACCTTTTTACACCGAGGTAATTCATTATTATGATAATGGTATCGCAGCTGTGAAATCTGTTTCGTAGGATGAAAAAGAGAGAAAAGCTCAGCAGGAATACATAGACAGATGACAGTAGAGTAAAAAAGCCTCAGTGACTGAGATGACGTCAACACTGGCCTACAAACCAATGGAGACAGTCTGGATGAGACTGAGAATCTGATTGCTCTTGCACTGTTCTTTGTTGCAATAGTTGCCTTTGTAAACTTTGAATATAGTGTTGCTAGTTGCTTCTAATCTAAACCAAGGGATTAATTTATTGTTATAAAAACATATTTTACTTACATTGTTGCTTTTAAGGTTTAAAACGTGATAATGTAAGAATTTGCAAGAAATATGGCAGAGAAATTGTTTGATAATAATTATATTGACTTTGATATTGCATGAGGTCATATCCCTCCTAGTGTTGTGTCACTGCTGATGAAGAAGGTGACAGGTGCACGAATTTGTAGAATGACAGACCCTGTGGAAGTCTAGGATGGAGGGACACAGAGACACATGCAGACACACAGAGTTGTACCCATCGAAATATGATTTCTTATTCACAGTTCCTTTTATGAACAGAATGCACTGGAACTGCTGCACTGTTCTGGCAGTTATCTTCACATATCTTTGTCACCAGACAACTGTCAGACCTAACAAGACATGTCAACCTAGCATGACATATGTCAAACCTAACAACACAGATGTTCAACCTAACAACATATAAGTTCAACCTATCAACATATATGTTCAACCTAACAACATGTATGTTCAACCTAACAACATGTATGTTCAACCTAACAACATATATATTCAACCTAACAACATATATGTTCAACCTGACAACATATATGTTCAACCTAATAACAGAGGTGGTCAACCTAACAAGATGTCCAACCTAATAACATTATGTCAAACCTAACAGCAGAGGTATTCAACCTAGCAACATATATATCCAACCTAACAACACATGTCAAACCTAACAATGCAGATGTCCAACCTAAAAACAGATGTCCTACCTAACAACAGATATGTCCAACCTAACAACAGAGATATCCAGCCTAAAACACAAATGTTCAACCTCTCAACAAACGTAACAACGCAGATGTTAAACGTAACAATGCAGATGTCCACCAACCTAAAAACACAGATGTGAAATCTAACATCACAAGTCAAACCAAACAACAGATATGTCCAACCTAGCAATAGACATTTCCACTCTATTAACGTGACAAGACATGTGCCACATCACAAGACATATGCCCGACCTAACATGAGATCTGTGCAACGTCAAAAGAGACTTGTGACAAGAGATATGTCCAATGTAATGAGAGATTTATCCTTGAGCCCAAAAAGAGATTAGATGGTCTGACGTGCCACAAAGACCAGTGTCAGGCCCACAGTATACTTGACATTTGAGAACGTCATTTATGTAAATGAAACGTCTACAGCACATCTGAGACCAAAGTACCACTGCAAAGCAGGATGTGTATAGAACGTAACCATACCGCACCTGTTGTTGGGCGTGTTTTGTCTACAAAGAAAAGGGTATTGCACAAATACCAGTAGCACACGTGTGCCAATGAAGGTGTGCTTATTGTTACTACACAGAATATGTGATAAATATACCATATCAGATCAGAAGCGTCTTCGCACACGTGTGACAATAAATGTGTGCTTCTCAATACTGCACAGAATGTGTGATAAATATACCATATCAGATCAGATGCGTCTTCGTTATTCAATCAATCCATCAAAGTTCTAAGAAGCGCCAGTCCGAGTCTTTACTACCGGAATCACTGCACACTTAAGTGGTCTATTTTTAAACATATTATATGTAATTATACGACCGTCTTGCATGATAATGGTTACTTTGTATGTGACAGTTTACAGCCTTTTACCAATTGCTGCACGCAAGCTGGCACGTGTGACTGAGTCTTTATGCAATCTTTTGTAACGTCGCAGGTGGAATTCAGGGGAAGCTGTCCTAGACAGTTTTTAGACACTAGTGGGGCATGGTGAACTAGCTACACGTGGTCTTTTACCAGAGCTGAAGACTCGGTCTGGGCTAGGGGGAAAGGTAGGCATGTGCGCAGTCACGCGTAGCCTTAAAGATATAGACCAGTACTTTCAACAGGGCCAGAAGCGGTCCCTGACAGCCCGTCAATGGAGGTCCGGCAGTGCTGGTGTGATATGTGTAGATATAGGTGAAAGATCGCAGGCGAGTGGACCGTGCTTTGTGTCTTCTATTCAAAGGGCCTGTGTCTAACGGTATGCGTCAGAATAAGGCCAAAGTACGGGTCAGGATATTGCGTCAGTATGCACTACGTTATCTTGATCTCTTCGGCCCGACGTCGGCATTGCACCTTGCACACGAAATGGTGATCATTCAACTGTGTAGTGGCTGCGTTTGACTGACATTGATTGGTCTGGATTAGTTTCTCCCGATGACGTCGGTTCCGCAGATGTTGCTTTGACGGCTGTATCAAGTGCCAGTTCGTTAGTGGATTTATATATATATATATATATATATATATATATATATATATATATATATATATATATATATATATTATATTTATATACCATGATAGTTTTCATATATATATATGTGTGTATATATATATATATATATATATATATATATATATATATATATATATATGATAGTTTTCATTTATATATATACGCACGCACGCACGCACGCACGCACGCACGCACACACACACACACACACACATCGGACACCTGACAGATCGCACCCGTTTAAGACATGCACACTGTCCGAACAACTTGATAGAAACCAAACCCAGAAAGAAATCTAAGTTAGCGTAATGTTTATCCGAGACACCGACAGTCGAGTCAGCATGACGTGGTACCCCGGTCCACACGCTGGGTCATTTAAACCTGGCATTGTGTTGTCGTTTCATCGAATTCTAATTCGAATTTAAGTGTTTTTGTTGTTGCCAAAGGCAAATACAGTAGGGTGCGTGGGAAGTAGTTACAACTGATTTGATCGTTGGAATGTCGGCCGGGGTAAGCAAAAACAATTGCTGTGAAATTTGCTTAAATTGAAAGTGCATGCACGGTTATGTAATACAAATGAACACCAGGCAACAGGTATAAGTGATGTTTCGTGTTTAATTGTCGCTGAATGGTCTACGTATGGACGTGCGCACTTCAACGCCACATGTGCGGCGATTGCGCAATGTTTGGGTAATCTCATAAACCGTGGCGATTGCGATGCGACGCGGTACGCAAGAGCCGGAGAAAAAACCCACCACCTCGACAGGTTGCGCGAGCGAGTTACGACTGCACTTCATCGCCTCGGGTCGCGCGGCCTATTTTTACGCGGCGACATCTGAATGGCGCTGTGGCGTTGCCGCGGCGTGGACGCGTGGCCGGCGATCCGTGAAAAAAGAACTAGGTGACCCGATTCTCGTAGCGCGACTGAAACAAGCAAACAGTATTGCGCCCGACGCCGAACGACCGTGTGGCCGCATGCGCGCTGGCACGTCCTTCCACGGTGCCTTGTTTCCCCGGTAGGTCGCACGCACGCACGCTCGGTGGCGGCGTTTGTTTCGGCCGCAGTAGTAATTGGAGGTGTGGTTTTTTCTAGCCAGACGGCCGTCGTTGAGCGCGCGCACGCACGACGTAATAGCGCGCCAAAAAACGGCGTTTATCAAGTTGTAAACAACGTAATTTATTTTCCGTTGGCGGCGACTACGCCGCTGGTGGTGTTGTCGGAGTGAACGGCAGCGGTGGTGGTGTTGTCGTGGCTCGTCAAAACACGTTATACACCCTGCAGTGCAGTAAAGAGCGGCGCGTTTTTATTCACACACACACGCACTAGTAATGCCTACGCACTAGTAATGCCTAGACTAGTCGAGTGGAGAATGGCAGACGCGCGCCCCAAAGTGTTGCGTTGTCATACAACACTCCATTCATTTATTTCCACACTACCAAGATCACGCCGCGCGCATAACATCGGTCTCATAACATGTTATTCATTGATAAAACTTGCCCCGAACGCCTGCGGTTAGTAGCGGAGTGGCAACCCCGACAACAGCGACTTTGTTCGTCTTTTGTGGTTGTGACGCGTGCATTCAAGTTGTTGTTGACGCAATTTGCGCGGCGCACGCTACCGTAAAAAGCGGCGCGGTCGGTCCGCGCGTTTCTTTTATCTCCTTGACAAGGTCACGTTGTGTTGCGCCATACTAGAAGCGACTGGTTTGATTGCGCCCTTGGCTTGCACAGACGTCACGGCGTGCACAGAAATAGACCGGTACAGTTTTTGTGGGAATCTGGTTCGATGGCGTACGTTGCACACGCACAAAAAAGCGAGCCGTGTCGCGCCACTTGGTTACGAAGGCTCGACCGGCGGGTGACGCGTCGGTGACCCGCTTTCGCACTCGCTGCTGTTGTTGCGCCGATCGCAGCCGACGTTAAAAAGGTGTCTATTTCATTGTCGGACCGTGTAAGGGGTGTCGGGTTGCAGTAATTGTCAAAGGAGCGTCTTTTCAGGCAAACTCTGTACACAGTTCGTTCGGTTCAAAACCGTTATCTGCGCGCTCACCCGCGAGTGACGCCGGCGATGTTTTGACAGTTTTGTTTTCTGCGAGCGTTATTGTAGCCTTCTGTTTTGTTATTGGGAAAATTATGACGCATATTACGAGCGGAAGGTATACAAAAGCGAAGAGATTGCGAGGTTGATTTGTTAGCGAATAGTCATGTTGTAAAGAAAATTATAAGCCGATTATTGACGACCGGCCAAACGAGATATGGCTGCCTTGTGCTTTGCGTATTACAACTATGTGGTTACGACACGACCTTCAGAACGGATCAGCGATTCGTATGCACACAACGCTGTCGTCAGAGCCGCGAGGACGGATTCAGGAGATGTCCCTTCATGTCCGTCGGATGCCCGGGCACCTCGCTTTACCTCGGCAGGATCATGAATCATGATAACTTCACAGTTATATGTTGGGACACCATGGGGTAAAAGGTAAGTTGTTATCCAGTCGTTACGACTGCCCAAAGAAAGCATTTTGCACTTTATTCCGATGCAGACTTGTTCAGCTGAACTGCATCTTGAGTTATTGACATTTCGTTGGAGTATTCGGTCACAGGATTATGACGATCTGAAATAGTATTCGTACGCATTCCATGAACTACATTTGCCAGGTACTCATTCAACAACTGAGTGGACATCGGCGACGTAAAATGGACGAACGTTTGAAACGGCAACGACGAGATGCGAACCCGGAAGTTCTTGACTGAGAGTCCGACGCCCTACCTGCTGCGCCACCGCGCCTCATGGTTCCCGCCTCCCGATTTAACATTCACTGCACGTGCAGCTGCCGTTGACTGATTTGCAAATCGGTGTCCGCCGTAATAGCATAGAGTTGTCAGACCAACCTAAACGAAAAGGGTCATTCTACGTGAAAAAGGAGACGGCAGAAGCCATCGCGTAGAGAGTCAATACATAGGACACCGTACACCGGATTAGTGCCTCTATGAACGTCACGGCGATGTGGTTATGAAGACGTATTTTGCGACACAAAATAATGACCCTGATAAGGCGTATATACATCAAATATGTGTGTGTGTGTGTGTGTGTGTGTGTGTTTGTGTGCGTGCGTGCATGCGTGCGTGCGTGCGTGTGTGTATATATATATATATATATATATATATATATATATATATATATATATATATATATATATATATATATATATATATATATATATATTATGTGTGTATATATGTATAATATATATATATATGTGTGTGTGTGTGTGTATATATGTGTATATAACATCGACATTACAGCTGTCTTCGGGAGCAGGTGTATATTTAAGAGCATATCATCTAAATCATCATTTCCGAATTCATCAAAACAGGTCACCGCCAAGGAGACGTGATATGTCGAACAATTATACTGTATCTTGAAATACGAAAAGCAGACGAGCCATCGTTGTTGGCGCCATCAGTACCTAAATCACGGGACCACCGTGGCTGGACTTTCGAAAAATGCACCACCAAGCATACGTGCTAGAATGGTGCAGCGAATACGGTCAGGATGATGAATAATTTTACCGTGAGGCTGCTTTTAACTCTTGTTTTGCAGACACTTTGCTGGAAATCAAAGTAAACAGTTGTGTATTGACCGTATCACAAATACACTTAGTTGTATAGCTTTGTCGGTAACACCGGCGAATGTCTCTCGCTTTTCGTCGTTGAGTAACTTCAATGTATTATAGTATTACGGTCACGGGGTTGTGTCAGCGCGCGTATGTGTGCACTGTTTTGTGTAATGGAGGGGTGCGTACGTACGTGCATGCGTGCGTGCGTATGAAGACGTGTGCGCACGTCATAGAGCCTGTTTATGTTTGAGAGGAAACTGGACTCAGCTTTTCTAGGTTTGGATTCGTGCACGGAGCCATGTCGTTCTGGTGACAATTATTATAGGCCCTACATGTATCCTTTCATAAGGTGTCTAATCAGCGTGTAACGTTATGCGTCCCTGGGATGCTATGTGATGTGTTCGTTCGTGTGTGTCTTCGCAAACGGCATGCGTGGTCAATCGTGTATAATTCATCTCTGTTTCGCGAACTGGGGTGATGCATCGTGGCGGTAATCCCTCGGCGTCCGGCCTACTGACCACGAACTATACGCGGCGTCGGCCGTCGATTTCTCGATACTACCTCACCTCGCCGGCCGGCATTATCGGAGGCCCACATAATTTATGAATGGGAGTAAAGTAGCACGGCGGCCCGGCCGAGGCCATTGACATTTACGTCGTCATTCGTTACGTGCCGGTGTGATTGGCCACCGCGTATCAATTATGCAAATGGCGTAGGTGGCCAGCGCGGCGGTCGACGCACAGAACGAGACTCTATTATTTACTGCACTGCCGTCGTACGGTACTTTGAACCCGGCGGCGGTAACCTGCCATGACGGGATTTGCGTTTATCAAACTTTCCGGCGTACGGCGATCATTAATAGATGACAGATGGATAGCAATTATCGGGCCTACTTCGATAATTAATAGATTACGTAATTAATGCATTACATTTCGGAGAAACCTAGCCCTACTTAACAACGCTGTATAAATAAACGTCCGTCCTTTTTTCTCTGTGTTGAATGTAACAATTCTAGTTAACACGTATGTTGGTGTGCTTGGCTTGAGACCGGCGGCATGTTTCATGCGTCGTACACGACCGGAGACACGTTTTACGTCTGCCGTAACTTATGACGGAAACGGAACGGTTCCTACGTCTCGCCAGACCGCGCCGCTGCCGGATAGGTTGGCGGGAGGGGAGGGCGGGCTGGCGGAGTAGGAAAACTAGGCATGACGCAACGTGCTCCTCGTGGGATGTGTGTCGTGGCCCCTCGTCCGCGGCGGGGCGACCGGTGTGTGTGTGTGTGTGTGTGTCTGACGCCATTCGGGCCTCTCGTTACGTGTCCCCGAGCACGCGTCCGACCGCATTCCGCCGGCGCGCGCGAGTGTCGATAATCTGATTGGGCGTCGATATCCGATTGGTCGACTTGTCGGTTAGGGTCCGGAATCGGGAAAATATTATTGAGTTGTCGTTGGCGCGGTCTGCGAAAGATTGGTGTGTTAATTTGTTCCGGTGCTCGGCTTGGACAGCGGCTGGTGTCGTATGTTTGAGCGCGGGGTTGGTTGGTTGGTCACTCGGATGCTGCAGTGTGTCGTGTACACACGCGCACGCACTCGCACTCGCGCGCAGGCAGGCACGCACACATATACACATATATACACATACATACACACATATATTGGTCATTTCAACAGGACCTCTGCTTGAATTGGCTTTGTTATGAAAATAGGAAAATGTTGCGCATCATATTGTACAGAGGTTAACTCCCGCCAATCTCGGCATGGCAGTACTGTCAATGATGCTTGTTTTGACTGGAAACAACATGGTCTGTTTACAATTTTAAATGTTGCGTGTAGGAACTGTCAATTTGCGAACTTTGTTACGGGAGTGCGCTATACTACTTGGCTACAAACAATGCATCTTAAGAATCGTTCGTTCGTTCGTTCGTTCGTTCGTTCGTTCGTTCGTTCGTTCGTTCGTTCGTTCGTTCGTTCGTTCGTTCGTTCGTTCGTTCGTTCGTTCGTTCGTTCGTTCGTTCGTTCGTTCGTTCGTTCGTTCGTTCGTTCGTCCGTCCGTCCGTCCGTCCGTCCGTCCGTCCGTCCGTCCGTCCGTCCGTCCGTCCGTCCGTTCAGTTATTCATTAAATACACCGAACAGACTGTTTGATATAATCCGTAGCGATGTGAGCGCGTGTGAACCTACTCGGCAGCGGTGACATAACCGTGCATGTGACCGCGGTGTCTCTACTCTGCTGGCGCCGAGCGAACGTGCTCTCGCGCCTCGCTCCCTCCCGCGCGTGCCGGGCGCTGCGTGCGACCAGACAGGCCCGTGCCCAGGTAAATACGGCGATGACCTCTGGGTGTAGCAATATACGTCACTTGTCCACTAATTCGATCGCTCGCTCACGTCATTCACTGTTGTCTCAGAAGACACCGACACGAATGTAGGTCAGGTTGCGTAACTCGTGCGTGTGGAGCGCGCGCGCGCACGCACGCACGCACGCACACACGCACACACACACACACACACACTCACATATACACACTCACATACATACATACACACACACACACACACACACACACACACACACACACACACACACACACACACACACACACACACACACACACACACACACACACATCATTAACGTTATGTTAATGAAACATAAATTACCCTCATTTAAGTAACAGGACAGCCCGTTCAGGTCATACCGATGGTGTTTCTAGCGAAAGTGACGCCGCCTACCATAATTATTGCTTAGCGTGTCCTTAGACACAGCTAAGCTGGTATAAATAATAATTACTATTCTTGGTGAAACCCAAGCCACGCCTTCCGCCATGCCCTTTACTCGAGCGCGATATTGTTATCGCCGGGTCATACAAACGAGACTGTACCTCGTCCCACTTGTCGTATCTGTATGTCAGATTACATGTACCATCCTTGCACGCCAGGGGTCGCTGCGATTGATTACATTATCTACCCCTGGCACGTTCTTTTCAAAAACTCCTCTTTTTACCTCAGCCAATGAAATCACCCACGAGGAGTGAGCTCGGCCTCCGGTCATGTGATATAATATTTTGGGTGATTTCAGCCACACGCTGCTCATGTTCAATGTATAGGACGTGAATAGGTCGTTATATATATCCGTCTTCAAATCGGGGCGGGTATTTGCTATTCCCACTAGCGACTGGCGAAGTATGTTACTATAACTGTATAGTTCGACTGAGCACGCTCCCCAGTTCTACGTCGACGATCTGCCAGGGGTAGTTTCGACCTCTGAATTGCGAGGAAGCGAGGCGCCAGTTCCCGGCAGGTTCTTCTTGGTGCTGCTCACGGCGAAGTTCCAGTTGATAATGTCGCGGAGCGTCTGGTATTTCAAATTCATAGTTCGAATTTGTATCACTTTCATTACTGTGTGCGTGCGTGCGTGCGTGCGGACGTACATACAAAAGACGTTCCGGGTATTCTCCATACAGTAGTTGGTATTTTTGTGTTCAACTTATTTGCAAATAGTCCTGATCTGTATGAATTCGCTACTAGAAAGGGCTGTCGGTTATGACGTCATTAGCGGTCCTAGTACTAATGTCCGTCCGTCCGTCCGTCCGTCCGTCCGTCCGTCCGTCCGTCCGTCCGTCCGTCCGTCCGTCCGTCCGTCCGTCCGTCCGTCCGTCCGTCCGTCCGTCCGTCCGTCCGTCCGTCCGTCCGTCCGTCCGTCCGTCCGTCCGTCCGTCCGTCCGTCCGTCCGCCCGCCCGCCCGCCCGCCCGCCCGCCCGTCCGTCCGTTCGTTTCGTATACAGTGGTAACTCCGACTTCCGGGTAATGTCCCACGTCGTTTTTGTCCGTCCGTCTAGTCACAGAACGGCTTGTCAGTGACACGCATGCGTAACGCATAAAACAACAATGGTTATACAAAAAGACGGGTTGTTTTCGTTTTGTGCAAAGATCAAATTCAGGTATTCGTCGGAAACCTTCGTAAGGTATCATAGCAAATTATGTTATCATCGTGTGTCCATTGTTTCTGGTTGTCGCCGTAGATGGCAGGTTCTCCTTAGTTGTAACCGGAACTAGGAAGGACATTCCGATGTAGTCTGTTTGACACGGAACGTCGTAAGTCCTTGACAAGCAAGAGACAGGCAGGCAGGCGCAGGAGAAAGAGAAAACGACACGCACGCACGCACGCACGCACGCACGCACGCACGCACGCACGCACACACACACACACACACACACACAGAAAGAGACACATAGATAGACAGACACAGATAGAGACAGACAGGCAAACAGAATGTGACAGAGTTAGAGACAGAGAGAGACTGAGACACACAGAGACAGAGAGAGACACACAGAAAGAGGGAGACATGGAGAGCGAGATACACCTCAGGAGACAAAGAGTTGTGTGCCTGTTGCAATTAGAATGTTAAACAAGTGATATTTATACCAACGGATTTGCTTTTTGTGTGGTTACATATTGAATTTAATTTGTATTTTGTGACAATCTTATTTTTACATATTTCTAGATGCGATCATGAGCTGTACAATGAATATCCTTTTAAGGACATTAAAGTGAATTGAATTGACACGCGAACAAATACAAATCGAGTTCTTATTGCACGTGATCGGTTTCGCATTTTAGTTGTGTGTCGTTGGGAAATTCCAAAACATGTCTGGTTGGTGACGTGTAAAACGCTCTGAGTCGCGTCAGCGTTATATAAAACTATTCATACGTACTGTGTTCGTTTTTTCCAAGTCGCAACGGGTTTAGAAAACACATAGTCGTCTGTACTCCCGCTCTGATTAACAGACGCCGTCGTCTCGATATACATGTAGCCCGAAAACACTTAAGCCGTTTGTGGTACGCCCCGGGAGTTGAATACATTTGAGTTTCTTCGTGGCTGCGGTGTTTTTTAACGGGTCCCGTAAGACAAGCGTGAATAAGTAATGTGTGTGGGAGATCGGGTTTCCGTGGACTTGCAGTGACCGGTTTGTACTCGTGAAGATGGCCATTGAACCGGACTAGTGTTCTCATTGTCATCATTGTGTTCCGTTACGACCGTGGCGCGTCGCCGTGTCTCCGTGGTCGGATGGATGCCAGTTTACGGTGTCACAAAGTGCCATGCGACTTTGTACCAGGGTTGACCGGTTTATGTTACCTGGTTTATATGAGCGTTTTATATGACCTGTTGGATTGTTACTGCACATGACTGGTGCAAGGGTGGTTACAATGGTGGTCCGTGTTTGCAGGGTGGGGAGTGAGATACAGGAAGAGGGAGGGAGGGAGGCAGAGAGGGAAGGATAGACTGAGGGAACAGACAGGGTCAGTGAGACGGGAAGAAGAGAAGGCTAAACGAGAGGAAGGGACGGAGGGGGGACGAGAGGCTGGAAGAAGGAGTGTGAGAGGGAATTGTTGTTGGGATGAATGGCGGTAGGGAATTACAGTCGGAGAGGAGGACATGAAAGGCAGGAAATAGGGATTCAGAGACGAGAGGTATATGGAAGAAAAGAATGGAAGAGGGAGGGGACCGGATGAAGGGGTGGGAGTGAGGAAAAAGAAGGAGGGATTGAGGAAAGTGGGAGTGGGAGAGAGTGGCATTTGGGTGGTTGAGTGAGTGGGATGAATCAGTCAGTCAGTCAGTCAGTCAGTCAGTCAGTCAGTCAGTCAGTCAGTCAGTCAGTCAGTCAGTCAGTCAGTCAGTCAGTCCAACTGGTTTCTGTCGATATACAAGAGATCCTTCAATCTATTTCGAACAACACCGAAAGTACCACCCACAATACTTTGCGTTCGTTCCTTGCGTTTCGCGCACTTTCGCGCCTGTGCTGTGCTGTGCTGTGCTGTGCTGTGCTGTGCTGTGCTGTGCTGTGCTGTGCTGTGCTGTGCTGTGCTGTGCTGTGCTGTGCTGTGGTGGCATGCAGCCATCGGGTCGTGTTATCTGTGTTTGTGCCTTACTGGCGACGGCGTTGCGCTCCGGGGCTATTGTGACCCAGAACGCCAGCGATAACCCAGTTTTGACGCTACGCACATCGACTGACTGGTGCACGTCGCCTGCCTTAGGAGGCGCTATAAAAAGCACCGCGTAATTTAAGACGAAGCACAAAAAGCGACGCGTCGGTTTGCGGCAGTGGTCGGGTGTTACATAACGCACGCCGTGTATCGTAGATCATCTAATATGAGCGCATGTCGAGTCGGTAACAGTAGAGGCTTACAAACGAAAGCGAAAAAGGCGAGTGTAGGTGTTGTGTTATGTCCGTGTCTGTGTGACGTGCGTGCGCCGTGGGTCCGTGCGCGCGCATCGGAGCGTACATCCGGGAAATCGCGCGCGCCGCACGAAACAGATGTATCCAGTAGGTCGTGGTTTGCTTATGTCACAATCGCAATTATGCGCGTGAACTCCGTCGAGTTTTGCCAGCAATGTTGATAACGGTTATATGTGATAATTACATCACTGTTGCGGCACTGCATATCTGAGATCAAAGATCATTGCATGCAGTTGTCACGTCAATAACTTTTCATTATATTTTTATCATAAAGAAAATTTTATGAAGCCTGAATTTCAACTAAATACCGCAGCCATTTTGTCATTGATTGACGGAGTTGTTGCTAAGCGACGGGGGACTGCTTCACTAGCGTCGTTAGCAGCACTTACGCCAGAAACTTTAAAATCAGTTGTAATCCTTCACAATGATAACAAAATATCTAAGTACATACGCGAGATATTGTACTTTAAAATCAGTTGTGATCATTAACAATGATTAAACATATATGAAAACTATCAACATCATGATGCGCCAACGGAACATTCCTACTGGTGTATCATAGAAATAGTGTTCTCGGTAACACGACAAAGAATAATCAATATTTGCCTTTTGAAGAAAACCCACCTAATTTAACTTAAAGATAGATTTTGTTTAACGATGCATTTTCCTTAAGAGTTGTTTATCTCGGTGAAGCGGTCCCCACATGATCACGTGATGGCTCGCTTAACTAATCCGCGGTGTGTGTTTGTGTGCTTGCAGCGCCCCCTAGCGAGAGGCGTCGCGTGCCATGAACCCGGAGGACGACGACGGTCTGTGGCGGGAGCGGGAACGGGAGCGGGAGCGAGAGCGGGAGCGAGGGCGGGAGCGAGAGCGGGAGCGAGAGCGGGACAGCCACGCCCAATCGACGCCGACGACGACGGCGGCGGCGCCGGGTGAGCGCGGCGGCCGGTCGCCGTCCATCGAGCGCGTGTCGTCGGCCGCCGATGCGATGCTGCGCCTGAGCTCGAGCGGCGTGCACGCGCTGCACGCGAGCGACATGTCGTCGGACGGCGAGGACCGACGCTCGCGGGCCGACGGCGGCGACCTGTCGGACGGCTCGACGACGTCGTCGCAGCACCTGCGCAAACAGCGCGAGTTCATCCCCGACTTCTGCAAGGACGAGCAGTACTGGGCGAAGCGGCGGAAGAACAACGCGGCGGCGAAGCGGTCGCGCGAGAAGCGGCGCCTCAACGACATCCAGATGGGCCACAAGATCTGGCAGCTGACCGCCGAAAAGGACAAACTCAGGAAGGAACTCGACGCCATCAAAGCCCGATTCGGTCTACCTCTGGACAAGCCATTCCCCGTGCCCGACATGAACAACGGCGACGTCGGTGGCGGCGGCGCGCACGTCGACGCCGGCGGCGGCGGCTACGGCCCCGGTGGCGGCAGGTCGGTGCATGAGCTCCACTCCATGCCGCCAATCTTCCCCGGGCCGCCGCCCAAGGTGGAGCAGCTGCCGACCGTGTCGCCCTACTACGTGCACCAGGACCCGCTCGCGCAGCGCCGCACGCCGTCGCCCTACTCGTCGAAGCCGCTCGCCTCCGTCATCCGCTCCCCACCGCTCGGCGACGCCATGACGAACGCGTACTTCCACGTCAAGTCCGAGGACAAGGACGCGACGCCGCCGATGATGCCGTCGCACGCCGGCGCCAACATGCGCGAACCGCTGTGCCTGTCGACGCCCGTCGCCAACGACGCGAGGGGTCGCGATGACGTCATCGCCGCCGTGGCGCCGTCTAGCGTCGACGCGATGCTGCGCCTGCAGATGTCGCGGCCGATCACGTCGTCGGGGTCGGACAGTTCGGACAGCGACGGCGCGGCCAAGTACCGGCCGTCGGCGTCGCCCGTCAACCTGTCGGGCCGCCAGGGCTACGCGCCGCCCGGCGCCTACACGCTCGCCGCCAACAACGTGTGGGACGTGACGACGAACAGCTCCGACGACTACGCGCGCAGCGTGCCGCTGAAGCTGCGCTATAAGCTGCTGTCGAGCCGCAACATCGACCGGCAGATGTCGGCGGGCGACTCGGGCATCCTTGGCGGCGGCATCGGCGGCGCCGGCGGCGGCGACCTCGTCGACAGCACGGACAGTCAGGGCTCGACGGACGTGCGCTACATGGAGCGGCGCCGGCGCAACAACATGGCGGCGCGCAAGTGCCGCGAGAACCGGAAGATGCTGAACAACCTGCGCGTCGCCAAGTCGAGCATCCTCGAGAACGAGAACAGCAAGCTGAAGATGGAGCTGCACTGTCTGTCGAGCGAGTTCTCGACGCTCAAGGAGCTGCTCGAGCGCAAGAAGTACGCCGAGTCGGTCGGCGAGCAGTTCGTCCTGCCGCCGCTAGACGTCGCGCTCAAGCAGGACGTGACGTCGGCCGGGGGACCAGGCGGCGACGGCGCCGGCGCGGTGGCGATGTCGGTGGAGGAGAAGACGTGAACGGATCAGCGCCGCTCGCTGGTCGGTCGGCGACGCCGCGTGGCGTGTCACGTGACGCCGCCGGCCGTCCGCGATCGGCCGAGACTTCGCGGAGATCGCCGCCGCCGCGCGTCGCCGCTGTCTCGCTGCAGCCGCCGCAGCAGTGCGCGTGCGCGTGCTCAAACCTACCTCCATTTCAGGGAATCAGAATGTTTACAACGTATCATATATTTATTTGTGCGGCCGACACGCCACGCCGCGCCACGCCGCGACTCAGTTATCGTAGTGACACCAAATAACCGGATCACCTCCTCATTTGTACATCTCGTCTTACCTCGCTAGAGTCACGTGACACGCGACTGTCGTTGTCCGCGTCCCCTGGACGTCACGTGCCCTGTTCGTCAACTCCGCGTATGCCTGCGTTAAGCGGGTGTATTTTATTATCCCGGATCGTTGCAAAAGTCACGAATTTCATTGTTGAGAGAAAGAGATGCTTTTGCCAGGGGACAAAACAAGGGAAACGGGTGTAAAGGGGCGTCTATACCGCTCCCGTAATGCATGCCGTTTGCGGGAAATATGGTTTCACGGGTCCCATTTTATGGATTTTTTGTATAGAAAAACGTGGAAATGGGTAAAAAAAAACGATACTATTCAACAAAGCAGCATATAATTATGACTACACGGGCAAAAGAAGAATGATACCTCCCTTCCAAGACTGGACACTGGGCACCTCTGGTTTTTTAACCAACCGTGGGAATACTTCGTCAGTACGGTCTGTCTCTTAAATTGCTCATGGTGCTTGTTTTGGCGCGGCTTACTTGTTCGTAAACAGAGCGTTCTTAATTAGTTAGTTAAGAAAAATGGGTTTCGGTGATTACTCAAGAAAATCGCAGCAGCAGTTAATCATGAAAAATGTGGAGCTGTAACTTGATTCGTTGTTATGTAACTGTTTGGTTCATTTCTATCCACTGCTACCTCGTTTTTACCTACACTCTCTGTCGAAATGCGTCTTCTAGCGTGCCGTCAGCGCACTGCATCTTGGGTAATTGTTTCACGGGTGTCATGCGCATAGAGGGAAATGTGTACTACTATTTTATAAGTCATATCTGCAAGTGCCATCGAATATCGTCACCAACTCTCAGAGAAAGGGTAAATGTTAGTGAACGCGACGTTCCGTTCGCGCGTTTCCGGTGACGCGCCGGCTCGCCGCCGCAATGGCGGTCGGGTCAGAGGTCACGTGGGCGCGCCGCGCGTGACGTCAGTTACGTTAATGAGTTTTTAGTCTACTACCTCTTGTACAAAGGGATATACATATAACGGATGAATCCCCCGGTGAACATGTGTGGGTGCTTAGCATGTTGCATTTATTGTCAGTAGTGCCATATACGTATATGTATGCGTAGATAGTTAAGCTTGTAGACGTTGTTTACTAGGGGATGATAGGCAGCTGGCCGTTGACCAGTGGTCAGTTAATCACCTCGAGGATGGGACAAGTAAAGACGGCGACTTTTGACGTTTGAAAACAGCAATGTGCACAGTGTAAATGCTGCATAGTGTAATACTTACATCGTGTCTAGCGTAATATAGACGTAACAGTGCAGACCGGTTACGTTTGCGTGAGGTTTACTGATTATACCGAGCGCATTACGGTTACGTTTACACGTGGTGTAATGATTACACCCGTTTTGTGTAACTGTTACGTTTGTTGACGACGTAAACTCGACACTGTGCGGCGGTACGCTAGCTGAATGGAGAACGGTGCCTCGAAACTAACGGCAGCTCTACGCACGTCGTCGCCTCTGTACACTTCCGGTTTCTGCGCCGACGTTACACGATCTGTTTTCTACGTGCGTGCGAAGTGCGTTATTCCATGTTGTGCTAATGGTAGACGTGATATCGGATGAGGCACGTGACCACATCGAGCGCTGCCGTCGTCAGTCCCCGTGGCGTCTGCCTCTGTCTCGGCGGGCCGGGTGGACCGTCGTCCGTCGCCGAAGGACTTACACGAACTGTTGTAGACCGACTCGAGAACAGTCACGAAGGCGTCGCAAGCCTTCGTCCAGTGCAGCTTCCAGAATGCTATCGCAAGCGACCTGAACTACAGCGACCCTGATCGAAGGTCGCTACGCATGAACGATGTCGTTACTGTGCTATCGTGCAGTTGTAATTGGTTGTTTGTTTGTTTGTTTTGTTTTTAAATCGAAAGCCTATCGAATGTCAGGTGAACGTTTGTAATGGGTCGATCTGACGTCAGCTGAGAGTACTGTTTTACAACTTTACAACAAAAATACTTCCCGCGATTTCTGTCGCGATACCCGCGCATGCGCTGTCAGGAGCAAGGGTCAACTTCCTGTGCCGTCAGGAGTTTGTGTTGTGAACGTCTGGGGTCCACCAAATGTTTCCGTACAGTTTTTAATCAATCACCGAATTGAAAAGGGTTTACCTGTCATTACAAGTGTCGATTCGTGAAATGCCATTTTTATATACTTATATCGAATTAATGCGTCCGTTTTATACGTATTTGCCATGTTCATGTCCAAATGTTTGTTTTGGTTTATGTTGAGCTCTGATGATACGATCACGTGACGCGAGTAAATTGGCCCCAGGCGTTCCGTAGTGGACCTGTTATTCGAGGCGACCAACGCCGCGGTATCTACCTCTACAGTGCCGCCCTCTGTCGGGATCTGGTGTCATTAGTTTCGCCGTGCAATGTTTGGGTCATGTTGGTTCCCGAGCGCGCTGGCACGGACGGGTTGAGTGGCGTGTACGTGACGCGGTGAGCATCGGCGGTATACCGGGTATGATGCTTATCTCTCTAGAGCGCCGTAGTTTTGTTTTTTTTGCTGATTTTGGCGGAATGCTATTGTTAACCGAGTGTGCTTATATTCGTTGGGTGGCGCGTTTGATATTACGCCAGATGCTGTTGTCGGTCGCTGGCCGCACTACGTGTGTGCTCTTGACCGTCGGGCAGATGTCTGGCCGAACAGCGTAGTGAATTTGAAGATAGGGGACAACGGGGCTAGGCGTAACGAGGATAAGTTGTCACACTTCTTATTTCGCGAAGACAGCAAACAGTCAGCCAGACTACCAGGGAATAACGTGTAAAGCGCCAAAGAGTAATCCTAAGGATTATGTATCGCGCTATATAAGAACTTTTTAAACGAAGTCAGGTTAGCCAGAGTGTTACAACTAGCCCCAGTCTCCCATGTGGTGAAGTTATGTTTTGTATTTTATGAATTAGAACCCGGTGTGTTCCACCTGGAGCCATATTTTATGCCGATCGCTGTATTTTCGGCAGTCTGTGCGAGTGTTTCCGGTGCTTATCTATCGACGTGTATGTGCTACTCGTGTACACTGCTGTGTTTCGTCTCTGAAACGGGCAGCACAACTATTTCCCCCGGTTAACTGACACGCAGCTGTTTGTGTGGTTTGTAGAGCTTAGCTGCCCAAGTTCTCTTCATATGTCATATGAAAAATGTATAACATAAATTAACTTTGTTGAACATTTGGGATTCCACTGTATTGCTATGGCACGATGGCCGTCGACCGTTGTGTAAAATTATGATTTTACAGTCCAATGAAACCACCAGGTGAAACCGTGAAACACGCTTTGTGTTCATCATAAAATGTGGCGGTTTTTTGGGCGGTCGTTTAACGTGGAATGTCGCAAAACGGGCGTATTTAATTTATATATAGCCATATCGTGCATTTTCAAACGAAAATAATTATAAATTCTGTACATGTACTGTGAAAATGAAAAGGGTTATGGCGTCGTTGAAACGGTCGTTCATTTAACGGATGAAAATCGTTGTGCGATGTCCATGGTATTTCTAGGTGTAGCACGTGTGTTGAGCCCCCGCCCCCACACATATACCCCCATCACATTGGCACCAGCAGCAACCAAGGCGTGGTCGCATGAGTCGCAAAGTCCAAAATACGTTCAGTAGTCCCAGTGCTACTCCCCGCTTCTGGTTTCCACAAAAGTGCATTAGTACAAGTTCTACTCACTAGAAGACGCCACTGTGCCGATTTAATTCACTGCGACGTGTTCACGACCGAACCACCGCCCGCCTATACGTAATGCCACGTGTTTTGGAATCGTTACGATCTCATGCGATCACGTCGTCGTGCTAGATTATGTTTTGGGAACAGGAAGGGAAAACTAATTGTCGCTGCTTTGGAGAGAGTGTGTTAAAGAGACCGCCAGGCCGGGACCGTTGCGCATGCGTCGTGACGCCTGTCTGCGTGTTGTCGCGTGTCGGCGGTGTCTGTTCTACTAGAGCCTTGTCTGTATAGTGTTACAACTAGAGCCTTGTCTGTATAGTGTTACAAATAATTGTATATTCTTACTAAATACGATGTCGCCAGTAGCAGCGATGTCAGGATGGTCTTTTGCCGCGTACAACGTTACCTCATTTTTGCAGCGAAAACCGTACCTCATGTTGGCGGCGTCCGCTCTCTCTTTCCTCGCTTGTGCATCATATACGCCCGACGAACGAACGGGTTGCGTTGTCAGTCGGGCATGTAGATGTATTAGGTGTTTGATCGGCAACGCGGCCGGTCGAGTATTGCTGCTGTTGTGTGTTGCGTCTCTGTGTAGTGTGTTACGCATCCTACAGTGTGTAAATCAGTCGCCGAACACAGTCACGAATGCATGGTACTGTGTTAGTGAATAGTGGTCGCTACGTCGTTAGTGTGTTTCTATGTGTACGTGCTGACATCTGGCGAGTGAAACGTCAGCTGTTGGTCGACTCTGAAGTCGGGTACTCTAGGCAGTTATGACGGCAGGTAAACCCACAATGCCTTGCGCAGCGGAGGGTTGGGTAAGACGGTAAACTTAATAAAGGTTACATGACAAAACTATGTCGTGCTTAGTTATGACAAGCACAAAATTTGCGTCACCACGGGTCGTTGTATGAATGGCAAAATTCGACACCTCCTTTCATCGGAGAAATAAAAGACGCTGGTCTTAACTGGGGGCCGTCTTACCCCACCTTTCCATTGGGCAGTTCCGGTGTGTACATACAGTGTCGCCAACGATGTTGATAATACGATTTCAGGCGTGTACATGCATCATGTACAATATTGACAATTTGGTTTATTTTGATGCCGTATATCGTCAGGGCAAAAGGCATAGGGGGTGATCGTGAACAATTATATTGGCTCTTTTGTGTCACAGGGCTCTCGCTATACGGAACACGTCGGGACATGGTCAGTCCTTCCAGCACACCTGATGCTACTTATGTCCACGGGTACATAATAATTTCCACAACGGAGATTTCGAAATTGGTTAATTTTTCCGAATGATTCTGACACCGTGAATCCATATGGCGAGAGGTCGGTGTAAAGAAACACGGGTCGCTCTTACGTCACGTTGTCAGGTGTCACCAAACGCTGTGACATGTGTACTGTGGGCGGTGTGTGTGGCTTCACGCCATTGCGGTGACGCGTGGCAGATGAAGTGTCGACTAGTGCCCGGTCAACGACCCCGCCGTAATTGTATACCTGTGTATGTATGTGTGTTCAGACCGGTGCGTCTGTGTGTCGCTGTGTAATACACCAAACTGACAGGCTGTGTCACTGTGTCAAATCGACCGGGCTTACACAACCAACTGTCAAAATTGCCCGTAATGTGCGACCGAGTTGAAGATCGCCGAGCGGTTCATTTCGTCGGCTGTGTCAGTGCGGCCGAGTGAACTCGCTCGCCGATCGGTCAGTTCGTGCGGCTGTGTCTGTCGCGTGTAGCCGGGTGGAGACGTATGTTGGAGAGCCGGGCCGCGTCTACCTCATTGGGGCGACTCAGTCGTCATTCTATACAGCTCAGTAAAAAGGGTTTTGTCAAGAACATGTCGTTAATTGTTGTTTGTTTGACCTGTGAGTGAGTGAGTGAGTGAGTGAGTGAGTGAGTGAGTGAGTGAGTGAGTGAGTGAGTGAGTGGGTGGGTGGGTGGGTGACTGAGTGACTGAGTGGGTGGGTGGGTGGGTGGGTGGGTGGGTGGGTGGGTGGGTGAGTGTAAGGTGAGTGAGTGGGTGGGGGATGGATGGGTGAGAGGTCGTCGATAGTTATTCGTTTGACATGTGTCTGTCAGTGTGTGAGTGAGTGAGTGAGTGGGTGGGTGGGTGAGTGAGTGAGTGAGTGAGTGAGTGAGTGAGTGAGTGAGTGAGTGAGTGAGTGAGTGAGTGTAACTGAGTGATTGAGTGAATGGGTGAGTGAGTGAATAAGTGAGTGGGTGAGTGTGTAACCGCGTGCGTGAGTGAGCGAGCGAGCGAGCTAGTGAGTCAACGAATACGTGTGTGTGTGTATGTGGTGTGTGTGAGTGAGTATATATATAGGGGTCTGCATACCAAATAAGTTACTACCTGTTCCATCCTTACGCGTGTTCACATGCACACGCACACATTCACATACACATAACCACACATTCTTCCAGTTCAGCACGCTCAGTAAGAAGTGTTGCTATTATCACACGAAGACCAACAACCACGGGTTCGCCAGCATGCTCAAAAGGAGTTTGGCATGCAAGCTGGGAATTATTCATTTATTTAGACCTCGCGAGACATCGAACAACTGACTAACTGCGCATGACTGAACTAGCCAGACTTTTCGACATGTTTTTAATGGCGTTTAATGGATGACGATGTTCGTACGTCAAAATACATAAATCATCAGCGCATAAATCACACCTAACACCAGACAACTCCAAGTGGGCCAATGGCTATTTTGATATAGAAGTTGTGGATGAGGTCATTTGATACAGTAGACTTTGGTACAGTTAGTCTGTTTACAAACGGGACGATTTACTGTATCGCTATTTAGTCTGTTACGCTATCGTCTGACAGAAAGAAACGTTACGCTACGATATAAAATCGCAGGAGTAGCAGAACGGCGTTCTTCAGGATTCTGTCAGCTCCCGCCACAGATGATGCAGGACCGCCAACCATGGCCACCATCGTTTGTATGGCATGGTAACTTACGGCAATAAAACTAAAAACAGAGTACGAAATTGCAATGTCTGTATAGCAATGACTACAAACATACCTTTGCTTGCTGTCTTCATGTACCCGTTACACCGTTGCTGATGATTCCGTCTGAAAACGGAAAGAAAACAATAAACGTCAACAAGTATGCAATAGAATTTCACAAACCAACCGAACCACAGTCTTGGCTGATGTTTCGTCTATGAAATCATAACCTAGGTACACAGCACTGCTTAACATAGCAACGGAAACACAGATGCAAAACCTCTCCTTGCCGCCTGTCGTCGCCTTGCCAGAGCTGTCGCCATGCCGCCTGTCGTCACCTTGCCGCCTGTCATCTCTTAGCCGCTGGGCATAAGTTGAATTAAATTGTATTCAGGTGCTTTCCGTAATGGATGCAATCTTTAAACCACGTGTCTGAACACACATCGACGTAATGAGAGTATTACGTTCCGACAACTGGCCACACGATCAGAAGCATTCCAGACTCACCAAGGAGACTGCACCATCCACGGACGTCCATAGGTGTCACGTGATACCTTGTCACGACAACAACGACGAAGGATGCAACAAGTGGACGCTGTATGACATTGTCTGTTTCCGATCTAAAAAAACAAAGTGCTGTATTTAGACAGTGTTTCTACGGATGTAAGGAACCTTTCCGGGCGGAGTTACTGTGGCTGCTTTCGACTTACAGTAAAACAAAGAACAATCGGATATTGTGTTTAAAACGAACCAATCGCAAATATAATTTAATGACATAAGAAAGGACATCACTGTTCATTTTCTAAAGACATTGTATATAATGATGCCACCAAAACCAGGTTACCTTTTCGTTATTGTCGCAGCTGTTTCTCTCTTGTTTTCCTTTCTGTAACGTCACGTCTTGCCATTATACAAGTGGAATAACCTGCAACAACAAAATAACACCCCCTTTGTCTTTTATGCGCTGTACCGTCAACGGCCCGTCACTGGCAGAGCTGGAATGATAGTTATTATATTGATTCTTCGTTATGAGAGTAGAACGAGAAGCGCGTTGTTCTACCTGCCTTAGTACCGGCGTGAAACGATAGAAACGTCAGCCACCTAGCTCGCGTTGCCGTGTCGGATTATCTGCAATGCATATGTAAGTTAACAATTACCCATTTAAACAGTTGTTTTGATAGCAATTACTCAAATACCTGTTTTTCATTGAGGGTCACCAGACATCCACTAACTTCACGGTTGACACATCGCGCATGCACATAAAACATAAAAATGATAAAATAAACAGAGCAACGCAAAACCAGATTCAGCATACTACTGAAAAGCAACACATATATCAGTTAAGACTTAGCTAAAGCAATGCGAAGAATCTACAAATACTGCTATCGCCACAGCAGCAATTATAGGATTACCCTTTTTAGTCGAGTTGCCATTTTGTGAACCTGGAAATGTTTGGTCGTGTAAGGTTTTTTTGCTGAATCATATAGATTATGTGTCCCTGAACTCAAATCCGTGGGATGGCAATGCGCCATCCTTGGGCAACTCGTGGGAACCACGAAAATCCAAGATGGCTGCCGTGATCCTGGTAAATTACAAAATGTGTTCATCTTTACACTACATCATGCCAGGAACATAATTATTTTATGTACCCGCATGCTTTGAGGTACGATGAATTCAATGGAACCGTTTATACTAATGTCCGGCTATGTTCACATGACCAAAATTCTAAATGGCCACCATTTTCACCAACAATAGCTAAAATCGAGCATAATTTGATTGCATTTTGCTATATAAATATGATTTTATCTTGTCCATTCCTATGTTTTGCCATATCAGGACTTAAAAGGAAGTATTTCAACTGATGTCCGCCCAAGAAAACCGAGTAATATCCAAAATTGCCGTCATTTTAACCAAACATATGCAAGAGCCACGATTTTGTGCCTATTCCTACGTTTTACCATATGGGCAAGAATATAGTACTGGTATATACTTGTACGGCCTTAATTATACGTGAAATACATGTACCAACACATGAGGAATTTAATGTAATCATTTTCTGTGGTCACGTGACACAAATTCAAGATGGCCGCCATTTCAACCGAAAATAGCTCCACGATTTATTTTCAATTTCACTTCAGCATTGAACATTCATCATGACTGAGTTCCAGGAAGGCTAATAGTTGTACCTTCATGTATGTGTATAAGACTACAGCTGACAAGAAGCACAAAAAGCTTGGGAAGTGACACTCAAAATGGTACAACTTTAAAAGTATAACGTCAGAAGTACTGAATTATATAATTGCTGATACACACTGAGAACTTATTTGCAATGACAAGTTTCATTTGGGCAATGACCCAGTGTACATTATTAACCATTGGTATTTAAACGATAAATCATTCCCATTACGTTCTCATAGAAAATGTTATTCACCCATTCTCTCTAACTCCCCTCTTCCTTCATACTATCACCTTCATCCTCATTATCATGTCCAGCTTCATTCTCATCATGTTTGGTGAAAGGATTGAAGCACATGACTTCGCCAACACAATAACAGTATGGCGTGCAAGACAATCCTGCAGAATGACAGCTACATGCATGACTGCTGCTCGCTTTCCCGACATTAGATACATTACATGGCATGTGATGGAAATGCAGCATATGTTGCCAGATGATGCCAAGATGGATCCGTTAGCAGGTGCTCATCTATGTCGTCATAGGCCAGGCATATGGAATTACGTGTCTGTAGACCAGTTTGGAGAGCAAACATACATCACGAAGGGTAAGATGCCTGGGGGTTTGAAGGGATTAACCATGTCAGAAGACCAAGTGGCCATTTGGGTGGAGTCCTACCCCATCTGTGCCCATGTCACACTCGCCATAGAGTCCATGTATTCATCTGATGATGAGACGAAGGAGGAGAAACGTAAGGAGGAACGAGAGAAGAGGCGAATACTAGATACAGATGACAAGAATTCGTGTTTACGAAGAGTTGAAGAAGCATTCCCATCCTCTCAAATGACAAGTTCTAGCCTCTATAACATCATTAATGGCAAAGTGGTGAATGCTTCTGTCAATGTCCAGGAAACCCTCAAGATGGGGGAGAGCATGTTCCTTGACTTCAGATCGTCATTACCTGGTGGTTTCCACGCTCCCCTGAAAAGAAAAATCAAAACCATGGAATATATCAAATGCCAAGTTGCCATAGGTGATAAGACGCTCTATGACATGGCATCACCATTCTGTATTTTCATCACAGTAGAGCAGCACCGACAAGCCGAACCTCAAACACTCTTTGACTATGAATTGTGCGCTGTTCCTGCATCAATCATTGATGAATATGGATGTCTGAGGACAGGGACAAAATCCATTCTCGTCTCTAAACTGAAAGTGGATGAGGGCAGGAGGAGCTGCTGGTCCTCTTGCAATGCGTGGAGTTGGCACACACCCTGCACCACTGACCAACTCCCAGCCGCAAGCAGCGATGTCAACAGCAGGCCGAGTCTGCTGGTCTGCTGCCTTCCAGAGCATGCCAAATTAGCGTCTATCGGTGGAAGAGTTTTGACACATACAGCTTTCCCTCTTGTCTTTTTGGTGTAGAGGGCATACGTGGCAGAAGCCATGCTTTCACCTGCAGCAACACCATAGAGCGAGTAAATAAATTTGCGTCCAGTCTCTAGCAACTGTTGGTGGTTAGCACTCTGTTCACCGAATACAGTGTAGAGGCCAGAGTGGTCGGCGGACTTCAGTACCTTTAGCGCCATTGCATTGCCATGCCAAATTGGGTAGGTCACAGCATCGCAGCATGATAATGCATGCATACCGAGCAATTGGAGGGATTTCGCACCAAGAAGCGAAACACTTGCATTGATATTGAGGATAACCTACACCATCGACCAAGCTGCACACGGGCTGTCATCTGCAATCTCCATACCTAGGCGATAAGCAGAACAAAGACGTCAGTGTCATCGCTGATCACTCGTACAATATTCTTACCATTCTTTATAACTTCCAGAAGATAACTGATGCTTCATCATGGCTGTACATACTCTCCTCTCTTCCAACCATCGTCACGTCGTTGCCCAAATGATATGTGAGAGAACTCTGACGAGAGCCTTCTTATTCGCTTTGCTCTACATGATGGCATCGCGGCATGGGAGCTTGATTGATGTTGTGATATTGTAGTTAACAGACCCTTCACCTCCACACCGGATTCGCTCATGATCTTGTGCTGACCTGTCATCATAGCGATCGAAAATGAAAAAAAATTTGGTACCAGAGCTGTAACAAGTACATTTATTTTATACTTGAGTAAAAGTAACCCTTGAAAAAGCTACTCAAGTAAAAGTAAAAGTACTTCAAAAAACATGTACTTGAAGTACAAGTAAAAAGTAAAAATATGTACTTGAAGTAAACACAAAAGTATTTTTCTCATGAAACTAGTTCTCAGTGTTGTGAATAAAACAAAACATTCACAATTATAATTTAGTGTGTACACTAATAGCATTAAAATATGTTTAATACTATGAACTATACTGATGCAAACAACACTGCATAGGCCAACTAGGTCTACAAGCTGTAAATACACCATGGTTTATTAATAATAGACCCATAGCAACCATCGTATTCATAAGTTGAACTAGTATTAATTCGCGTTGTCATAGGGGTGTTATATATCTTTCTTAAAATGTTCTTATCATCGTGGGTTATAGGTGGACATAATATTATGGTGAATTTTATCCTGTGTTACTTGAAGGAGGCAATCAGCCTAGATGAATGGTTATAATAGGGTAACCTGGGGCAGCCCGGCCCCCCTAAGGGAAAGGTTATTTATTTTTGTATCCATAACTTGTCGATGCATAATTGTGCACTAATATTGTTGAGGTATATATACTTTGTGTATGATACATGTTTCTGAACGATTGAATAACCAAAACGTAAGTCATAACAAGTTTAAAATGTGCTCCAATAATACCGTTTTGCCCTATGCCTGGGATAAAACGGCCCCTCGCCTGGGGTAAAACGGCCCCGAGCCTATTTACTCTAATATTAGGTTTAACCGTGTTTTATTCATTATTTATTTAACCCGTCATTAACTACTACTATTATCATCATTCATCGTGAGCAGAAATAATCACCAATCCGCATCACTCATCGTGAATTAGATTAGACTCATCATTGTTATGTCTGTTTTCTATTGCTTCTTCGACAATACAACACGGTCACCTAATACTGATAATATTTGTTGCACGTCTACAGTTCTCCCGCTTTATTTGTCTTACATCCGGAACATTCCGGTTTCCTACCTATCAGCTCCTGTCTGTATTACTCGACACTACGACCACATTTGGCATCTGCATCGATACAATACAATAACACAACACATGAACGAACTTGACAACTTATCACCCAGTGCGCCTAAACTACTTCTCGGCGACTTCAACGGTTGCAGTTTACGAACTTATATTCCGACTTACAAACAATATGTCACTTGTACGACACGCGGAAACAAAACTATCGACTTGTGCTACTAAAGAACTCCACTGCTCTTGTCGGTCTGCTGTCTGACGACGAAACTGATTACAGAAGTGATATAGATCACTTTGTGTCATGGTGTGTGGCCAACTGCCTTGAGTTAAATGTTATCAAAACCAAGGAACTTGTAATAGACTTTCGATCAGGTGTACATCACCCCACCCCTGTCAACATCAATGGGCAAAACATAGAAATAGTGCATTCCTATAAATATCTGGGTACAACAATCGATGACAAACTAAGGTGGGATGATAATACAATGAATCTATATAAGAAAGGCCAACAAAGATTGTACTTCCTGAGAAAATTCAATGCCTTACACATTGACAGAAACATTTTATTTGTGTTCCACGATTCAATTGTAAAAAGTGTTATGACGTTCGGCCTTGTTTGCTGGTGGGGAAATCTCTCGGTCAAAAACAGAAAAACTCAACAGAATATACACCATTTCTTGCAAAATCGCTATGTGCTGTACACCCGATACCAGTCTGGAGCAATTGTATAAGTCAAGAACATTGCAAATGGCAACCAAAATCTTATCTGACCCCACTCACTTTTTACACGACTGTTACGAACTTCTCCCCTCTGGAAGGAGGTACAGAATGCCAACAGTAAAAACCCAGCGAGCCCTTAAATCCTTCATTCCATTCTCCATCAACTATCTGAATCAGCCACACACAAAATAATCCTTGAACTATCACATTCTCTACCGCTGCCAATGCAATGTTGTTTTATCATATTAATTAATTTATTTATTTATCCTATTATAATATTGTTTTAGTATATTTATTTATTCCAATATATATCATATTTATATTTTTAGCTAACGTTTATATAGTTACATGCTTGATTTTACTGTATACATGCATTACTACGTGACTTAAATATTGTGTTTTTATGCAACCTCCAAAGTGCAAAATGTATTTCCATTCTATGAATTGGACAATAAAGTTATTATTATCATCACAGGCCTTAAAATCATTATAGTGTTGAACATATTATACTAAAGTAATGGCATGCAGATACTTCGCGGCAGATACAACAACCTAATCATCAGTTGAAACCACTCATAATTAATTATAATATGTCCAAAAATTACAGTTGTCATTAAAAGCAATACTCTGCATTATCATTACACTCGTCACTGAAAATACTCATCAGCTTTGGAATTTGCGTCCTTACAATCATTAACATATTGTATTAACAAATGGCTTGCAGATAAGCTACTGTCTAATCACACTCTGACTCGCAGTTGGGACACACGAAATACGGGAGCCCTGGTGTGCACTCACTGCGAGCCCAATTCTTGCATTCTTGGCATTGAACCCAGACTCCTCGTGGCCGACTGCAACTGAATGGTTCCCCCCACACCAAACAAGGCCATTCCTCTTCATCGCTGTATTCGTCGACAATCTTGCACTTTTTATTTCAATTATTGTGTGTGCTATAAATACATCACAGCTTTATTGCGTTCACATACCATTTTCGTACTGCATGGCGGGGCAAGACGGCCCGGGACCGTTTTACCCCGTTCTGACAGGGCCGTCTTACCCCATACACACCGGGGCCAACTTTTTTCACCTTCACATGTAATCCTTTAATATCGCACCCATTTCGATGAAAGTCGTTGAAAACGTATATAGATGCGAGTGCATTAGTACCGGTTGCTGGTTAATCATCACACGGTGGACATATTAACATCGATTTTACAAAGGAGTGATTATTATATCACAGGGTATGCAAAACTTTAAAACAGGTTTGTGAACTTAGTTTTGGTAGCGTTTGGCCTTGCGGTCGCTATGAGTATTTGCTAGGTAGCAGCATCATGTTCCACTATTCAACGTTAGTTTGTGTTCATTCGTTTGGCAGAAAAGACGGGGGGCCGTATTACCCCAAGGGGCCGTTTTGCCACACGTATAGGGTAACCTGGGGCAAGACGGCCCCTGGGGGTAAGACGGCCCCCCGTCTTATCTGAAAAACGAGTGAACCCAAACTAACATTGAATAGTGTAGCATGATGCTGCTACCTAGTAAATATTCTTAGCGACCGCAAGGCCAAACGCTACCAAAAATAAGTTCACAAACTGTTTTTAAAGTTTTGCATACCCTGTGATCTAATAATCACTCTTCTGTCAAATTGATGCTAACATGCCTACCGTGTGATGGTAAGCCAGTGACTGGTACTAATGCACTTACAACTATATACGTTTTCAATAACTTTCATCGAAAATGGAAGCGATATTAAAGGATTATGTGTGAAGGTGAAAAAGTCAGCACTGGTGTGTATGGGGCAAGACGGCCCCCGTATGAACGGGGCAAGACGGCCCCGGGGCCGTCTTGCCCCGCCATGCAGTACGAATATGGTATATTAACGCAATAAAGCTGTGATGTATGTATAGCATACACAATAGTTTAAATAAAACGTGAAAGAAAGTCGACGAAAGCAGCGATGAAGAGGAATGGCCTTGTTTGGTGTCCGGAGAACCATTGAGTTGCAGTCGGCCACGATAAGTCTGGGTTCAATGCTAAGAATGCAATAATTGGGCTCATAGTGAGTGCCCACCAGGGCTCCCGTATGTCCCAACCTCGAATCAGAGTAGAATCTGTGCAAGCCATTCGTTAATACAGTTAATGTTAATGAATTTAAGGCTTGTGGTGATGCAAATTCCAAAGCTAGCTAATGAGTGTTTTCAGTGACGAGTGTAATGATAATGCAGAATATTGCTTCTAATGACAACTGTACTTTTTTGACATTGTAATTAATGATGAGTGGTTTCGATTGATGATTAGGCTATTGTATCTGCCGCGAAGTATCTGCATGCCATTACTTTAGTGTAATATGTTCAACACTATAATGATTTTAATGCCTGTGATGATGCAGATGCCAAAGGTGATCGTAATGTCGAGTAATGCGGAGTGGTGATTATTTCTGTTCACGATGAGTGATAATAATAGTAGTAGTTAATGACGGTTTAAATAAATAATGGATAAAACACATTGTTTTTATATAATTACAACGGTTAAACCTAATATTAGAGTAAATAGGCGAGGGGCCGTTTTACCCCAGGCGAGGGGCCGTTTTGCCCCAGGCATGGGGCAAGACGGTTTTATTGGAGCACATTTTAAACTTGCTATAACTTACGTTTTGGTTATTCAATCGTTCAGAGACTTGTGTCGTACATAAAGTATATACACCTCAATACTCTTAATGCACAATTATGCATCGACAAGTTATGGATACAAAAATACATAACTTTTCCCTTAGGGGGGCCGCGCTGCCCCAGGTTACCCTACACTTGCGGGCGCGCACATTCACGCGCACTCTCTCATAAAAACAAGTACACTCGCAATTTGTTTTCTGTATTTTCCCTGGCGGATAGTGTCCCAAAAGTCCACCTTCAAGGGTAAAAGTATGTTTGAAAATAACACGAATACACAGAGAAATACGCGAACGCATCCGCGAACATCCACTCGCGAACATCCACTCGCAGGAAATATAAGAATAGGCACATGCGCAAACGTTCACTGCTTTGCCAGGAAGTTGCGCATTGCGCAACTGCGGATTCGCACAATTAGTGGTCACGTGATTGTGGTTTCCGCCCAACAACGAGACAACGAGAAGGGCGTAAGATGTATGTAAGATGTAATGTAAGTCGAAATGGATCCCCTGCAGGTCAGTTTTCTCACTTCTTTTGTCGTTTTCTTACTCGCCATCTATAGCTGCTCGTTATCGATACACTTACTATTAAATCGCTTCAATGATTATGTTGTTGTAGCAAACGGCCACGTTGACATCGAGATGTGGACTAGAGAGTCTAGGCCCTGCAAACTATACGACGCGCACGATACGGCCTTCGGGTTGGAATTCGGAGAGGCTTTCATATTGAACGTCGGTCGCACGGGATGAGACATCAGATTCAATTTAAGTTATTGAAGCGGCTGCCGACTTTATTCACAATTATCGGACGTTAAATGTTAGGGTTTTATAGGGTGTAGATCGGTGTAATTTATTTTCGGTAACCTTGGTCGGGAGGAGAGTAAACTCCTTTCGCTGTTCAAGCATTGGGAAATCAGACTTCCTCCTCACCGAAAGGGGGTGGAGGTTCGCCGGCTTGCAGATTCCTTCCATGGCTTACCCGCCGTCTTCAACTGTCAGTTATTTTAACCAGACATGTATCATATCTAATCTAAATGACTGGTTGATTGTCGACGGTGTCTTTTTCGTCATTCGATGTATCATTTTGTTAGGTAATAAAACAATACTTCAAGATGGTCGACGATCTTCCGTGTGGCGATTGAGAATGCTTTCTTTTTCGGCTTGGTATGCAGATTGTTGACGACGAAGAGGCCACATATCTAGGGTGTGTTGATGGATCGATCGTCGCAATTGTGCCTCGCAATGTTTTCAGTAGAATAACGTATCTCCTATTCGCTTCGATGGTGAAGTGCGCCTAAATATATATATATATATATATATATATATATATATATATATATATATATATAGACGTTCCGCCATAAATTCGCTGCGAACAGGTATCAAAACACTACCACCACCACCCCCCCTCCTCAAATGCAGCGCCCCCGTCTTGTGTTCCGAGGTCAATATCCGACGACCCAGAAATTGCGAACGTCACCGCAAAAATTATTGTCAACACGTCCCATTTCAATGCCGTGTCATGTTGAAAATACGGCTCATGCAGCTCTCTTCACAAGACAGCGCCGCCCGTATGTGCAGTCACACCACGCACGCACGCACACATACACACACACACACACACACACACACACACACACACACACACACACACACACACACACACACACACACACACATTACCACAGACACACGCACACACACACCACACGCACGCACGCACGCACGCTAACACACACACACACACACACACACACACACACACACACACACACACACACATCACCACAGACACGCACACACTTGCGCACGCACACACACATACATACACACACCACACGCACGCATACTCACACACACACACGCACACACATCACCACAGCCACATTCACCGCGAAGAGAAATTTGTGTTTCTGTCTATGCATGTGTTATGGTAATGCAATGTTTAAGATGCACTCATGCAAGCTTGATAAACATCTCACATACTGTAAGGAAGTCGTCAAACCAAATTTCTCATACACCTATGTAATTATTAACCACACATGAAGCATTGCTATAGGTTCTGATTTGATACATGTAACGTAATATCTGTGTAAAAATTGTAAGAAAAACTTGATCATTTCATTACAAATTTCATGTTTGCAGAATCAGTGATTTTATAGGCAGAGAAAAAAGTTTGTAAAATAATTCATGACATACTTTGTTGTATCCTGACCAAACATTCACACAGTCGAAGGGTCAAGGTTTGTAAGTAAACTGATGAGATATTTTGTTGTTGTCCACATGTCTCCACTCAGTTTCCTCTTTCTGTCCTAGTACTGCAGTACTGGTCTGATGCCAGCATCTTTCAGCTTGGAGACATCGAACCATTTCCACAGCCTAATCGGTGTTACAGTTCTTTTAAGCTTCAGTCTGATGTGTGTGACAACAAGGTGGTGATCGCTGCCAACATCCGCTCCTCTTCTTAAACGTACATCTTGTAAGGATCGTCGCCACTTGCCACTGATGAGAAGGTGGTCAATTTGTTTCATGTCTCTTTGGTTAGGTGAGACCCAAGAAAGTTTGTGTATTTCTTTGTGTGCAAATAGGATGACAAAGTTGTTTATATCACAGAAGTCTATCAGTCGAGTATGACACAATGTAAGTACAGCATATAACAGTCGAGAAAGGCATAATGTAAGTATGTCATGTGACAGTAACGTGACAATGAGTATGGTCCAGTGTGAGTACATCATGTGACAGTAATGAGACAGTAGAATACGGGAAAATGTGTCTATGTCATGTGATGGTAGAGTGCAGCACAGTACAAGTTCATTATGTGATGACAACTTTTTCTGTTATTACTTGTTCTCGGACTTTTCTTGTATGCAATAGATATGTCTGACCTGAGTGTTGTTGTATGTAATCGACAGGTTTGTCCTATATGAATATAGTTGTATGTAATCGATAGTTCCATCCTAAGTTAGAGTTGTTGTACATAACAGATAGGTGTGATGAAAGTGAGTGTTGGTGAGGCTGAGCTGTTTGGCACAGGGGGTGTAGAATAGGAGGAGTCTCAGAGAGTGCTTCAGTTCCTCCACGGAGAGGTGAAGAAACAAGTGGTGCTCAGGATGAACAGAGAACCCATGGTGAGCTGACAACAGACTAGTCTCTCTGTCTCTGTTTCTGTCTGCCTGTCTCTCTCTCTCTCTCTCTCTCTCTCTCTGTATATATATATATATATATATATATATATATATCTGTCTCTCTCTCTCTGTCTCTCTCTCTCTCTCTCTGTCTCTCTCTGTCTCTCTCTGTCTCTCTCTGTCTCTCTCTCTGTCTCTCTATGTCTGTCTGTCTGTCTGTCTGTGTGTGTGTGTGTGTGTGTGTGTGTGTGTGTGTGTGTGTGTGTGTGTGTGTGTGTCTGTCTCTCTCTCAGACTTTTCCTACCACCTGCCTGCCTGCCCGCCCACAATACTAAAGGAAACAGATTCTGATCAGCTTGCTAATCTATTCTCTTTTGACCAATCCCAAATGTGACTTTAATAGTGACCATGATAGTGAAAATGAGCATAGATGATATAACTCATATATGACAGATCCTAGTGGCATTAATGACCTAGCCATTGTCAGTGCATTGTTTACAATTTCCTGGCACATACAATATAACTAATTATTTTCAAATGTCATGACGTTTTCAGAATTATAAGTATGTTCCTGTTTGTGTCAGCTGAGCAACTGGCAACGTCACCAGTCATTTGGCAGCTCTTACCAGCTTTTTATCATCCTGTGTCAGAGCTCTAAAAGCACATTACTTCCATCATAATTTTGTTTTCCCATTTTAACTCCACTTTCTTTTTTATGACACCAGAAATATTATTGTGAGGAAACTGCATAAGTGATGGGTGTATTCAGTATGATATTCTCAGTTATTAACAAACACATGCATGTGCATACACACATGAAGGCATGCAGGCACACACATGTACACAAACACACACACAGCACATAGACATGTACACATACATACACACACAAGCACATAAGGCAAGTACATGCACACACATGTAAATTAATACACAAACAAACACACAAGTAAACGTAGACATAATCAGTTGTTTGTATTATGGGTTTTTTCTCTGCAATAATTTGTTTGTGGTGATGCACAGATTCAGCTACCTGGTAAATTTCTAACTGTGGCTCCTCAGTAGCACCTACCACTGTCTTAGAGGAATCACTGTGTTACAGGCGATGACGGTGTCAATGTGTTTCAGGCTCTAACTGTGTCAGTGTCATGTAGGCTCTATGTGTCAGTGTTACAGGCTGAAACAATGTCAGCATGTTGACGCTTTAAAAGTATCAGTGTTTTGCAGGCTGTCACAATGTCAGTGTGTTGCAAGCTCTAACAGTGTCAGTGTGTTGCATGCATTAACATTTGTCAGTGTGTTGCAAGCTCTCACAATGTCGGTGTGTTGCACGCATTAACATTTAGTTTATAAGTGTGTTGCAGGCTGTCACAATGTCAGTGTGTTGCAAGCTCAAACAGTGTCACTGTGTTGCTCGCATTAACATTTGTAAGTGTGTTGCAAGCTCTCACAATGTCAGTGTGTTGCAAGCTCTAAAAGTGTCAGTGTATTGCATGCATTAACATTTGTAAGTGTGTTGCAGGCTGTCCCAATATCAGTGTGTTGCAAGCTCTAACAGTGTCAGTGTATTGCACGCATTAACATTTGTCGGTGTGTTGCAGGAAGTCACAATGTCAGTGTATTGCAAGCTCTAACAGTGTCACTGTGTTGCACGCATTAACATTTGTCGGTGTGTTGCAGGAAGTCACAATGTCAGTGTATTGCAAGCTCTAACAGTGTCACTGTGTTGCACGCATTAACATTTGTCAGTGTGTTGCAGGCATAAACAGTGTCAACGTGGGGTAGGTTCTAACAGGATGACAACTCTGACCTGTTGCCATGGTGACGTGGTCATCGATGCTGGGCCCACTTCTATCAAGGCTTGCTATGCAAGATCTGCTATGCTGACATATTGCCATGGTGATTAACTATGTTTGCACACATGTCCATGGCTGTCACAAAACTGGTATATGTATAATATATTCCTATTCCTGATTAGTTCTGTTGATTATTTGCACAACTCTCATGTTGTTAAGTAACGTTGAAGTCTGAATGCAATATATATATATTGTCCCATTATATTTTTGTGTAATGGGCTTCATGCTACAACCATTCTTTGAAATTATTAATTCTTTAACATTTGATAGTCCTAGTACTAGGGAGGTTGCCAGCTCCTAGGTTTTTTTCATTTACTATTTTCTTCTTATGACTACAACATGCATGTTGAAGGTTTACTCCCTGATTAGGCTATCTTTGTTCTGGTAGGGTGTATATTTTGGTGGGTTATCTTTATTCTGGTGGGTCATCTGTATTCTGGTGGGCTGTCTATATTCTGGTGGGATATTTTTAAGACATGTCTGTATTCTGCTGAACTGTCGACTGAAATAAATGACTATTTTTTGACTGGTTACAAATTGTTTGTCCACTCTTTGCACAGCAAACTTCAAAATATTTCTTTTATTGAGTTATCATGTCAACCCTAGATAATATGACCTGCCACAGGTCATTCATTGCTTACTGCAGTTGATGTGACAAGATGGTAGCAACAATAGTGTACGTTGATAAACTATGTCCAGTGTTTTATGCATGTCACATGTGAGCACATTTTCTGTTTATATTTAATGCTATGGACTGAGATCATAAAATTAACAGTTTGATATGTGTTTATGTATTAATCATTAACAACCCAACATCCATGTAAGCTGATACCTAGGTGAACATAAATTTGAAGTGAACAAATAAAACTTGTTTTCCATGCAAATATAATAATAAAATTCTATGTGTTAACTTAATTATTACATTTTAACTGGCGATCAACTTAAGTTGTATTCCTTATCTATTGATGCTGGTTATCTGCTTTCAGGGATTGTCTCTCACTCCCTCTCTCACCCTTCCTCTCTTTTGAACTTTTGACATGTGTATAAAATATGTGTGGTGGCTGTTTCATACCATGGATGTGCACGCATCTCACTGTACTTAGAATGCTGTTATAACCATGGAACACCTAATGTACCTATTATGTACTATTTACCATCTGTGTGCAATATGTCCCAGCAGTTGAGTAGTGACTGTAGTAATATAGGTTTGTGTGTAAAAGTACAACATTAACGTGTGTTGAACCCATAAAAACGACTATTTCATAAACATGACATCCTGTTGCTGTTACATTCATTCCCAAGGCAGTCTAGATCCCATAAATAAATGCATATCTGAACAGCTAGAAATGTTGGCGGGTGTAGTGAAGTTAGAATTATACACAGGTGAGTTACGTATAAAGGTGGAGGGGATTTAAGAATGCATGATCATGGTTTCATGTATATGGATATTTGTTATTTATATGTAACATAGAGTAACTAAGAAATTAGATCAACAGTAACATATTACCATGTAGTTTTATATTTATTCTCTAAACTCTGCTGTGAATGTTGATTGCTATTTACACAAATATTTCCATTCCCTTGGAAGAAAGATTGAAATTGAATGGAACATAATTGTCAAAACATTTCATAAGTGGTAAGTTAAGTACTTTATAGATACAAAAAAAAGATTAATTAATGCATACAACAGTGCCACACTGTTATAAAGCCTTAGTAGCACAAAGCAGTGTACATACACACTTAGAAAACGATACATACTAACAGTTTTGAGCATATGCACGGGTTCACTAATTTGTCAGTGGATGGTTTAAGCCAAGTTAATACAATCCATATTCTTAATCTGTGCAATCACTGTCATGTCCACAAAATCTTTCACTTTAGATGTGTTCACCATCTATTTCTTTTCAGGTACATTCTTCAACTCTTTCTCTTCACCAGCATTCATTCCCTACCGGTATCTATCTCTCTACCTCATTATCTGGCTCTCTCACTCTTCATCTCTCTTCCTCTCTCTCTTCAGCCACGTTCACTGTCACTATTCAGACATGTACACTATCCTGTCTTTCTTTCGATCTCTCATTCTCTCTCTGACTCTCTCTCTCGCTCTCTCTCTCTGTCCCTCTCTCTCTCTCTCTTTGTATGTCTCTGTCTGTCTGTCTGTCTGTCTCTCTCTGTCTGTCTGTCTGTCTCTCTCTCTCTCACTCTCATCAGCCAGTCTCACCCACTTTACTATCTTCTGTTGTGGACACCACCTCTCTCTGTCTCTGTCTCTGTCTCTGTCTCTGTCTCTGTCTCTGTCTCTGTCTCTGTCTCTGTCTCTGTCTCTGTCTCTGTCTCTGTCTCTGTCTCTGTCTCTGTCTCTGTCTCTGTCTCTGTATCTGTCTCTGTCTCTGTCTCTGTCTCTCTCTATATATCTCTCTCTCTGTCTTTCTCTCTCTCCCCCCAGCCAAACATGATATGTCGGATTGAAGTCTCCATTTTTTTTATAGCAGCAGTCTGAAAGATGAGGTTTCTTCAGCACATGGTCAACCACTGGGATATGGGCTTTACTTACATCCTTGACTTCTTGTAACTACCATACTTTGATATGGCTAATGCAGTCCTCAACATATTCTACGCTAACCTTTACAAGAGTTATGATTGTTGTGTAACTTGATAACCTGGCAGAACTCTGACGCTGGCCATATGATGCAGCCAGCGAGAAACATGTTATCTGCCTTCTTCTACAGCCCACATGTAGGTCTTACGTTGTACTTGTGTGAGTTGGATATTAATCGCTCTTTGTTTGGCAATCAAGATGCAAAACATTTACAAAGAAACAATTGATATTCCTGCTTATGTATACAAGTAGTTCAATGCATTTCTAAAATACCACAAAACCAGCTAAACTTATTAAATGGAATCAATGTGTGTGCACACAACATGTAGTGTTTGCATAAGGAACACCAGCAGGGTGTGAACCTGCCACACACAACACTGAACCGACATTACCCTAAACTATGCAAGTGAACAAAATGATTTAGAGAAACACTTGACAGGGCTTTAGTGTTAAAACAGTATTTTTATGTTTGCATTGTTCTAATTATTTTTTTAATATTGTTTTTTTGAAATAATGGTCAAATAAAAACAAATTCTTCTTTTATAATGAAAATGAAAATATGTAGGTATAAGATATCTTTGATATTTTCGTTATGTGTCATAGTGTTAGTTGTTTTACTGATCAATGCAGGTACTTTGTCACGTGTTGTGTACACGTATGAAAGTAAATAAATATTAATTTAACATTAATGAATATCTCATTGAAAAGATTATAACCAAAGGTTATACTAGGTAACATATACATGTATAAATAAACGTAACAAAATTTTAACATTGAATGATCGCAATTATTTACTCATACATTGAATGTATTATTATTAATATATTATAGTTCGATTTATTTATTTAGTGACGATTAAAGATGTAGTAGTATATGTAAATAATAAAATTATTGTATCTTAGCTATTCACTATTTACGTACGTGCAACAAATTAACTAAAGCTTATCGTGAAGTTGAGATGTTGTGTACGATTAAAGCAAAACAAAATGTGTTTTAAAGTTAAACATTAACAGCCTTGAATTAAATTAAATTAATATTTTTCTTAATACATTAAAAATAACAGTCAATGTCAATGTCACACATTTATTGTTTTAAAGAAAAACTTTGAAAAAGAAAAAAGAGGGAATGAGGAAGTGGGAGACACTGTGTACATAGCCTGTAGTACAATCTAATGTAACTAGTTCAGCCAGAGATACCTCATCGGTTGCTCCTCATAACGTTCCCTGGCACGGTTGGTCACAATCCTTACTCCCTCACAACTGACCGACTTCCGCCGGAAGTGTTCCTATGGGAGGGAAATTACCTGGCCCAAACCCCGATTCGCCAGATCGGTTGTGACCTCCATATGATGAGCGTCACTGGTAACCCCTTCCGCCACGTGCGGTCGGAACACTCAGTTGCAATGAAGGTAGCCATTTTGTTTGCTTATAAACCCATGTCGAGCCTTAGCTGGTGAAATTGTGGTGTCAACTTGTAAGACACGTAAGCTGATACATCTCACGTTATTTATGTTGCAGCATTACTTTATAACTTGGCTTATATGGCATACTATATCTTATGATGCATCAAACATGTTAACATGCATAAATATAATTATTAATGTTGACTTATGCAGATTCATGGTTCTATAGCGTAATTATATTCACAGTAGAGTGACGCTAACATTTATGCATAATGATAAAAAAATTAGTCATAAGTATGCGTGCTGGTTTGACTATGCAAGTTAGCAATATAGAATGTCGACACTGTACCACATGGCAATATGTTCTACCCACAGTTGCATATTGCCGTTCTAAATACAATAACAACATTACACACATAGTCTACCTACCTTAAAGCAATTGTCTGTAGCAGTCGTCGTTCTCTTTTTCGGCGTCTGGTTGTATATCCCAATGTTTGACGACTCCCAAACTGCAACATGTGTAGCTCATTCGAGAACAACTGTCACAGCGTCAAATGTGTATCGTTTGCTGAATACTATATAATACGCTGCACCCGACCCAACACGAACCATCCATAAACACGTCAAAGTTGGTCTTGTACTGAAAACCAGAAGAACTGCATTTCGAATACAACTGC
>OZ024863.1:35087205-35102205 GCA_964017155.1 Oasisia sp. SBJ-2009
AGCTGTGTGGACCGGCAGTGTCAGGAGAGTCCAAAGTAAATGTTGGTCTGACACAGGGGAGCGCCTTGAGCCCATTGTTGTTTATCGCTGTTGTGGAATTGATAAGCAGAAAGATTTGTATAAAAGTCTTTGGAACAGTAAACTCGTGGCTTTGAAAAGAAAATCACTATTAAACACATTTGCTGACGGAGGTCTTAACGTTGTAGATATTAGAACTAAAATATAATCTCTATCTGTTAAGCAAGTTCTGCAATTAATTAAAGAGCATAGTCACAGAGCCAAGTGGACCTTCTTACTGTGTCCTTAAAGTGTATGTAGTTCTGCACCGCTTTTACCCACCTTAAATGTCATGGTGCTGGTTCACGTCCGGGTAATCTAGTCGGAGAGACAAGCCGTCAATCGATGCCTTTTCGAAAACTTTCAATGTTCATTTCTTTCAAATTAAACCATTGCTTAGAACTGTATCAGCTTAGAACATGTCAAATGCGCTTCTTTCGAGTTAGACTTGCTCCCCGCAACATAATCGGCACATCCCATGATCGTTCGACAAACAGTCACACGTGCGTGGACAGCAAGTCTCTGCCACGCCCCTTGACCGTCGCCCGGTACAAAATTACGCAACATGTACTGTAGCGCCAGCGACTGATGTCGCTTCGATCGGCGCAGCAAGTTGTCTCTTGTTTCGGTCGGCCGCATCTATTCACACAACACTCATTCAAACGGATCGTGTTTACAAACACGCCGAACGCAGATATAACCATGCGTAATATATATATATATATATATATATATATATATATATATATATATATATATATATATATATATATATATATATATATATATATATATTCAATTCAATTCAATTCAATAACTTTATTCCAGACTCAACAGAGCACATACAGCAAGTATATGTGACTCTGAGGTCCATATGTTACATTAGGTACACAATATGTGCAGTATATAAAAGTACAGAACAGTGACAGTGTATAAAAGAAACATGCATACAGTTATTTCAATCAAGTGTGTATATACAAAAGCTTGTTCCAGTGTTTGCGGATCCTGGAAGTGAATCTTAAGCTAGTAGTTAGTATGTCATTTAAAATATAGTTAACAGAGCTATCAATTCTACACATAAATCTATACACCATATTCCTAATAACTGATTGGCAGCATTGTACATCAAAAACAGTGCATAGCAGGCTGGTACTTTCAAATTTTGACATACCAATAAACAACTTAAAAATATTATGATATGCAATATGCAACCTATTTAAAGTGGATTTATATATATATATATATATATATATATATATATATATATATATATATATATATATACATATACATATATATATATATATATATATATATATATATATATATATATAATAATTTGTGCACATATGTTATTACAACTGCGCTATTTTACCCAAAATAGTCTTTAAATAGATCATTTACGAAAATGTATGCATAGTTAGTGCGTTCAGGTACTCCCAACGAAAATTTAAATTATCAAAGATGAGATGAGACGATCGCTCTATTAGAAATCATTGAAACTATTTATTATTGAACGACTTATAAAAATAAACTATACGAAACTTTATAAGCTGCTAGATAATAATAACTTTATTGGCAATTATCACCATAATCGGGCCAAACAAGCATATGAGACGGTTCACCACCACATGCATGCAATACTTCAAGATGGTCGACGATCTTCCGTGTAGATGGTCGACGATCTTCCGTGTGGCGATTGAGACTTCTTTCTTTTTCGGTTTGGGATGCAGATTGTTGACGACGAAGACGCCACATAGCACCAGTTCAGTATGTCGGTGGTAGGGAAGCCCATTGTTTCCCGCAGCCAGTTGCTACAATGACAATCACGAACACTTCTAAGCAGCCATATTTTATAAGCGAGTGTCGGACGAGAAACAGATCGAGAGTGTGGCTATATCCGTCATAGCTGGCTGGCGACAAGGCCCGTTGACTATTTGCGACGTGTCACAGCGGAATTACTTCACCCCAACAGAGCATCACATCGGCAGCGCAGTGTCGACACGCGACGACAAGGACAGTGTACTCCCTCGATCGTCTTAAAATTTCCCCTTGCCCATAATAAGTTTATTTAATCACATATTGGAATAAATAAGTAACTGTCACGAAAATATGTTTGGAAATAGCATTGAGCCAAGTGATGCCAGTAGCGAATTGCAGGTGTCGTCCGTCCGACGACCTTACTAGCTATTCTTTGATTTCCTGCCAAGTCGGGCACCGTGACATGGTTGCACCCCATTGACCGACTACGACGAGTGGTCAGAAGAGATTTAGACTTCCTGGTCTGACTCATGTGAAAGTGTTAGGCCTACCCAAAAGAATTGTGTTACTTAACGTTTTGAATAGCCATTATGAAATGAAGTGAGTACAATAAAGCAGACACACCAGTATATTAATTGCTACGATGTGTCTGCAATGTAATGACGCATGTTAGGCAGTCTTTAATTACCATAGCGATTTTTAACCTTTTTATATACGACCCTGCGGATGCAGACATACGTGGTAAATTTGATCAATATTGACGGGCAACGCACATGCTTGCATTTCAAAAAAGCTAGAGGTATGTGATTTTGGCGAAATGCGATGAGCATAACATAACATTTCTCTGGTACAGTTTCTTTATAATCGACAAAACGTTAATAGAGCTTCCAACGGGAAAACATTCATTAACATATTATATTAACGAATGGCATGCAGACACTCTACTATCTAATCACACTCTGACTCGCGGTTGGGACACAAGAAATACAGGAGCCCTGGTGTTCACTCACTGTGTGCCAAATTCTTGCATTCTTGGAATTGAACCCAAACATATTATGGCCGACTGCAACTGAATGGTTCTCCGCACACCAAAACAAGACCATTCCTCTTCATCGCTGCTTTCGTCGACTTTCTTACACTTGTTATTAAAAATATTGTGTATGCTATAAATACATCACAGCTATATTGCGTTTACATACCATATTCGTACTGCATGGCGGTGTAAGACGGCTCCCGGGACCGTTTTGCCCCGTTCTAACAGGGCCGTCTTACCCCATACACAACAGTGCTGTCTTTTTTACCTTCACATGTAATCTTTTAATATCGCTCCCATTTCGATGAAAGTCATTGAAAACGTGTATAGATGCGAGGGCATTAGTACCAGTCGCTGGCTTATCATCACACGGTGAACATGTTAGCATCGATTTGACCGAAGAGTGATTATTAGATCACAGGGTATGCAAACCTTTACAAAAGGTTTGTGAACTTACTTTTGGTAGCGTTTAGCCTTGCAGTGGCTAAGAGTATTCGCTAGGTAGCAGTATCATGTTCCACTATTCAACGTTAGTTTGTGTTCACTCGTTTGGCAGAAAAGACGGGGGGCCGTATTACTCCCAGGGGCCGTTTTGCCCCAGGTTACCCTAACGTGTCTTTTACAAATTATGTCTTAATTTGTAATAATTACTAATTGTAACATTTACAAAATACTTTAGTTAAATTAAACAGTTACACACACTGATCTATATTAAAAATGGATAGCGATTATAAAGATGTGGTTCCTAAAAAACGGCTGGTGTGCGGTGGGCGATAACGGGGAGTCTTCGATATCTACACCATGTGCAGTTCACAGTGAACATCTAAAGCTAACAAACTGTGTCAGCAATATGCAAGACACAAGGAGACAGACAAGGCAGCTGTGTTTCATGGTGCTTCGTGTTTCATATCTACGCAATGCAAAATAACCTCAGGCTCAGGGCCAATGCCATTCATGGACATTGTTGTCTTAGCAGCACAGTCAGAAAATCTTGCACTACAGTTGTGACACCCAGTTCAGGCTCAGCACCAGCGCCAGATCCAGATTGCAATTATCCCACTGGCTTCATCAGGTGACATAGCAAATCGTTTGTTCAACTGATGTAAAAATCTGGCCAGTCCAGGACACTAAACATTCAGTTTGTTGTACGTTCCGGGTGATATTTGTAAATAAATCTATGATAACTGCAGACATTGCCTTGCTTCCGACAGGAGATTTTGGGACATTTGCAAATTTAACAAAGAAATTATGAGTACTTCACTACATTTAGAAAAGTACACATATTTGTACTTCGTTACAAGTAAAAGTACTTCCCCAAAAATGTACTTCGTTACTCAAGAAAAGAAAACTTTTCTACTTTAGTAATGTAACGAAGAAAAAGTACTTCGTTGCATTACGGCTCTGGTTGGTACTGACCGAGTATGTCCTTCATGCTGTTGGCGAGATCTGAAGCAGACCCAGCACATTGCCAAACAATGTCATATAGGAGTTGTTGGCCAACGACGATGACTATATCTGGAGCATGTAGCTGAAGATCATCCATTTTCAGTTTAGAGACGATAGTGGATTGTGTCCCTGTCCTCAGACATATGTATCGAGTATGCGCCTCTTCTCTCCTTCCTCCTTACGTTTCTCCTGCTTTATCTCATCATCAGCTGAATACATGGACTCTATGGCGAGTGTGACTTGGGCACAGACGGGGTATGACTCTACTTAAATGGCCAATTGGTCTTCTGAAATGATTAATCCCTTCAAACCCCCAGGCATCTTATTCTTCTTGATGTATGTTTGCTCTTCAAACTGGTCTGCAGATAAAGACTTTTATATGCCTGGCCTATGACGACATAGATGAGTGTCTACTAACAGATCCATCTTGGCATCATCTGGCAACATATGCTGCATTTCCATCACATGCCATGTAATGTATCTAGCGTCGGGAAAGCTTGCAGCAGTTATGCATGTAGCTGTCATTCTGCAGGATTGTCTTGCACGCCATTCTGTTATTGTGTTGGCGAAGCCATGTGCTTCAATCCTTTCACCAAACATGATGAGAATGAAGCTAGACATGATAATGAGGATGAAGGTGATAGTATGGAGGAAGAGGGGAGTTAGAGAGAATGGGTGAATAACCTTTTCTATGAGAACGTAATGGGAATGATTTATCGTTTAAATACCAATGGTTAATAATGTACACTGGGTCATTGCCCAAATGAAACTTGTCATTGCAAATAAGTTATCAGTGTGTATCAGCAATTATATAATTCAGTACTTCTGACGTTATACTTTTAAAGTTGTACCAATTTGTGTGTCATTTCCCAAGCTTTTTGTGCTTCTTGTCAGCTGTAGTCATATACATGAAGGTACAACTATTAGCCTTCCTGGAACTCAGTCATGATGAATGTTCAATGCTGAAGTGGAATTGAAAATAAATCGTCGAGCTATTTTCGGTTGAAATGGCGGCCATCTTGAATTTGTGTCACGTGACCACAGAAAATGATTACATTAAATTCCTCATGCGTTGGTACATGTATTTCACGTATAATTAAGGCCGTACAAGTATATACCAGTACTATGTTCTTGCCCATATGCTAAAACGTAGGAATAGGCACAAAATCGTGGCTCTTGCCAAAATTACGGCCATTTTTAATATTACTCGGTTTTCTTGGGCGGGCATCAGTTGAAATACTTCCTTTTAAGTCATAATATGGCAAAGCATAGGAATTGACAAAATAAAATCATATTTATATAGCAAAATGCAATCAAATTATGGTCGAGTTTGGCTATTGTTGGTGAAAATGGCGGCCATTTTGAATTTTGGTCATGTGAACATAGTCGGACATTATTATAAACGGTTCCGTTGAATTCTTCGTACCTCAAAGCATGCGTGTATATACAAAAATTATGTTCCTAGCATGATGTAGTGTAAAGATGAACACATTTTGTAATTTACCAGGATCACGGCAGCCATCTTGGATTTTCGTGGTTCCCACGAGTTGCCCAAGGATGGCGCATTGCCATCCCACGGATTTGAGTTCAGGGACACATAATCTATATGATTCAGCAAAAAAAAACTTACACGACCAAACATTTCCAGGTTCCCTACAGTAGAGTATAGGGTGGCAACTCGACTCTTACTCCAGAGACTTCTTCCAGTGTCCGCTGACGTTACGGCATGAAAACAGAAAAGGAGACCGTTAATAAAGGAATTTATATTCTGGTTAGGCTCTCTTCAGCGTCCTCTAATGCGTCCCCTTCTGCTCCATCTTCTGCGTCCACCACGGTGACCTCTTCTGCGTCCTCTTCGAAGTCCACTTCTGCGTCCGCTTCTGTGTCCTTTTCAGCATCCTCTTCTGAGTCTTCTTCTACTTCATCTTTTCCGTCCTTTTCTTAGTTACAAACACAAACACCAGTTAAGCGTTAGCGACATACCTTTTGCTCAATACTTTGGCTTCAAGTTTCCGCCGATGTCTCGGCTGACGGTCTGCATCTAAAACTTACATAGAAAACATAAGCATGTGTACGAGCAGTCTTTGCGCATTAATTGTAGCATAAGGCTGGATGCTTCCCAGAGAAGCCGAGATGGTGTCTGATTCAATTCAAATCAATCCAATGTCTTTATTTAAAGACTATCATACACATGTCCACATAACCTTAAATTTATAGGTGACTACAAAATCTAAAAGTATTGTACATGGTAATATAATAATATTGCACAATGGTACATTCAATTAAGAACTGTTATGTGAATACAACATCTTAATCCAATGTCGGCATATCCTGGATTGCCACTTTCATTATATCACTGTTGATAATTGCAATTACCAACTTATTACAAGAGGTATCAAGTCTCAGCATGAATTTATATACAAGGTTTCTAATTATAGCTTTACTATCTGGTACATTGTATACTACAAACATGGTGGAGGCACTGCAATATTTAGGCTGATTTAGCAATACGTGAAACACATTCTTGTAGGATGTTTATGTATGCTTGCTACTGTGTAATTCCACCATAGCTGAGCAGTATACATACGAGAGCAGAAAGTTTAAGCAAAGTCAGCTTCACTTCTGTGGAACACATGTAAAATGTCTGCAGTAGCATATTACCCTAGCATTATAGTTGTCGGCATTGGCGTAAAATGGCTTTGTCATCACGTAGTGTATTAGAAAAAAAGTAACCCAAATATTTCACATTATCAACTTCCTGGATTGTTTCACCATTAATCTTAAATGATGGAACATCAAAATGTGTCATATATTTACTTTTGCATATTAACACAGGTCTGTCAGGGAAGTCAAGTGTAAAGCCCGTTGAGCAGTCGTGAGGATTGGCTACTGCACTATCTAAACATTTAACCTTTTTTATAAAGACAAACAAAGTTAAGAGCACACACGATATGCTGGTCCGTCACCTGGGGCTTTCCTGATATGAACAGCAGGGTCATCTACCAGTTTATCTACTGGTTGCGTGAAAAGTAGCAGCGTGAATACCAAACTAGTAACTCCACCTAGGGGTGATCACACATGAATATTATTAAATATTCCGCCAGGGTTTCGATGTGGATTGTTGCTGAACAGAACTGCTGTTATCTGCAGGCATGTCACTTCCCTGTTCGTAAGCTATTTTTAAATGCACAAATGTTTCCAAATCAGTAATATGTGTTGGTGGTTAGTCATCACACGGGTCACTGGGTGTTGGCAGCCGTAGGGCTTGTAAAGGTATGATTTGACTCCAGCTCACCGTGTGGCGCCACTCATAGCAATAGTCACACAAACGTTTGTTTATTTAGAATTAGCCTCGATTACCCGTGAGGTGGCAGCACTTTTAAGCCCCTCAACTCTGCCTGGGAAATGAATGGGCTGCAGTAGTAACCGCCAGGGCGACCTTACCCCAGATTAGAGACGCTGATTGGTTTCCTCCAAATTCATAAATAACATAAAATAAATAGAAATACAAATTTGCAGTTGTTTATAAAATTGGAATTACGGCAGGATTAACCAGTATCCGTAAGGTGGCAGCATTGTTTAGCCCCACACGGATAATATTCAAAAGCCGGCAAAATCACCAGACTGTCTTCTCGGCGTAGTTAATTACGCAGCCGACCGACAATCGGCTAAGCGACACTAATTTAGAATCTGCTATGTGGCGCCACCGAACGCCGCTACAGCAGTGGTCAGGGGGCGCTGCAGTCAGGGGACGCATGAGTTCCCATTTTGCTATAGAATTCGCGGTGGGTTTCGTGTTGTATTACCAATAGAAACATAAGTGGATCCATGTGTTTCTAACTTGTTTAATAGGAATGCATTAAATCCGCATTAATATTGCGTGCATCAGATTGTTTGAATTTAAATCAGTTTCCGTCAGTTTCTGTTTATAAAAAGTTTTGGGTCAGGTGGACTATTGTACATGATATTCCCGTGTTAAGTGTATTTTCTCGTTATTATTTCAAAATTGGCCTTATCTATCATCATTACTTTGTGTCCTTTATCTTGAATGGGAACATTATACGACTGTTAGACTGGTGAATACAGAGCACATTATTTACAACAAAGCCAACAGTTAAGCGGATATGTCATATACAGCGGAAACGACGTGAATACATTTTCCGCGCATGTGCACAGTTGCTGATAAGCACGCGGGACGTGACGTCTACAGCGGAAATGGTGTGATCACTGTTTACGCGCGCCCATTCTCCATGGCAACAGATCAAGAACGAGGCGCCCCTGTAATGTTCTCTGTGTAGAAATACGCAGCGCATTCGACCCTTACATGGTAAGACCAATTTGTAGACACAATATTATCATAACGTGTTGTTTAACAATTTCACGCGTGGGGAACGGCAATAATGTGGAGAGTACAACTTTCCTATATTTCTCATGAATTCAGATTATCGCAGGCAAGGCAACACCAAACAATGCTGAGACCTAGCGTGAGTTTTGCTCACGCTCAGTTTTGCTGTATGAGTATCACCACAAAGATCACTCATATAAATAATAATAATTGGTTTAAAGTTAATTTTACTACATGTACTTTTAATATTTATGTAATAAATAGCAATAATATTCGTTTAGTTTCCATCGACATGACGTCAGTGTCGTGATGTACTACGTCACATTGTAAACGCTAGTTTCATTGTGGGACTTCCGGGTGCAATTTTGAAGTTCCTACTCATAAGTAGCCCTGGCAGACCTTGACCCTGAAAGAAAACGGGCCAACCTAGTCCTAGCTTTATTTAAGTTTAGTCTTCTATATGTTGCAGATTCAGAGCGACAAACGTGATACCAGTGGACTCCAGAAGACGGATTGTCGAGCAAAAGGTATGTGGCCAATTCTTAACGTGTTTTGTTCTCAAATGATATGACCCAGAAGAGGACGCAGAAGTGGATATAGAAGAGGACACGGAAGCGGACGCAGAAGATGGAGTAGAAGAGGATGCAGAAGAGGAGGCAGAAGTGGATGTAGAAGAGGACACGGAAGCGGACGCAGAAGAGGACACGGAAGAGGACACTGAAGGGTACGTAGAAGAGAAGTCAGAAGAGGACGCAGAAGTGGATATAGAAGAGGACACTGAAGCGGACGCAGAAGATGGAGTAGAAGAGGATGCAGAAGAGGAGGCAGAAGTGGATATAGAAGAGGGCACGAAAGCGGACGCAGAAGATGGAGCAGAAGAGGACGCAGAAGAAGTTTGGATGCTGCAGGCTTATGACTGTAGAGCGCAATTGCTCAGGGGTAGAGCTTCGGACTCTCAACTATGAGAACCCAACTTCGAACCCTTTGCTGCTGTGTTAAAACCTTGGGCAAGTTTTTCCACTCTACATTGCTCCAGTTTACTCAGCTGTATAAATGAGTACCTGGCATTAATTGTAGCATATGGCTGGATGCCTCCCAGAGAAGCCAAAATGATGTCAAAGGAAGGTGCAACGAAACAGCAGCTGCAACAGCAACAAAAAAGGTAGGCCTAATATTGTCACGGTGGCATCGTTCTAAACATCTGTAAGCATACTTGAAACAATGTGTAATCTTTTTATTCTGGACATCTTAGGTCTTATAATTATGCTTGTACATATCAGCAATGTATCCAGGTAAAATGATAAGGAATACTCCCAAAGGGTTAACTGTTCAGTAGTTGATGTCGCTCCGACGATTTAACTCGACAAATGTTGCTCTTATTGTCCAGCTGATTGATTGTATTGATATGAACGCCATAGGCTTAAATGTAACTTGTTGCGTTGTTTAACAGCGAAGACAGCCGCCTAGGTGACGACAGGCGGCAAGGTGACGACATGCGATAAGGTGACGGCTGGCGACAAAGTGACAGCAAACGACAAGGTGGCAGCAAGGTGGCGACCGTTGGCAAAGTGACGGTCCAACAAACATTGGTCCGGCGGCATGGCTACAAGAACCACGCAGACAGCCGTCAAAGCGATAGACCGGTGTTGCTTAATTACTGCTAAAATACAAACTTTACATATACCCAGCGAAACTACGCGGCAATGCCGGGAATGCCGCAATGGAAGAGAAAACGCTATATGTTTTCTTAGCACACAGCTTCCATTAGCACAGACGTCAACAGTTACTTCAAGCAGTCGCAGGAGCAGAACTAGAAAGATACCTAGTGAATATCTATGTGACCGTTTCTGAAGGTGTGTGTGAAGCCAGCTGTCGACAGCTTAATGTAAAGACAAAGATACGTGCGTCGTCGCTGACGCAGTAATTCTACCAGCATGCAACACTGATCCGGTTGCATTGTTCCGGTCACCTCTACATCACGAGGGTGGAATAAAGCCGACATTGTGCCTTGAAATAAAAAATACACTATATGAAACGCATTTGTCTATTAATATATTCTTGTATAAACAAAACACTTTACCGACATAATTGGTCTATTTTGGAGATCATCTGTTCGTCGATTTTCTGTTAATTATAATATATTGTTAGCAATCTCAAACACCAAATGTTATCACTCACTGTCTATGGGTTGTGAGACACGTGACCAGTCGTTATCGCCGTCGTTAAGTTCCTGAGTTACCGGCAGAGGGACTTGGCGCGAACAGAACTGCCTAACGCAGCCTGTTACTGATTGCCACTGCCGGTGAAGGGTGTGCCACTATTTCGTGTGCCACTATTTCCAGCAGAGAACGAAGCAATAAACACACAGTGGTATTAAATATAATTTTTCTAGCAATCCGTGGACATCGTATAATGACTTTGATCTAGAGGCTGCGTTAATTATAAAATAGTCACCGTTTAAAGGTCATTCGATAAGATATTAAATACAAGTTTAGAACAGTTTTAAAAGTAGCATGGTATTTCTCAATGCAACTAGTATTGTAAAAATAAATATCCACCCGCAGCCACATACGGGTCTAGGGGGCACGGGGTGGCTAGATGTGCCCCCGGTAGGGGTAATAGAATCATAAGCTGTTGTAGTGGTTACTGCTATTGATAACAGCGACCACACCAACGGCTTATTGCTGTTGCCTCATAGTATGTGGCGGTCACTATGTGCCAAGTCGTGGACTAAGCAAATAATGGCAATAATATACTTCTAATGGTTCTAATTGTTCACCGCAGAACCTGTCTAAGGCTTCATAGTAAACACGCCACGCTACGTTAATGGAGTAAATGTATCTTTTCCTAATAGGTAAAACGTCGTTTTATGATAACACAATCGTAAAATGACAGTTACGTTGTCTATTATGAAGCATCATAGTGTTCTCGGCATTAAATTGCGATCTTCATAGTTCTGAGAAACCTCGTAGAAAGTCGGCTAGAATGTAAACAAAAGAAAGACAGACGCCGACTGTCGTAGACGCCTCTTGTTATGGATACAATGCCCCTCCCAGGCTGGGCAACTGAACGCCTGTCAGAAAACGGCCATAAAACTAGGAATATGTGGGCAAAGATCCGTGTCAGTCTCAGGCGAAGACAGAGTTACATTAACGGTGCCAGCCCAACGTCGACTCCTCCATCCAAGCACACGAGACGAACGAAGAGTTGCCATGCCCGCACTGATAGCATGCACGCACGCACGCACGCACGCACGCACGCACGCACGCACGCACGCACGCACGCATGCACACATGCACAAACGCAAATACATACATGCAGTGTAAAAGTGAAATGTCACCTCTTATATAGTGTGGCCAAATTTGGCCGACGATCGGTTTCCTGTTGGCCCGCAAGACCCGAACCAAGAATTACATTGTTACGAATAACCCAAGAAATGTCACGTTCTAATCTGTCCCACCATATGCAATGTGCGATGAGCCAGACTTGGAGCGGATTTAGCGATATATCATATTTTTAGATGTACTTGGCTAGTAAATCACATGGAAGATACTGAGTTTGAAGCTCTGTTTTACGTTTCGACATTTGATTTCGGACATTTGAACACGTTGAATATACCCAAGTGGTGTTTGGGGAAGATTCAAGCTGATTATTACGGCCTGTACGGAGCAGTAAGCTCTAAGATTAAACATGACGCCCGGAAACAGACACAGACGTAGCATACACTACGTTTGCGCGTGGTATGGGCTCGCACCTTTTTGGGTATGTTAGCACGCGTGCGTACGATCATGCGACCGTATGTGCGTGCGTAAATGGATGCATAGATTAATACGTATGCAACTGTGTAGATTATTATATTATTTAAATACTTTTTAATTTTAAGAACTTATCATCAATTCAGTTAACGGGCAACTTTGTTTTATACGACTTAAAACGTACTGAATACGTTGAATAGAGTCTAGTTATAAAGAGATACAAAATATTTACATGTTTTAACGGGTTTTGTTTTGTAAAGATTTATCTTCGCCATCAACAGCGGAATTGTTTATTTTTACACTGCATCAAACAGCTCGATTCAAGCACAGATAGCGAAATAGCACACATACTGCACACGAGAATACCGGAAGGGCTCGCCATGCCGCGCGCAACCCGGGCCCACTTATACAGACCGCTGCAAACCACAACACTTCTCCGGGCTAAAATAGCGGCTGACCGCAACATAACTAGGACTACCGCATAATTCCATTCCGGAGACGACTAACGAGCGGACTCCACCTGTTAGTGCTGCGCGTTTGTCACCAGACGGCAGGTCGACACTACAGCGACATTCCGGAGACCGCCGCCAGGGGTCGGACTGTAGTCGTTCGTCACGAGAAAAACTTCGTTCTTCGTAAGCGCAGTTTACTACCAGATCCCGTTCCCACTAGCGCCGGCGGCAGATCCCGGGAACGCCCTGCAGTCAGCCGACTGGGGGAAATGGCGGGAAGAGACGTATAGAGGGCGGCGGCCGACATTTTCCCGGAAACGTTTGTCTTACGATGCAGTAAAAAACTTGCGTTGCCAACAATGTATGGCGAGTACATTCCGCACAGGCGCGCACACACGCGAGCATACACGCGCGCACATGTACCGATGTAATTTCATATACACGCCCACACGCCCAGACATACGCATGCACATGTGCATGCACAGTTACACGTACACTACACGTACATATATTCACATAAACATACGAATCCACGTACGCACGAACCCACAATACAACTACATATAAACCGCGCGCGCGCATGCACACTCGCACACTCGCACACTCCAGCTACACTTACACCTACCCACGCACACACACACACACACACACACACACACACACACACACACACACACACACACACACACACACACACACACAGACGCACATGCTCACACACACGCACATACACACACGCACGCATGCACACACACGCACACACACATACACACGCACGCACATATACATACACACACGCACGCACGCACGCACACGCAAACGCACACACACACACACACACACACACACACACACACACACACAATACACACACACACTTGCGCATGTAAAAACAGTTTCGTAAATCCGTAGTTTCGTACACGTTTTAGCGTTGCGAGGAAAGTCGTCTTCCGTGAGCCTATCCAAACTACAAGATTCCGGACTAGTTTGTTGACCTTGTAGATGAATCACAACGGCGCAGGTTTCCCACCGAAGCCAGGGCGTACTCTGGAATGCACTTCATCTTTGTTGCGTGGTGTCAGAACCGGAACACTGACACGGCAGGAACTAACAGAACAGGAAAGATGTTCTTTGAACCGTTTATCCCACCAACCAATGAGGTATTCCTTCATTGTCGATGATAAACATTACGGGATTCTTTGATACTTTTAAAGCATTTTATATTAATCCTGTTAATATAATTATTTCATGTAATTGTATGGCTTCATTCCATTATAAATCTGTTTTATTAATAACTAATAGCCCTGACAACAGATCAAACAATTACTCCACGTGTAGTTTCAAGTTTTGGTTCCGCCTATACTTTCCATATATGGCATGGTCATTGACATGGTTCAGTTCGCCATACTACACTTTTCATTACAATCGGGCTGCATAATTATTCACCCACCAGCCACATGGTAGCGAGCTCAAGGTGATTCGCATAAACACAGTTATGTATCGGTTTTTGCCCCCATAGCACTCAAATTATGGATAGCTTTGCAAGACCAAAATAGCAGAGAAATTAATTATGGTAAATTATCATGTTTTAATAAGCAGTACATCTCGAATGTTTTAATAAGCAGTACATCTCGAATATATATGCTCCCAAAGAATCCTTTTAACGACTTAAACGTTTAACGCGTCAATATCCAGGTCCCGGTAACTAACAGGGCCCGAGATACTCGCGTACGTTGCGCTGGCGAAGAAATAGCACCGAGGAACGCCGAGAATACACGAGAACGGCCGCGATATGTTCTCCCCGTCAACTTGTCGGTTCACGTAAGTCAAGAATTGATCAAAGAGCGATTAATAACGACATATTTAGACGGTCGGAAACAGAGCGAGAGAGCGCATAGTTGTCATTCCGAAGGCCGCTGCTGTTGTAGGGGAATTAATGGATGAAGATGTCGACTGTGGAGTCGATGTATCTGCCCGTCACACGCGTGTGTTAGTAACCTGCAGTAGCCGACAGAGATGTCAAATACGGGACGTCGAAAACCGCAGTCGCTCTAATCAATCGACTCCGTCGACTGGGCCGGTCGGCAGACCGATGGACCGACCGACTAACCGACTGACCGACTGTCTGATAATTCCGGACCTTTACGCAGA
>OZ024863.1:35107205-35117205 GCA_964017155.1 Oasisia sp. SBJ-2009
ACAAACATACATACATACATACATGCATACACACATGCATACATATAAACATTCATACATACATACATACATACATACATACATACATACATACACACACACACACACACACACACACACACAATTATGCACGCACGCACGCACGCACGCACGCACGCACGCACGTACAAACACAGCCACGTGTTTTTTTCATGACACAAATAAAATAATGCACAGACGCAAACGATGTTCAGCTCAAAGCTAACACAATGCTGCGGCGGCAAAAAAATGACGGTTTTTTGGTATGATTCATTCGTCCTTGTCCTGAAATAGAATTCGTCGTTTCCGTATAAGTCAATATTGTTGTCTTAGCGACGAAGCCGACGGTCATCGCGATACAATAACCGCGCATTCCTGCATTTTCTCTTTCCAACCGCTGAAGATAAACGTACCTGTTTGACGGTGGAAATATCCCGCCTAGACTTGCGTTATTAAACAAAACTGCCAGTAAAATAGCGAATTTCTAAGCATCTCCACACGCACGATCTTTCTGCGTAGTCAACGGAACAAATGCGTTCGCAATAATCGTTCTCCTTAGCGTCTGTCCTGGAAGGGACGCGCCCACGAGGTCTCCCTTGATCTATACAGCTACCAGGCACACGCCGTATATCGCGGCCGAGCTGGGCCCTATCTCACGCCGAAACCACGCTTCCAAGAAGTCGTAATCAACGACAAAGTGCGCGTTGCTTTGTCAAAGCAGTTGTTTAAAACGCCGATGAACCGGGAGTGGTTTCATCGTTTAGCGCTATCGGAACCGGCCTGCGTTATTCCCGTACGTTGTCCAACGGTTGACAGTTGCCATACACGTGTACTTTCCCCGGCTTCCGCGCAGCCTTTGATGTTCACACACGTGCGTCCGTGAATACACACGGCGTTCTTACCTGCATTTGTCATCTGTGACGTATGTCATCTGTATAATGCGCGTGCGTTCTGCTGTACGTCGCTGTATGCGCATTGTTCGCCCAAGCGTGTACACGGTCGGAAGACGGCTATACTATACCCCGGCTTCGCTGCCGTCTCCGTTGTGTTAGGCGGTTTCCGCCGACAAACGACTATAATCGGCAGGTATTACAACAATGTAGCCCTTCGCCCGGTCGGCTATATATTCGGGCCGACGAATTATGTGTCCCGGTAATCTATTGTACAGGCACGGCGGCAATGTCCGTGACCCCGCGTAGGCGGACCTGACCCCAAAACGGCGTCTTCCAAACAGGCAATTACTTAACGCAGACACCCGAAAACATACGACGTGTGCCGATGTATAGACAGACGCAAGAACGGCGCGCCATTGGGTGTGCAATGTTTTCTTTGACCAGAAAAAGCACGATAGATCATACCATTTCCTGTCTGCAACAGGAAGTAGCTAGAACAATAAAGACGTTCTCTTTTGAGACGTGTTGTTGATGATAGTGGTGGTGGCGGTGGCGGTGGCGGTGGCGGTGGCGGTGGCGGTGGCGGTGGCGGTGGTGGTGGTGGCGGCGGTGACGGTGGAGGGTGGAGGTGGAGGTGGAGGTGGGGGTGGCGGTGGCGGAGGGCGGTGGAAATCATAGACAACACCAACTCCTCCAAGCCTAGTGTACTGCTGGAGGTGTTAAAGCGACGGCTTCTGTTCCTCCACCCAAAGTTACACAGCGTAGTAATTTGGAAGAGGAAGCCTGCTGTATCGAACATTGAGAAATGACTATAAAAGCGAGAGTATTGCTGTAAACCCAGACAGACCCGCTTCAGCCATACCACATATAAAACTAGTTTTGAATGTATTGTTGACATTTTAGAAACCTAGTGAGTTCGTATCTGTCAAATTATGAACATCTTAACGAGTTTATTAATGTAATAATTATATACAGCTTGGCTGACAGTACATCTGCAATCTTTAACATATGTTCTTTTATTATAATCTTAATAAAACATAATTGTAAATAATAAACAAAAGCCTGGGAACCGACACCTTCCCTTTAACAGACCTGGCGCACTCGTGATGCTGAGTGCGTGGAGAATCCCGCGGGGATAGAAATGACAACAACGCGGACGAAATGCGTGACACACGCGCACATAAACACGACTATGGTCGCACACGGAACCCCGAACAGTAAAGAGCAAAGTTTACTTACGGCGGGAGGTCTCCCATCGTCACTGCCTCTGGCCCCCGTATCCGTGACGGCATTACATCCACCGACACGCGGTGTCTCTCCGCACCGCAGTCGCCGCTCGACACCCGCTGACGTTCCCATGATGAAGTGCCTCCGTCGCGGTCGTTGTCGTTAGCGATACAGCGGCGAATCGCGATTGTCCAGGAATATATAAATGGGGCAGTCGAATTAAGATCGCGACCGTAAATGTAATGCCCGTCATACTGCCGTCAGCCCACGACCCCGAGTTTACGTTGGGTGTGTGTGTGATTGCGCGAGTTTTTCTGCGCGTGCAAGAATGCCAGTGATTGATACGGAGTGTGTATGCAAATCGCCGGCGTCCGGTCAGCAACGCCCTACGTGTGGGCTGGCCTGGCCGCGCCTTGAAAGGAAGGCGGATGCTCCTAAACGCGTCGCTTTCGGCGTCTAATTGTTTTTGTTATCATCGTTTAACACCTAAACGCATCAGCGGGGGTGATAGATAGATAGTCGGACCGCTAGCTCGCCAGGAACGCCGGCTTGACTGACAGCGCACATCGGCCTGCATGGCCGTCTCTTCTTTCGGACGGTGGCTTCGGTAGGGAAAGCGTGACCGCAAGGTGATGGGCTGTAGACACGCGGCGGACAGACACGCCAATGCCGGGTTCGACTGTTGCGAAACCAAGTTTAGATAAACATGTTGCATAACATATGAGGTTTAGCCGCAAACCCATCCTTTGATATTGACGGAACGGCGCATCAATTTGAAAGACCCCACACCCTAAGTTAAAAAAAGAGCTTAGACGTGAATCATTTACTTATGCCAATGATATCAAACGAAACTGTGTTTCTCACGCTACATTTACTAGCCAAAAATCATCGATATCCTTATGGCGGTATCTGTATAATAACTTTCCAGATGAGCTCCCACCGGATGTTTGGTAAGAGGTGAATTTCCGATGACGTTTGCGATAGCTACTAGCTACTAGCTATTAGACATGAGGTGTCCTCGGCAGGTAATGTAAGCCATTTGCGTGAATCGGAATAATTACATGAGCCACGCTTAACGTTGCGAACAATCGATTTACGCGGGCCTAGCATTGGGCGCTAACTCGAAAACAGGTTTAAAAAAAAACTTACTCGACGGTAGCCGCCATAGTTAATTGTGTTTCTGGTGGGTGTTTACAAAACACTGTATTTATAAACCTATAGAGCTTCATCAAAACACTCCACTCCTTATTTCAAGTGGGATATTTTCTCTCAAGCGGTATTCATTCTCCTCAGCGGGAGAGATGCGTACTCAGTAATGACATCCGAAACGATGGGTCTGACGGTGAATTTGTATAAAGCCATTATTTTCGTCTGTTGAATTGATACAATGTATTCTCAGAAAATGGCGCTGAAGGGCAAACTGTGTAGAAGGAAAACGTTAACATGCCCCCAGCCACACGCCCGTACGCACGCACGCACACTCGCACACTCGCACGCACACACGCACGCACGCACACCCGTACGTACGTACGTACACTCACACGTTCACATACATACACACATCACACACACGCACGCGCGCGCACGCACATACACGCGCGCACACACAGACATACGCACACGCGCACGCACGCAACACGCACGCACGCACAAACATACACACGCACGCACGCACGCGCGGGCGCATACACATCAGCTCGATGATAGCAATGACCTTATAAAATACAAAGGATTGTAGATCTCAAATTTACCATTCTCCTTTTTAAAGACTCAAACTAAACAGCCTATAATGTTCTCTGTCGTATAGCGTCGCAATAGGTTATCACTTTAAGCTGTGACACAGTTGACTTATCCATTGGATGGCTTTTTGCATAGCAACAAAGTGGCTGCCGCCTACGTGAAATTCCGTAGTATAGCTAAATTATGTTGAAAATCTCACTCCTGAAGTGTTTCTTTACGAATCAGTCATAGAGCAAAGTTGTTTCTGCCAGTAGTCTTATGAATGTTTGTGGAAAGACTGTCATGGCCGATATCATATCGTTCTAATAGTCTAACAATGTAATTACTGAATCCGTCAACTGACATATTTATCACGTGACCTGTCAATTTCGTCAAACATAGCTACCCAACACGAGGAGTGTAATTGGTCTCACCTTCTAGATAAGTTGTGTGGGATGTGTTTACTGGACCAGTTACGCAATACAGCGACAGAATACATGACTCATTCGACTCGTTGGGAGCGGATCATGAATGAAAATCGCTAAATAGGTCCGTGCATATACCGTGTTTTCCTTTTCAGTTTTCAAATTTGCGAACGAAAAACGAATTCGTATTTCGTTTTTCTCACCTCACTTTTAAAAACGAAAAACGAAGACGGAATTCGTTTTTCGTTTCGTTCGCAAATTTGAAAACGAAAAAGGAAAAGACGGTATATACACGGACCTAAATAGCATAACAGCTGTATGGGACCAAACGAGAATTGCGGGCCGTATTCCCGTATAACGATCCGTCCGCCCAATTGCACGAGCAGTTGAACGGTTTTGTGTATTCGAATATTTGCTTCTGCGTCACAAACACTGCATGCAACATGAGCAGGGTGTGGTCGAAATCATTCAAAATTACACCACATGACCGTACGCCGACCAGAGAGAGATTTCATTGGGTGAACTTAAAAAAGTAATTTTGCAAAAGGATCCTGGTGATGGGTACTGGTGTAATCGGCAGCAGCGACACCTGGCGCGCGATGATGAATGTAGGCTGGCTGCATCAGTTGATGTGGGCAATACGTCACAACAAATATCCGTCAAGCTTTACCGTTGACACCGATAACGGTTATGCATATTCTACGTGAATTTGGTTACTATTGCCGCAAGACTCAAGAATCAAACACGCCGTTCTCACTTTTACAACGTGGTGATCTGTTTTTGTTATAAAAAACGCTGTTGTGGCTAGTATTTCAACAAATAATACGCGAAATGCACAAACCCACCATGTGTTCGGCATCCATTTTTGATGACTTGACGGAGCTTTTGCTTCGTAACAGGTCATGTGACAGATAGTTGATGCTCAGCTAGGTCGCGGTTTGGCGATTTCACAAATATGTTGCATACGTGAAATGTTTCCTTTGCACGACGACAACCGATTTGGCCAGAACGTAAAGAACGTACGTTCTATGTGTTCGCCACGAGATTTGCGTGCCATCGCTCGCGTCATTTTAAACGCGATTATCGCACCCTGCCGTAAAGAAACAACATCGCCGATTACGAAACTCATAACTGCACGCTTATAGGGTCTGTTGCACAGAATGTAATATGGAAAGTGTGGATAATTGACCTTATAATGCTTAATTAGTAACTGATACCCGATAACTGCTGATTAGGCACATTCAATGACCGTCCAGATAGTAACACGAACGGTGATATGGCGTCGTAGCTGGTTTTGTTTTTCGAAAATATAAATAAAACAAGATTTTTTTGTATTTCTTACTAAACACTTGAAAACGAAAAGCGATCATCCAATAAAACAAGATTTTTTTGTATTTCTTACTAAACACTTGAAAACGAAAAGCGATCATCCAATAAAACAAGATTTTTTTGTATTTCTTACTAAATACTTGAAAACGAAAAGCTATCTTTGTTCGTGTTTTTGTTTTTTATTTGCGAAGAAAAAAGAAAGAAAAGACGGCATATACACGGACCACGCACAAATGATTGCGTCAATGCAACAATTTACGTTGTTGAAAAAACCAGCCGTACGCCCACTGCAATCTAAGACCTACGTAGACCTACAAAACAACAAATTAGGGTAATAAAGTGCATTAGAAATCAGACCAGCGGCACCAAATGCTACTTGTTGTCAAACACGTCAGACTTCTTTCTGTTTGACCTTTGTGATAACCGCACTTAATGACAGTTCCTACTGTTGATGATGGTCTTACCGAGGATTTGACGCGATTTTGTCAAATACACAGACTCGAGTATTAATTGTATTATGTTAGGTCTTTTCTGGGAATCCCAGAACTATTGATAGGAAGGGTTTAGTTTTGTTTGATGAAAGTTGGTGTCGTTTTGTTTGTTGTTCTATTGTGGATTCCATAATTCGTCTTTGATGTAAGATAGCATGTCATAACTATAACAACAATAATACAAACTATTCTGGAGCTCTTAATTTTTATAATTAATATATCCGAAGCATTATGATATTACACACGCTCACGCTCACGCTCACGCTCACGCTCACGCTCACGCACACGCACACGCACACGCACACGCACACGCACACGCACACGCACACGCACACGCACACGCACACGCACACGCACACGCACACGCACACGCACACGCACACGCACACGCACACGCACACGCACACGCACACGCACACGCACACGCACACGCACACGCACACGCACACGCACACGCACACGCACACGCACACGCACACGCACACGCACACGCACACGCACACGCACACGCACACGCACACGCACACGCACACGCACACGCACACGCACACGCACACGCACACGCACACGCACACGCACACGCACACGCACACGCACACGCACACGCACACGCACACGCACACGCACACGCACACGCACACGCACACGCACACGCACACGCACACGCACACGCACACGCACACGCACACGCACACGCACACGCACACGCACACGCACACGCACACGCACACGCACACGCACACGCACACGCACACGCACACGCACACGCACACGCACACGCACACGCACACGCACACGCACACGCACACGCACACGCACACGCACACGCACACGCACACGCACACGCACACGCACACGCACACGCACACGCACACGCACACGCACACGCACACGCACACGCACACGCACACGCACACGCACACGCACACGCACACGCACACGCACACGCACACGCACACGCACACGCACACGCACACGCACACGCACACGCACACGCACACGCACACGCACACGCACACGCACACGCACACGCACACGCACACGCACTTAACTTGGTATTGTTATCAGCGTGAAGCTGGACTTTCTCTGGTACAAAACACGGAGGGGTTGAGTCGAAGCTTCGGCACCACTGAGGTGTCTGATGATGACTTCGGATGACATGGGAGGTTGTTGACAAAATGTGTGCCGTCGTTTCAAAGTGCAGTCCAAACCGCCCACCATTGCGACTGTTTTAATTAACCTCATTAAGTTTATGCGTTCACGTTTCATGTTAAAAACGTTATTCGTACACTTACACATAACCGGAAGTTACCGCATACTGCATTCATTATAAATATTTATTATTTTAATTAAATCGTCAATTAACCTGGTCGTTATCGCACGTTAACAATTTATTTCATTTTGCATATTTATTATGTATTCTTAGGAAAAGATAGATTTTACAAAACATGTTCTCACTTTCAAATAATATCTCTGGCGGTGCAATGTGTAAATTCAATAAAAAAAACATTATTTTGACTCCCTACACGTATAAACCATACACATGAAATGATGGGAGATTTAGATTTAGATATAAATCGAAATAATTAAGAGAAAAACATTGTACAAAGTTATACTACTATATCTGGTTTCAGTACCCTGTCGTTACTGTTCAATGCACCACTTTTGTAGTGAACGTTTTCTATATGTTTATGCAGTAATTTGTTTACTACAAAATTAACATGTCTATATTGTTTAGGGCAATAATTTTGAACCGAATGTTAAGAGCTACTTTCTTATCATCCTTGTAGCTACTCCGACTTTTTATTTCCGAACACACAGCTAGATCGAGGGTGGGCGTTTGTCCCCCAAACCGGACACCACGCCCCCAGCTACGTCAATCCTGATGCAATTTTCTAGATTATTTTTTCTTGCCTAATAATCCTGACGCAAATGTCAGCGGCTTAGGCGGCCAATTACTTGTACATCGCTTTTCTAAATTATGACGCCGATCATTTGGTCAACACACCGGAGTCTGGACAGTAATAACGTTGCAAATCTTGCAGTCCGAATCGTCTGACAATATGAGCTGGCGTCGACGGAGACCACACGGGTCGTAATGTCATCGGTTCATATCCGACGTAACGACCAGTGACATTTCGTCTCCGGAGTATCCCCCGGCCTCCCACGGGCTGTCCGCCGTCGTGATGTATGTTTTCCACGTTCATCATTCGTCTAACAATATTGTTGTACTCCGGTTTATTACGACTAAAAATATCGCACTCGCGACGTCAGAGGTCTGAAATACAATAACGAAAGAAGACCTCGGAATAACATATAGTATTCACGCGAATGTTTGACGGTTTTTAAATAATTAGAACAATAATAATAACACAAGTTTTATTGGCAACTCAACTGAGTTGGATTGACATTAACTGGCGATGAAGAGCAAATTCCTGAAAGGGTAGTTGGGTGATTCCAGATTTTCGGTGCAATTCAGTGTCGTCAGCATATTCTGACCTGTAGTTTGCCGAAAATTAAATAAATTGACATTCTACTTTCATGCGTTGTTTTAGCTGCCAATATGCCACGAAAACAAGACATGTGATAGTTCGTCTATATTAGCAAAATATCCAGATCATATCGGGAAATATTTGCTTTGACCGCAAGGTGATGGGCTGTAGTAGCATGCGGTGACTGGATTTTTTTCTTTGCATTATATGTTCACCATTTGCATGATTTACAGTTACAAAACTCTATTCGACGAAGACTTATATATCATGCACTAAAATATCTTTAATTTTCCTATTACAATTCCTTATTTCGGTACTTATTGATTGAACAACCAACAATTTATCTTGTCCAACAAACATGTCAGTACTGTTACGTCAGTACTGTTCATCATGCTGTCGGTCGCGAAGCGACAAAGACTGCTTCCATCACTTGACTGTTGCTCTCCATTTATCTCTCTGCTGTGAGAGTGATGTCCATTAGTCGGTCTTTATGTCTCTCAGCTTCAGGTTTCTCTTGATGGTATCCTTGAACCGGAGACGAGGGTGCCCTCTCTTTCTGTGACCAGAAGACAGTTGAGAGTAGAGAACCTGCTTTGGTAGCATGTCTGGTGACATCCTCATGAGGTGTCCAGTCCACCGGAGATTCTTTCTGATCAGAAGATCTTTCATAGATGGCAGCCCTGTCCGTTCGAGTATGTCCTTGTTTGTTTACGAGGGCTACCACTGAGCACACTTGCCAGCTGGGTGTAGAAGGCCTCCTTGTTTTCATCTGGGTATGTCATTGTTGGAGCGTACACGCTGATAATTGTAGCAAAGTTATCCTTGCTCAGAGGTAGTCTCATCGTCATGATTCAGTCACTTACTGGCCGTGGCATTTCTGTCAGCTTTGTGACGATATCCTTTTTGATAGCACAGCTCACTCCGGCCTCCCTTCTTTCTCCTTCTTTCTGGTCGGTTAGCTCCTTCTCGGTCGAGGAGAGTCCTGATGGATGTTCCATTGTGCAAATATCAGTAGTTGTCTTCTTCTTCTTCTTCCTAGCTGATTTTCCACTGTCGACGGAAGATGAAGTCGAACAGCGCGGTCCTTGGTAACCCGGGCGACGGCCGATCCGCTATGGCGTTTCGTGTAGTTGTACATTTCATGGAAGCTGCCAGCAAAAAGGGTTGAAGTGCCGCTGGCTTTTGCAAGTTACTAGCGGCACTCTCTCTCTCTCTCTCTTCTCTCTCTCTCTTCTCTCTCTATCTCCCTCTCTCTCTCTCTCTCTCTCGGGGAACAAATAGAAGTCTCACACCGGCAAGAACATGTCACGACAGGCGCAAACTATTTGTCCCTGCAGTGGCTGGTCGAGAGATGTTGGGAGTTCCATACATCAACCGCCCTTGATGCTGCCACAGTGACATGGTTT
>OZ024863.1:35122205-35294705 GCA_964017155.1 Oasisia sp. SBJ-2009
GTCCATCCGACCACCGGCGTCAATTCTTCTTCTCGGCAAATGATATTGCGCAATGTCTTGCCAATAATATTGATGGTGTGTCAACACCGGCTTGTTATAGAGTCGACTCTTTTTGCGCCAGATTCAGATGTCTCCCACGGAAACCACAGGTTTGGTGGGCACATACATGTGCAAGAAGAACACTTATACCACAGCGGGCATTAACCCACAACGGTTATTAATAACCCCTAATATCTGGCGACACAGCCAACTGGAGTAGGTCGCCAAAAATCTCCAGTTACGCGGAGAAATCTGTTATTTTCAGCGCCATCTTCGATTAATATTCTTTACCCAGAGTAGAAACCAACATGACCAAGAACTGTTTCATTAACTGGTGTCTGTTCAATCAAAGGAACTCACAGTGACTCTTAACAAACTTACGTCCATGCTGATATAGATATGTGTAAACTATTGTAATGCCTGAATTTATTGTTTAGATCTATTTATTTTAATGTTTTAAACTACTTATTATTGTTTAATAAGTTTAGTCAAATAATCACAGAAAATATGTTTTAATGTATAAATTATTTAAATTAGGTTTATAGATAGATATTATATATTTTCTACATTATAATTTCTATTATGCTAATGTCTTAAATCATATATTATTTCATTCTATTTTTGTTTTATGTACCCATGTCAATATCTATGATTGCCCAGAATGAAATTAAACTATCATCAAACTATTATATACATAAAGTATCATAGTACGTTTTTACTGAAAATATTGCAATAACCATCCTGTTAAACGGGGCGTGTTCTATGTTGCTTCAGCACGTGTTCAGCATGAAAGTACAATATGTATGTTGTTAGTTAATTGTTCATTATTTATTTTACTATTTCTCACACTTCTCATACTTGATGCATCGGTCCCTGGCAAATGCTATATACTGCGGCTATTTTGGGACCCAACGAAAATTTTGAAAACAGCTGAAAACAAGCATTAAATCAATAGAAACTATTGTGTTTGTTCAAATAGTAAAACGTGTTTACAGTAGAACCGTAATATTAATGTCATACACGGGACTGGGAAAGGGTGACCGTATTAACGAGGTGACCGTATTAACGAGATTAAATGCCCGTACTGTTCTGTTACAATAAATCGACACTATCCTGTGGTGGGTGATCTTAACCGTATTACCCAGGTGACCGTAAAACGAGTTGATTTGTTTATAGCGTTTATTGCATTAAAGGGATACTCCAGTCAGTGAGAGATTAACAAAATTTACTTACATCATCTGTATAATATATTGGTTGTGAATAGTAATTGTGCACACATATCGCTAATAAACAATTAATTATAGAATAATTATACAAGAAACACTCCATGTTGGATTCAGGGCGCCGCCATCTTGAGACTTATGCGTCAGTGACGTAAACCGCTTACGTCACTGGTGCATGCGCGTTCGAACATCCTATGTCAGTCCAATGGTATTTGATGTATCCAGTACGTCGCGGATTGCTTACAATCACAATTATTAGCGAAGATTCCGCCAATGCTTGCCTTTTTCAACAATGCGCCAGTGGCGTAAACGATTTGGCTTACGTCACTGGCGCATAAGTCTCAAGATGGCAGCGCCCTGAATCTAAGATAGCATGTTTTGGACAACTAATTGTTTATTAACGATTTTTTTGCTAAGCACAGCCAATATAGTATACATATGTAAATTAATATTCTGAACCTCTCGTTGACTGGAGTATCCCTTTAACTGAGTTAGTTACAAAGGTTTCGTGAAGATTACACAGTCTGCTTCGTGCAATCAGCGTTTGTAGTCCACTACTCGGGACTCTGTCGTCTTCCCATCTCTTTCCTCCGGGAAACCACAGACTGCCTCAGTCAGCGTGACTCAGTTCACCTTGATGTGGGTAGATAGGGATACGCCAAGTGATTACACGACATTGCATTCCGACGGCCGAAACAAGTTTCAGCGATGTAACCAATAAACAGTTTACCTTTTAAAATAAACACCAAGGTCACTGTTCGGCTTAACTTACGGAATGAGTCATTTGGCAGACAGCGTCCATTTTTGGAAGACTGCTTCGCCAAATTGACAAACCATTAGAGTAAGAAAAACAATAGCATCGCGTATTTTAACATTTATATTAGATCTAGTTCTTGTCGTTATTCTCAGTATCGAGTCAATAGAGGTCACAATTACACTATTTTGCTCATAAAATAACGTAGTAGTAGTAGTAACGTAGTGTAGTTTGAGTATACACACATATATATACATATATATATATATATATGTATATATATATATGTATATATATATATATATATATATATATATATATATATATATATATATATATATGTATATATATATATATATATACATATATATATATATATATATATATATATATATATATATATATATATATATATACATATATATATATATATATATATATATATATATATATATATATATATAATATATATATATATATATATATCTACATCCAAGATATATGATCTTGGATATCTCTATCCTGCTTGTCTAGGAGTGTGATCAGTCTGTATTGCCCTAGCTTCTGCGTTCTTCTAACTATATCTATCTATCTATCTATCTATCTATCTATCTATCTATCTATTTATCTATATATATATATATATATATATATATATATATATATATATATATATATATATATATATATATATATATATATATATATATATATATATATATATATATATATATATATATATATATATATATAGTTAGAAGAACGCAGAAGAAGGCAATACAGACTGATCACACTCCTAAACAAGCAGAATAGAGACGACATCCAAAATTAAGATAAGATCATAGAACGAATAGAGGAATTCTACACCTAACTATACGACAGTGAACAGAACCATAATCCACACTGACCCAAAAGAGGTACCAGAGATAGCATCTTGGGAGATGGAAGCAGCACTGCGAGATATGGCAACGACCATATAAACATCAAGACATTGAAAGCAGGAGAAGATACCATCTCGAAGACACTCTCTAAGCTGTACACGAATGCTTATCAGAAAGACGAATACACACAGCGTGGAAGAACATTAAGATGATGATAATCTTCAAGAAGGGAAATAAGAAAGACCTCAAGAATTACAGACCGATATGTCTACTATCAAACATCTATAAAGTACTCACGAAATTACTAACGAAAAGGCTGGTGAAGACACTCGACAAAAACTAGCCACGAGAGCAAGCTGGATTCAGAAGCGGATATTCAACGACAGACCACATCCACGTCGTAAACCAACTGAAGGAGAAGTGCAGAGAATATAATATCCGACACTGCATCGCATTCGTCGACTACGAGAAAGCTTTCGACTAAGTGCAAACTCAAGCAGTACTGACCTCGCTTCAAGAACAGGGGATAGAAGATGTGTACATCGAACTCATGAAGGAAATCTACACCAACAGCTCGGTGACATTTCACCAACACAAAGAAAGCAACAAGTTCTACATCAGGAGAGGAGTACGACAGGGAGATGCTATATCGCCCAAGCTATTCATGGCAGCATTCGAAAGCATATTCCGACGACTAACTTGGGAAACCAGAGGCTTGAAGATAAACGGCGAATATCTTAATCATCTTCGCTTCGCCGACGACTTATTCTTACGCACTAATATACCACATGAACTACAAAAGTGCTACAGGAATTAGCTGATGAAAGTGAAAATCAGGGTCTGAAGATGAACAAGTCGAAGACAAAGGTGATGATGGAAAACGACACAACAATATATGTCAACAACACTCAGATTAAAAACATTGACAGCTACATCTACGTGGGACAGAGATACAGCACCAGAGATAAAAACCAATTCAAGGAGTCTCAAAGAAGAATCACGGCCGGACGGACAGCATTTGCCAAGCACCTCGACATCTTCAACGGTAACATTGGAACGTTCTTGAAGAGACAAGTTTACAACTCATGCGTACTTCCAGCAATGACATACGGCACTGAAACATGGGCACTCACCACCCACGCAAAGAACAAGCTAGCAGCCGTACAAATAAAGACGGAAAGGAGTATGTTAAACATCACATAGTAGGACAGAAAAAACAAACATCTGCATGGGTAAGAGAAAAGACAAAGGTCACATATACGTGATTGGTCAAGTCAGAAGACGGAAGTGGACCTGGGCAGGGCAGATCAGCAGGATACGAGATAACTGATGAACACTGCGTATCACGGAAATCCCACGAAAGGAAAAGACCCAGAGGAAGGCCGGCGAGACGGTGGAGAGACGAACTAGACGACTACTGGAAGGGCACCATCTGGCAGAAGATAGCACAAGTTAGGCAAATGTGGAAGCAGCATGTTGAGGTCTTCGCCCAACCACGGGACACTACAAGGCTGTTCAATGATGATGATGATGGTGATGATGATAATATAATAATAATAATAATAATAATAATAATAATAATAATAATAATAATAATAATAATAATAATAATAATAATTATTATTATTATTATTATTATTATTATTATTATTATTATTATTATTATTATTATTATTATTATTATTATTGCACTGCACAAGAAATATACTAAATAAATCAAATGTAAATTATATGAATTAATATAAATCATATTAATGTTTGGCTTTAAGATGTACTAGTAAACCTTTGTATGTAAATTATATAAATTAATTTAAAGCAACTTAAGCACTGCTTTTAAAATGTATAGTACTAAAACTTGGTATGTAAATTATATAAATTAATATAAAATTAAAACCTTTACTAAAACGGTATACCTAAATATATATATATATATATATATATATATATATATATATATATATATATATATATATATATATATAAATATATATATATATATATATATATATATATATATATATATATATATATATATATAAACATAGACACTGATTAAAACGTGTATAATACTAAACACAAATTATACAGAAATGTCCGTCATTTCTAAACAATTTGACTTATTTGAAATGTTTAATAAAAAGATATGTCTTTAAACACTTTCTAAACATAGATAATCTCTCGGATGCACGAATGTTCACAGGTAATTCATTCCACAGTCCAAATGCCCAATCACCAATACACCAATTGTTATGCCTTGGTGCAGAGTTGGCGCATAGTTCTGGCGTAGGCGTCCGTCACGCTTTCTTTGTTGAACAAGTTCTGCCAGATAAGACGGAGCCAAACCACTGATGCATTTAAAATCATTACCAACATCTTGAAGGCGATTCGGCTCTCAACTGGCAGCCAATGCAGCTCTTTCACCTTGATGAAATGGCATAACACAATACTTTTTAAAGTGAGATATCTATGGTTATTGCGACAACCCATTTTTCATCATACACATCACGTTACAGCAATATAATGATATCATAATTTTTGATGTCATAGTGTAGTATTGAGTTGTACTGTCTATATATTTGGATTTTACTTGTCTGTTATGTACACAACTGTGTGTAAAACATTTTAATGCTAGACATGTACACTGTGGGTATGCCTGATGTGCATACCATTTTTGGCATTAAATTATGCCCATTTCCAACCTGTTATATATGTATTCATTGTTCTTTATTCCAACATCAAAAACGAGCTACGGCCACTATGTAGTACCATGATCTATCCCCACAAGACATGACTAAACATAAATAACGTTATATTACACGCAGATGTGCCCCGACTGTGTGACAAAAGCTACAACGGTTTGATTCCAGCGCTTGAAGGTCAGTGATGCCAAGAAGGTTTGCCTCATCAAAGCTCGGGGTGTGTGACGTCATCCTTGCGTGTCTCCGAGCAGCTGTCAGTGCAAATCCATCGGCGGTGTCATTATTTCGCACAGTGCAATACAGTGCACTGTGGCATCCAAGCAAAACTGATAGCACATGTTGATGTAAGCTGGACAGTTCTCGAATCGTTTGAGACAATTCTTCCTACAGTTACTATACTGTTCGTGGCAAAATTCGATACATTTCGGCTCTTGAGCCTGACAGAGTGATGACGTCATCAGAAGGAGGAGCAACACCTGAAGAAACGGGCCAGGCTTAAACGAAAGTGAAAGTGTTTCACAAGGAAAGACACGATTTACACCAGAGCATAAACACAACTTCGGAAATAGGATCAACTCAGTTGTCTTCGTTGCGGGTTTAATTCTGACGCCGACATATTTAGGTGTCTCGATTCTCTGTTGGAGTCAACATATTATACAGGGTGTCCCAAAACAAATGTAACCCATGAAAATGCTTGTCATTTTGTCAATTTTAATGCTATTGTTTTTATTTTTCAGATATAGACAGCTGAGAAGTTAAGAAAACTAAAACCACAAACTACATATTTCTAGCTCAATCCGTGTGGATTTCTCAGTCATTTATAGAATATGCTCCAAATGTCCACCGTTTTGCTGAAGGCAGACTTGGATTCGGCGAGCAAAGTTATTGATAACTCTGATGCACTCCTCCTTTGGTATAGCGTGCATAGTGACTTCACAGTAATATTCTCGTTCGTGCGAAAGATTTAATAATTAAAACGATTTTATGTGAGAAAATTCATTAGAATCTCGTTTGGTTAGTATCGCCGTATCTGCAGCAGGAAGTACAATGTTTTATGTTTGGATGTTCTATATAATTTAGAACCAAATTGCAATGAAAATAGCCCATGTGTACTATGTTTTGCGACGACACCGATCTACGTTTCAACCGAGAATCGTAATTGTGATATTGTGTACGTCTCGATCGTTTGATTTTGTGAACAAATCCTGTGCAGACAATTCAAACCTAGATACACATAAATTAGCAAACACAGTTGATAAAACAATGTTCAGTTCCGCATGTGTCATTGGTATGTGTAGTATTGTGTACTGTGTTTGGTACGGTGTTGTCTGTTACGTACCCGTGGCTTGTGTAATGTAATGGCGTCTCTCTCACTTTAGACAGAGGTTGTACACGTACCCGTGGATTGTGTAATGTAATGGCGTATCTCTCACTGTAGACAGAGGTTGTATACGTACCCGTGGCTTGTGTAATGTAATGACGTCTCTCTCACTGTAGACAGAGGTTGTATACGTACCCGTGGCATGTGTAATGTAATGACGTCTCTCTCGTTGTAGACAGAGGTTGTACACGTACCCGTGGCTTGTGTAATGTAATGACGTCTCTCTCACTGTAGACAGAGGTTGTACACGTACCCGTGGATTGTGTAATGTAATGGCGTCTCTCTCACTGCAAACAGAGGTTGTATACGTACCCGTGGCATGTGTAATGTAATGACGTCTCTCTCACTGTAGACAGAGGTTGTATACGTACCCGTGGCATGTGTAATGTAATGACGTCTCTCTCGTTGTAGACAGAGGTTGTACACGTACCCGTGGCTTGTGTAATGTAATGACGTCTCTCTCACTGTAGACAGAGGTTGTACACGTACCCGTGGCTTGTGTAATGTAATGACGTCTCTCTCACTGTAGACAGAGGTTGTGTACGTACCCGTGGCTTGTGTAATGTAATGGCGTCTCTCTCACTGTAGACAGAGGTTGTATACGTACCCGTGGCTTGTGTAATGTAATGGCGTCTCTCTCACTGTAGACAGAGGTTGTACACGTACCCGTGGCTTGTGTAATGTAATGACGTCTCTCTCACTGCAGACAGAGGCTGTACACGTACCCGTGGCTTGTGTAATGTAATGGCGTCTCTCTCACTGTAGACAGAGGTTGTGTACGTACCCGTGGCATGTGTAATGTAATGACGTCTCTCTCACTGTAGACAGAGGCTGTACACGTACCCGTGGCTTGTGTAATGTAATGACGTCTCTCTCGTTGTAGACAGAGGTTGTACACGTACCCGTGGCTTGTGTAATGTAATGACGTCTCTCTCGTTGTAGACAGAGGTTGTACACGTACCCGTGGCTTGTGTAATGTAATGACGTCTCTCTCACTGTAGACAGAGGTTGTACACGTACCCGTGGCTTGTGTAATATAATGACGTCTCTCTCACTCTAGACAGAGGTTGTGTACGTACCCGTGGCTTGTGTAATGTAATGACGTCTCTCTCACTGTAGACAGAGGTTGTATACGTACCCGTGGCTTGTGTAATGTAATGACGTCTCTCTCACTGTAGACAGAGGCTGTACACGTACCCGTGGTTTGTGTAATGTAATGGCGTCTCTCTCACTGTAGACAGAGGTTGTGTACGTACCCGTGGCATGTGTAATGTAATGGCGTCTCTCTCACTGTAGACAGAGGTTGTACACGTACCCGTGGCTTGTGTAATGTAATGGCGTCTCTCTCACTGTAGACAGAGGTTGTGTACGTACCCGTGGCATGTGTAATGTAATAACGTCTCTCTCACTGTAGACAGAGGTTGTGTACGTACCCGTGGCATGTGTAATGTAATAACGTCTCTCTCACTGTAGACAGAGATTGTATACGTACCCGTGGCTTGTGTAATGTAATGACGTCTCTCTCACTGTAGACAGAGGTTGTACACGTACCCGTGGCTTGTGTAGTGTAATGGCGTCTCTCTCACTGTAGACAGAGGTGGTACACGTACCCGTGGCTTGTGTAGTGTAATGACGTCTCTCTCACTGTAGACAGAGGTTGTACACGTACCCGTGGCTTGTGTAATGTAATGGCGTCTCTCTCTCACTGTAGACAGTGGTTGTGTACGTACCCGTGGCTTGTGTAATGTAACGGCGTCTCTCTCACTGTAGACAGAGGCTGTATACGTACCCGTGGCTTGTGTAATGTCATGGCGTCTCTCTCACTGCAAACAGTTAAAGAAGGTACGTTAATAATTACAGGTGTGATAAACAACACCCGATAAACCGAACGCCATTCTAGCGGTATTCAACTCTGGACTGACACTACGAAAAACAGTCTCGTCAAGTGGACAACTATGCTCTTCAGGGAAGCAGTACTCCAGAAGAATGCTATCTACTTGAAGTCATGACTCTTCACAGCACAACGGAAGTGTTTCTATATCCAACTTAATTAAAACAGTTAATAATATACTCCTTTTTCACGTGGCTAAACAAGAACTTTCTTTCAGTCATAAATTCTTTAAAAGTAAGTAAATAAACATTCATTTATAGGCTTTCACTCAAACGTTTATATATCCTACGCGTTTTGTATATGCCATTAAAATGGTATTTAAGTATATCAAATAATAAAATGTAGTAATTATTGAAGTTATAGTATGCAAAACAATGTACGTCCTGTCCTGTCCTGTCCTGTCCTGTCCTGTCCTGTCCTGTCCTGTCCTGTCCTGTCCTGTCCTGTCCTGTCCTGTCCTGTCCTGTCCTGTCCTGTCCTGTCCTGTCCTGTCCTGTCCTGTCCTGTCCTGTCCTGTCCTGTCCTGTCCTGTCCTGTCCTGTCCTGTCCTGTCCTGTCCTGTCCTGTCCTGTCCTGTCCTGTCCTGTCCTGTACTGTCCTGTACTGTCCTGTCCTGTCCTGTCCTGTCCTGTCCTGTCCTGTCCTGTCCTGTCCTGTCCTGTCCTGTCCTGTCCTGTCCTGTCCTGTCCTGTCCTGTCCTGTCCTGTCCTGTCCTGTCCTGTCCTGTCCTGTCCTGTCCTGTCCTGTCCTGTCCTGTCCTGTCCTGTCCTGTCCTGTCCTGTCCTGTCCTGTCCTTTGGAAGAAGAGCTGAGGTCACGAACGTACTGTTAGTCGGATCCATATGATCAGACCGTAATAAGGTTTTCGTCCAAAGAGTATCGTATAGAAACAGCATTATGCAGGTTGTCTGAATTTCTGTGAGCATATATATGTAGTGTGGAGTGAGTAGAAATTATGTTTTTGTGCAGCGTGGCACCAGAGCTGTCAAATTATGACAGCTGTCAGTCGGTGCATTTCTGCGTATTAATACAGTTGTCATTTTGCTTGGTGGTGGGTGTAATCAGGGACAATCCGTGGGTGGTTCAAGCAGAAATGGAGGGGTGTAAGGTTTGAAAGAAGTTTGTGGGAGCCTGAGGTATTAAAGGTTCACGAATTTTTCACTGAACCTCTGTCTATATGTCTAAATATGCTGTGAAATTTTCAAAAACAGATCTCCTCAAGATTAGTAGGAAATGAAGGAAACGTTGTAATGGTCGCCTATGGAAAATGCAAATGTAGTCTGACTCCATATACTGCAATCGGGAAGTATGCAAGTTAACATTTCATAAATGAACCAGTGGGTATCGTGCAGTAGACTGTGGTGAACTGGACCATAATGTATGAAAACTATGCTGGTTTTATTTCATATTGTTGACAAATGTTTAATGGTTAGTGTAAATAGACTAGTACGTGCATGAGATGTAGTGACGTGGTTTGAAACGACGGCAGTAGACGGCGATTTCTAAAGGTGCCTTTGGATGTCTAAATTATAAAACATTGTAAATGGCAATGTATAGGTTAAATTAAATGTTATATTCAAAGCATAACTTGCGTAGTTTAAGTTTCCGATTTAAATTAAAATAGTCCTCGAAGTTGAAGTGAGTGTTTATATTTATATTACAACCAACATTATACCCGATAATCCACTCTTTCCCTAAATACTGGATCATCACCTCTAACGTAATTAGACGGCGCCTATGTATTATCCAATAAATAGGTGTTATGTATGCCTACTAGTTGTATATGTCTAGTATTTCTTAGCGACGCTTTCGTTCCAAAATACGACCCTGCATTGTACGAGTATCGTGCGACCTTCAACACGTCCACCCAAGTTTTATGGCCCAGTCGTTACGACGGGAGAACTGTGTCAGCCTCCTAACCGGGCTCGGGAGGGGCGGGGCGGGCCTGGGTGATGACACGGCGTCAGTTTAGGACGGGTTCTTGCGATTGAGCAAACTCGGCAGTGACTCCGCTTGTAATTTTAGTTCCGGTTCCTGGAAACTCAAACTGCGACGCCCTTCCAACACTGTAATTCGATTCTAGGATTTTTTTTGTATCTGCTCGTGAAGCTCCAAACGCTTGAAGTGGTCCAGAGTGGTAGGTACGCTCATTACTATGTGGAGCGCTGTGGCGCAATGGTTATGGGTAGAATATCGAAATTTCATTCCAGAGAAACCGAGTTCAAATCATGTTGCTGCCGTGTCGAAATTCGTTGACCTGGTGGTGGTTATACGGTGTACGAATAGGTTTCGCGCATTAAGATGAGGATGGCTGAGTGTTTCCAGGAGACGTAGAGATGGTTTTCAGTTGAGCAGGGCTGCCAGGAAGTAAAGTGTAACGTGCCAATAGCAGGCATAAAAACGTGTGATGTTTGCGCTGTTTACGAATTTATCTTTTAATCTGTAAACTTGGGAAATGGAGGCATTATTTTATTTTATTAAACATTAATTATAAGTTGCATATTACAGGGTGGTATTTATTAAAATGCCAATTGCTGACTCAAATGTCATAAGTTACGAAATGGCACCACCATGACCCACACCAACGGACCTTGCGATTAAACAAGCCGGCGTCTCTTTAGTTGCCAGTACAGGTATGTTTATAAACAAAATGTTATATCTATATTTTATGGGTGCCACATTCAAGTTTTTTTAAAGAATTGTTCTAAGTGTATTAATTAAACGCAGTTTGGCTGCCTTTCGACAATTTTACTCTAGTTCAAAGTATATTATCCTAAATAATGTAAACAACTAAGAAACAATCTGCCTCAAGTTAAAGTGGATGCCTTTAGTTAACTACGACGTGAATTTACATAGTTACAGCTGTTTTACGTAGCAACTGTTATACTAGGATCAATTTATAAATACACAAAACCTAGGATTTATATGTAAGTTTCGGCGATGGGTAACGGCTTTAGCTGACCCCATGCAGACGTGAATATTTAATTAGATACCAACTGATACTTCAGGGTGAAAGTCAATAGTAGCCAGGAAGGTTTGTAATTACGGCTACTGCAGGAATAGATTACGCCTGTAATCTGTACAACATCGGCATGCAAAACATCGTGAACAGACTTCGATCAATGGCGGGTTGGCGCAAAGAGCTAAAATATAAACTTCACATGCAGAATGTTACAAAAAGGCTTTAACCCAAAGTAAAACAATGACATTCTGAAATATGTATAAACTATTAAAACCAGATTAATTTACTCCATCAACAAGTTGTGTCTTTACGTCATGTCGTTCACTGCATGACATCAATCTGTACTGTTCCGGCGTTGTTACCGACTGCGGTGTTTTTCCTCTAAGCGTGAAATGCAAGAAGACAGTAAAACGACGTATCTGTCACCTGTCACCCCCACCGTGTGAGGCCGCCCCTCCCTCCGACACACCCCGCCAATGTCGCTCCGAGCACGGACGACGGGGAATTGGGTCACGTCGCTGGGTGCGATCCCACAACTCGTCGCAATGACTCATTAATTTATCTGTCGTTTGTGTCGAAACGTGCGACCCCCCGCGACGTCTCGACACGTGACGAGCCCAGTACACAGACACAACACGCCCACAGACAGGTCGCATCACACACACCACGGCCACACAGGCAGGTCGCATCAAACACAACACGGCCACACAGACAGGTCGCATCAAACACGACACGGCCACACAGACAGGTCGCATCAAACACGACACGGCCACACAGACAGGTCGCATCAAACACACCACGGCCACACACACAGGTCACATCAAACACACCACGGCTACACAGACAGGTCGCATCAAACACACCACGGCCACACAGACAGGTCGCATCAAACACAACACGGCCACACAGACAGGTCGCATCAAACACAACACGGCCACACAGACAGGTCGTATCAAACACAGCACGGCCACACAGACAGGTCGCATCAAACACGACACGGCCACACAGACAGGTCGCATCAAACACGACACGGCCACACAGACAGGTCGCATCAAACACAACACGGCCACACAGACAGGTCGCATCAAACACGACACGGCCACACAGACAGGTCGCATCAAACACGACACGGCCACACAGACAGGTCGCATCAAACACAACACGGCCACACAGACAGGTCGCATCAAACACGACACGGCCACACAGACAGGTCGCATCAAACACGACACGGCCACACAGACAGGTCGCATCAAACACGACACGGCCACACAGACAGGTCGCATCAAACACGACACGGCCACACAGACAGGTCGCATCAAACACGACACGGCCACACAGACAGGTCGCATCAAACACAACACGGCCACACAGACAGGTCGCATCAAACACACCACGGCCACAAACAGGTCGCATCAAACACAACACGGCCACACAGACAGGTCGCATCAAACACAGCACGGCCACACAGACAGGTCGCATCAAACACAACACGGCCACGCAGACAGGCCGCATCAAACACAACACGGTCACGCAGACAGGTCGCATCAAACACACCACGGCCACACAGACAGGTCGCATCAAACACAACACGGCCACACAGACAGGTCGCATCAAACACAACACGGCCACACAGACAGGTCGCATCAAACACAACACGGCCACACAGACAGGTCGCTTAAAACACAACACGGCCACACAGACAGGCCGCATCAAACACAACACGGCCACACAGACAGGTCGCGTCATCGCACCTTCTTCTAGCCCTATCCTCCCTCATGTGGTCGCCCTAAACTAACAGTCGTCACCACTTACCCTGTGCTTAAATGTCTTCCTCTTTTGGCTCCTTTTTACTAGGACCACATTGACAATAAGTGTACGTTTGTGTGCTTTAGTGATGTGTTTATCCTCGGTAATATTGTATATGCTTATTCTTTTATTTGCTTTTGCATCTAAACTATGTCTAATTGTCATGTACATAACTGTTACCAAATACACTCAGTCAGTCAACTCCATGTCCTTCTTCACACTGTCTCTCCCTTTTGCCACTCTCACTCTGTACCTCTTCCCAGGGACTGGCGAGTTTGCTGCCCTTCCGGGGATGTGTTGTTTCTCTCTTATTGTGAAACCTGGCGTTTTCCATGACCTAACTCCTGCCACTGTCACCTCCTCGCTTGTCTTCAGTCAGTGGCGTAGCCGGTATTTTGCATTGGAGGGGACACCCGATAACTAAACAAAGTCTCAATCCCTCCCTCCTTCCCTAACCGGGTAACTATTATTTTTAATCCTTAATAGCCATTACCATCACGTACATTTGTGACATTTTCGTTCCCTGCCACGTGTTGGATTGCAGCCAGCGAGAGAAGTGGAGAATTCCTAACTTAACCCTATTTGCATTTACATGATGACACCTTTCTTTGCGAAGGGATAGGACTGGGAATGAAACTCTTACACAGGCATCCTTATGCCCTCTGTACTTCGTGACTCTATGAATAAAGCAGCCAGTTGCTGGACCTCCGTGCCCCGCCACCACACTAATTTCCCTCCATTCTGGCTACTGTCTTCAGTTTCCTTAGTGAGATGTTCATCGTCCATCTCATCATCCTCCCTCGGTTGGATCACGTTCTGGCGTCCATCAACTCATCGGAGTCTCACCGGACGGTCGGTGATACCACACACGTCACCCTTACATAAATCTTTATGAATCATGGCGACATGTCACAACGATGTGGCAACGTAATGTCAAAGCGATACGGCAACGTAATGTCACAACGACGTGGCAACGTAATGTCACAACGACGTGACAACGTAATGTCACAACGACGTCGCAACGTAATGCCACAACGACATGGCAACGTAATATCACAACGACGTGGCAACGTAATGTCACAACGATGTGGCAACGTAATGTCACAACAATATGGCAAAACATCATTTCAGCGATGTATAACTACCACATCGAAATGACTATTTGTTGGGAATCGGATGCACGTGTTTTTTTTGTTTCAACATAATCTTTTATAAGTAATACAAAGTCGACTACGTCTCAAATAAGACAGCGTGTAACGTTACGAAGCCTTCACCCGCCACGCGTGCGTTACGTGGATGTGTCCAGTGTGCGACAGCGGTGTCGCTAAATTAAGCTTCTTCGTCTTCGTAGACTGCAAATTCCGTGTGTACATGTCAGAAGGTCAAGTCATCTGTCAAGAATTGGAGCCTGAACACTGTTCGTGACATTCACACATTCAACAACCCAACGTCATAGTGTTGTCAATATGTCAGTATAATAGCTCCAATCATCTTTGTGGAATTCCCGTTACCAAAACATGCTACTGATTTGATCAGGCAGAGATTTTGGGAGACGGCTGTGATCGCCTCGTTTCATAAGCGAACTAGTTTTGTTTTAACAACACCGTGAAAATGTTGAATTCTAGCTAGAAAGTATACCAACAATAAGACTGAAGTTGAGAAATATCTTGTTTCAAAACGCAAACAACTGGTCACATCGTGTGTTTGGGACCTCAAAATTACACGTCACCACTGGGCCCGCTGGTCCTCACCCCGTCATTGCTGATAATAAACCTATTTAAAAATAGAATTACCACCGTTTATACATCACCGATTCGAATCTGAGTGGAAAATTTAGATAGTATAAAAATTATGAAGTTGAAATGGGCAATTCCCATGGATTTGTGGTGTCACCTCAGAGGCAAAGACAAGACTAGTTAGTTGCCTTCGTTGATTTGGAGAGCATACATGGCTGGATGGGGTGACATGCTGTATTTTATGTATGGGTAGATCGCTTGATGCGCAAGCAAACAAGAGTAGGCCAGAATGGCATGGACTGGTTTACAGTCAGTTTCCTGTTGATGTATTAGGATGGCTTTGCCATTAATCTGCTTCTTTTTATAATCTCATGTATTTCTTGTCAACAATATGTTCACGGTCTCGTTTTTAAATGGATTTCCCAGCACGAGTGGGGGATGAAAGGCCGCACAGTATAGGAGATATAGATGTGTTTTGTTAAGTAAAATTTAAATAAGTTACAGCTGTTTGTTAATACTTTTTAAATGAATAGGGAATATAACATTATATAAAGTTCTTCCCTTGTTCTTTTTATGTTATTATATGTTATTTGTCTTCATATGTATGTATTATATAAAGAGCTACAGTAAATTTGATGATGGTAATAAGAGGAGAACTACCAAGGCATCGCAATAGTTGGTGTGACAGTAATAGATCATAGATTGTAAAACAGCCATTGACATGCCCCCAACACTGACACCGGATAATGTCAAACAATTGACAGTGACACCTATGACGTCATGACAACACCCAGTAGGTCTCTCAAGACAAACGAACACACACAGAGCATCAGGTGAACAGGCCAGGCCAGGCCAGGCCAGGCCAGGCCAGGCCAGGCCAGGCCAGGCCAGGCCAGGCCAGGCCAGGCCAGGCCAGGCCAGGCCAGGCCAGGCCAGGCCAGGCCAGGCCAGGCCAGGCCAGGCCAGGCCAGGCCAGGCCAGGCAAGAGAGGACAGAAAATTGTTCATGGATTTCAATCCACAACAATGGCGAGTTCTCTCCAAAGATTTTTTCAACATATTAAAGAATACAATCCAAATTCCATGAGGATGTAGGATTGGTCGTCAGTATCCATTCAACATGTCACCTTATCCCTCCCATACATGCTGTCTGATGTGGTACATTACCGACACAACCACGATAAGCACCCCCCCCCGCTCCCACAATGAAAAACACCACTACAGTGGAATCAATGACAACCTTTGCGCAATGTCAAGTCCCCGCACAGGAACTTCTTTATTACAGCGTCTGCCTGAGCCACGCATAACTAGCATTAGTTATCAAGGCAAAGCAGACAGCCAACATGATTAGACAAGAAAACCACAAAGTTGGGGTTTTCATTTCTGTTTGCCAATGTATACTGGTGAATCATGTTTACAAAAAGTAGCATTAGTCGATCATGGTTACCAAAATATAATCTGATCCATAGTTGCAAGACATGTCCCAGATTTGTCCCGTCCGTCCGTCCGTCCGTCCGTCCGTCCGTCCGTCCGTCCGTCCGTCCGTCCGTCCGTCCGTCCGTCTATCATTATTCACTAACATTATGCCATTAGAGCCAACTGAACGTTTTTGCCACAAAAATACATGTTCTCCATTACCGATTCATAGAGCTGTACAAGTCCAAGCCAATTACAACAGACAGCAGTGACAGGTGTCAATCAAACCTTTGGCAGTTTCCTGTAGTTGAACAATTAAACACCGCCGAAAACAGAACATCAAATTTGTATTTCCTATGAGTATCAAACCATCCATGGCCAATACGAAGCAAATACGTCTTTACCAGTTCATGTTTTCTCAAAGCATTCATACAAACACTACAATCACGTCCGATCTTATATATAACACGAATATGTATTTCTCACATCCATCCCATAAGTAGGCGAACCAGTTATTCACTACAACTGTCAAACGAGTCGTTCAAGTTTTGCCTGGACATCTCTCAGCGACTGGATCAGGATTCGGACGCTATTATCCTGAACGCTTTCTGCCAACAGCTCCACCAAGTGGGCAGCAATCGCGTCGAGAGCCACGGTGGTGAAATGTCGCCTGCGCAAACAGAACAAGTGACTGTGTCAGGTAGAAACACAACAAATTACATTTCTAAAATGTACGCTATCAGGACAAACTTTATGTTCATGCAATACAAAATATAAACTTTTGTTTGATAATATCACTGTTACTTTTTTATTAAATTGATTCTTTTAAAATGTTATAAACTCTGTAATGTTCGCAACTTTTGACTAATCCTGTTAACATAATTATTTCATGAAATTCTATTTCTACCAACGTCACACTAGACTCAAAGGCGAGTTGATAAAAAAACATTGATGGATCCACCCGAGTGACCAGATTTGAAGTATTCTAATGTCCTCTTGCACACAGGAACTGTAGAAAATTATTGTATAACCTTATATGAATATTAGAATGCAAACGTGGACATGTTTCACGTAAAAATATTTTAAAGCATACCACAAGTTTAACAGAATGAATTCGGCATAGATCAAAGAGAAGTCGCCGTGTGGAAATACCTTTCATATGCAGGAAACGATGCAGCCATCTCTGCGAATGTGTTCAGAAGTAACACAATTACGGTGAGCAAATGTAACGGCTTCTGAAAGTGCTTCCAACACGCATCCTGCAAAAGCAACATCACGTGATAAATAAACACAGTATATAGTACAAAGAATCACTGGTGGTTACAGAAATAAATACATGTTGGTGTATGCAAGGTCACACATATATTTGTCTTCACCAAACATTTTGGGTCACATATCAATCATAGTCTGCATTCCTGCCTTGTAAGAGAATGATAAAAGCCTCAGTTATGGCAACTGTTATGTCAATCTACCAGTCATATAGTCATTAAGATGAACTGTGAAACCATAGAGGCAAAATGCACTGGATACAAACCTTGGATTTGTAGAGATGCTCATAGACCTCATGTAGTCGGGGTATGTTCAAGCCAATCTTTTGCAATGAACGGAACACGAATGACGGGTCGACAGTGTCAAAGCTGAACTGGGCACTCTTCTCTTCCAGACATTTCACGATGAAAGCTGCAGAGACGATGATAGTTCAGTAGGTATAACATCAGACAATAACTAATGGTTATGTATCATGTGTGTGTGTGTGTGTGTGTGTGTGTGTGTGTGTGTGTGTGTGTGTGTGTGTGTGTGTGTGTCTGTGTGTGTGTGTGTGTGCACGTGCGTGCGTATGTGTGTGTGCGTGCATGCATGCATGTGTGTGCGTGATGTGTGTGCATGCATGCATGTGTGCGTGTGTACGTGTGTCTGTGGGTGCATAGATCTGTGTGTGTGCATGCATGCATGTGTGCATGCGTGTATGCGTCTGTGCGTGTGTCTGTATGTGTCTGTGTGTATGCGTGTGTGTGTGCATTCGTGCATGCTTGCATTAGCAGCACCTGCCAACTTTGCCCTACAAGGTTCTTCCCTAGGGTTAGGCCGTTAGGGACAGGGTTAGGTTCTTGAAGCGGCCAACAAGTAGAGGTCATTTAAGCTACACACCTTTACAACCGAAACAAAACACATCCTTCCAACAACAATCACAATTTCAAGTCACAATTGAATAAATAACATGTATCCTAAGTTCATTCACCAGCCGTCAGGAGACTAACAACCAGAACTGTGCCAGTATGTCGATATGCGCTGAATGCGACAACCCATGAAGGGAGCAGCATTTGTGGGAGACAAGTGAGTGATGCACAGCTATGTTTAAGTCATCCAGGAATTCTGCAGAGTTCTCACATATCCTGGTCAGCAAATACATAAAACCTGGCCAGCAACTGATGATTTTTCAAGCAGAAAAAGTTTGGCCTGTATACGGAGTAACACAACGCAACACTCAGCACAGCATAATCCATAATGCCGCAGACATGGAATCGGCAACAAATCACTACTTCCAATAAATCACCCACCCCCACTATAACCACAAATATTTCCGAACCGCATGTGCCACTGATGCATTTATCTTTTTCCGCATATTTTCAATTGTGGTTTAATAGGTTTTCCAGCGGTGGCATCCGGCCAAGATATGCAAGGTCGACAATGTTATCGGTCGTCTTTGAACCATGCAATTGGACGATAACAATTGACTGACACCCGCATGAGATATCCACTGTTCCTTACGTCATTCCGACGGGAGCTTCACTGCTGCGGAAATGTTTGCATTAATCTACGACACTTCAAAGCACGGGACAATGTGTCAATCAGCGGGCACTTGGCATGCCGGCGTGTGCTATCATGCCAGCGGAATTGTAGATCGACACTCGACAGACGTCTCTATTACCACTCTGTAAACACGGTCTTCCTTGAAGATACAAAGTAGGGCTGCTGTTGCCGCTGTCGTTTGTTATTACTTAAGCATCGCTGTTAACAGACGCGGGAATTTGGGAAGCGTGCTGAGGGAAATAACTTGACTGACATGAAGAGACGGGAGACTGCCAGCCCCGTCACAACAGCTGGATACGAATGAGCCACTGCATGTCGATGTGATGTGGTTGACAGGCCGAGGTGTATCCCTCCAGCAATGAATGACTGAATGTAGGAAAGTCAGAGGAAAAGTAATGGAGAAACGATCAACGGAAGTAAAAACAACACTAGAAATCTACCACTGTTTATAGCCAGGCACCAGAAGGTTATCTAGAGACCCATGCACTTGTCATTTGGACGAGTAGTTTGTTTTTGAAAAGGAAACAGTTTGAGGAGTAAATGGTTATTTCAATTACTTTGTCAATAATGCTTTGAACTGGCCACATTTTTGATCCAGCATAACACTCTGTCTGGCACTCATTCGTACAGCCAAATGAACTAGAGCAACGTGGAGTGAACAAATCTGTCCCAAGTTTGAAATGGCACCAATGTGTGTATTGACATAACAGCATGCAAAAGGAAACTATAAACATTTCTAAGTCATCCTGCACAATAGCAGATGCCAAATAAATCATAATCTTCAACCCCTGGACGTCAGAACTACAAAGTGTGTTGTAGCAAAGTAGGAGCAGGTAACTAACTACCAGTGTGTTGACTGTGTGATGTAGGTGTGTTATCTACAAGATAACTCAGGTATCAGCAATAAAGGGACCTTCCCGTAGGTGCTTATCCATGCAGATTGGGTGTAGTCCTACAAGTGTTACAAGTGCCTGTCGGGGCTCCAAGTCCGGAAATAGGCACAGGCTTAGGAACAACAGAGTCTCACTATAAGAAACACTACGTCTTAGTGAAATCATTTCTTATATCCAATGTTTCTTATACAGTGGCTTCAAACTGGTTCCTTTTAAACAGTTGTTAATTAATGTGGATTTTATATCTCAGAAAGTTGATGTCCAATATTACATGCAATTACTTTTATTTGAATTAGATGTGCATTAGATGTTGATATTTTATGGTTTTGACTGATCTAGAACATGTAATATGAATGATATCATCACATCAGTTGTTTACAAAGAAATTACCATGAATGAAACTAATTTTGTTTTACATTTTTTATATCATACATTTCTGTAGAGACCCATCCACCCGTCACTTAGATGGGTAAATCCCATTTTGGACTGGTAGAAATATCACAGGACAGGGGGTGGATGGGTAAAAACTAGGGAACAAGTCTTGTTAATTAGGTCTTGAAAATGGGTCTAACACGTGTGTTTGTAGTTTATTTTAGGTCATAACACGTCTCGACTGACTTGTGTGTATGTGTGTCTACGACAACATTTGTGACTGGCAAAACTGATTGACATGAAAATCTTAATAATCCCTTAAAACAAACATAAACTGTACACAAATAGCACAACGATTTCCTTTAACTACATCGTTAAAAATGCCAAAGTTCAGGGGAAAGTCTTACATGTAATCCATGTGACAAACGGATTACATCAACTCATCGTCCAGTCATGTCAGATCTACCAGGTAGTTTGAAGTCATCTATCTCTCTTTACCATATCTATTTTCAACTTGGGCCACTGATTGCATAAAACGTTTTGTACTGGGTATGTAAGCCAGCGATAATTCCCTACTACAGAGGGACCTCTCTATTAAGGACACTGATAAAGGTGACCTTACTACAGAGCGACCTCTCTATTAAGGACACAGATGAAAGTGACCTTACTAGAGAGGAACATCTCTATTAAGAACACTGATAAAAGTGATCTTACTACAGAGGGACCTCTCAATTAAGGCCACTGATGAAGGTGACCTTACTAGAGAGGAACATCTCTATTAAGGACACTGATAAAAGTGACCTTACTACAGAGAGACCTCTCTATTAAAGACACTGATAAAATGATTTTACTACAGAGAGACCTCTCTATTAAGGACACTGACACAAGGACACAATTGTGAGGTGGCTGCATTACGAAGGTGAATATGCATGAGGTTTAACTGAAATAACAACTAACCAAAATGATCATTGGCCCATTTGGGTAATTATATGCGTCATAGAATTACCACTGAATGTATGACAAAACAGCGCCAAGGCTAATATTACAACATCATTTGTATGCAAAGAATACTAGTATTATTTTACATATTTTGGGATCATTTCACTAACATTGTCAACAGAACTTAAAGACAATTTTGCACTTTACAATAAATTTTGATCCTTAACAGTGATCTTGAATACTTGAAACTGTCAACACCGTGACAGGCCAGAGGACATTGTCACTGGTGCGGCACAGAAATAGTGTCCTTGGTAATACAGCATTGGATAATTGCGTTTAAACAAATCTTAAAATTTTACAAAATATTTTGTTTAATGATGAATTTTCGTTAACAGTATTAACAATATTAATGAAACGGTGCCCAGATACTACATATTTAGAGTAAGAAAACGGTCCATAGATTCTACCTTTTTAGAGTAAATACTGATCTTTAGATTAAAAGACGCTCTTGAGATTGGCGATTTGATTTTTTTTAAAGGAAAACTTTACAAACTATTTAAGACCACTGACCACAAATAAATGCAATTATCACACACATACATACACATGCACACACACACATGCATGCACACACACATGCATGCACACATACATACGAACATACACACACAGGCATGCACGCACACATGCATGCATGCACGCACGCACTTACACACAAAGCAGCAATGCATAGGGAGACCATTTTATGACATTTTAACCCTCTGATGACGTTACAGCCACCACCGGGGCTGTAGAATACTTATTACACACCGTCTGACACAAACCACCGTTGAGGCCTTGTATTCCACAAATGCTACAATTTTGGCCACACCCTAGTGACGATGTTTTGCACAGTCTCAGCAATTCAGGTTGTCATTTTAACTTATTCTTGCCAGTCTTAGTTTGTTATTTTTTCTAATAATTTGTCGCTAAGTGGCAAGTTGCCCGCAATTAGACTGGTGGGCATGTTTTGGAAACATTTACCAAACATTTAGAGTAAAATTTCCTTATCATTAATGTTTCTTGAGACAAATGTGTTAACAAGATTATTATTGTACTAAATATTTCTAGTCACCAGGGTTTGAATATTGACACCAACTAATACTAAGATTGCTAGAGTCAATAATATACAGAGTTACTGATTGCTAGAGTCAATAATATACTGAGTTACTGAACGCTAGAGTTAATAATATACTGAGTTACTGACTGCTAGAGTCAATAATATACTGAGTTACTGACTGTTAGAGTCAATAATATACTGAGTTACTGACTGTTAGAGTCAATAATATACTGAGTTACTGACTGCTAGAGTCAATAATATACTGAGTTACTGACTGTTAGAGTCAATAATATACTGAGTTACTGACTGCTAGAGTCAATAATATACTGAGTTACTGACTGCTAAAGTCAATAATATACTGAGTTACTAACTGCTAGAGTCAATAATATACTGAGTTACTAACTGTTAGAGTCAATAATATACTGAGTTACTGACTGCTAGAGTCAATAATATACTGAGTTACTGACTGTTAGAGTCAATAATATACTGAGTTACTGACTGTTAGAGTCAATAATATACTGAGTTACTGACTGTTAGAGTCAATAATATACTGAGTCATTGACTGCTAGAGTCAATAATATACTGAGTTACTGACTGCTTGAGTCAATAATATACTGAGTTACTGACTGCTAGAGTCAATAATATACTGAGTTACTGACTGCTAGAGTAAATAATATACTGAGTTATTGACTGCTAGAGTCAATAATATACTGAGTTACTGACTGCTAGAGTCAATAATATACTGAGTTACTGACTGCTTGAGTCAATAATATACTGAGTTATTGACTGCTTGAGTCAATAATATACTGAGTTATTGACTGCTAGAGTCAATAATATACTACGTTACTGACTGCTAGAGTCAATAATATACCGAGTTACTGACTGCTAGAGTAAATAACCTGCCATCCAACATTCCTGTAGGTTTTTTTGAGTAACTTACTGTATTTTATTACTATATAGTAATAAAGCTAAGAAAGTATTTGTGGAAGAGTTTCCAATTGATCTGGTGTCACTGTGCATAATTTGTAATTCTTTCAGAAATATGTCAACAAGTTCATAAAAGTATAAAACTGGTTTTCATGCGTGTTGTCACAAAATAGTTTAACTAAAAAGAAACCTTTAGTTGAATAACTGTTTTACTGGGATATAACTAACATGCATTGCTACATTTGTTTTATTGGATTGCGGCAATAAGTTGTTTCATTATCATCATGATAAAATGTATTTTTGGGTAAGTTGTCATCATTTTATAACCAACTGATCGTATTTCAATTTATATCCACAGGAAAATTACTAATATGTAAAATAAACATTACTTGTAATTGTCAATACTGTACATTTTTCTTAGGTTTTTTAACGAGTTGTAAATATGCATAAACATTGCCAATAACCCTTAAATACAGGAACACGGTTCCTGGAAATCCGGGGGCTTAATGGGTTAATCAGATTTGTTTTACCCTAAGTTCTAATGATGTGACTCACCCAGAGGGAAGTATTTCTCTGTGGAACTGTACAGCTGACCCAGAGCCACGATCTTGTCCGATAAAACCTTGATCTGTGTCCGTGGAGTCTGACTGGACGTCAAATCCAGCTCTAAACAGACACGTAGTGACATCTGGTGAATGAATGAAACACTGAAACATTCTTCCGGCCCCAAAAAACAAACAAGACACATTCAGCCAAAGCACTTCCCAGACTATGTATCCTCAAACTTCACACAATAAATAACAACCAACAACACCATATGCTTCATATACCCCATTCCTTACCCCATTCAGATTCAGAATGTTATGAAGACGTCATCATCATGCTAGTATGCACTAACATGACCATGACGTCTTCATAACATCCTGACACAAAACAGTGCAAATTTATGTATTTTATTATTGCACTCTCATTATAAGGATTTAAGGAATAATGTTGAAATCCCTTTTCAAGCATGTACTGTTTTGTGCCTCATCTTGTTTTCTGTAGTGAGTCCATTGTGCATGATGCTGATTTTACAAAAAAATTAAGTAAGTAATGGTTATTAGTATTCAGATATAATTACTTAGTGCTATGACCAACACCAGAATACAGCCACAATTGAGATTGCATGAATCTGTGTGTATACCTGAATCAATGTCCATATGCACGTACATGTATATGTGTATCCATGTGTGTGTATAAGTGTATGCATGTATGCATCCAGATTTGATGTGTTGCTCTCATCCTAGATGGTTTGCACCTCGGGTTTCAAACTGTCAAAGTTTCAACATTGAACACTTGGAAGGTTCTTAGAAAGGTCGGGAGCGGTGGTAGCGTGGTAGAGCGCTGCACTGTCAACGAAGGGGACGGTGGTTCAATCCCACCTACCACAGTTTCGTAACTTAGACAATTTCGTTCGCCCCACATTTGCCTGTGTCTTTCGGAAGAGACACTAAAAGCCGCTGGTCCCTTCTATCTGGTGTCTTTGCCGGGGGAAATAAAAGATCCCACACAGGGGGTAAATGTGTATAACCTGTAGTGGACTCACTAATTTTAGAGAGAAGGACAACTCCTGCATTAGCCCAAGTTTGGGCTGTTTAGAGGTAAACCACCTAAGACCTAAGCATTCAGCCACACCACAATTAAGGCATCCAGACTATTCACACACAAACTCTACCGCTATACGTAGTACTCATTCACACACCAGATTGAACTGGGCCTACAAAACGTGAACAAACTTGCCCTTGGACCGAAATGGCAGCAGAGGATTTGAACCCGGGTTCTCTCTCTTGAGACCCTCATCTCCTACCCACTGTGCCACGCTGTACTGGACTTACCCTTGTCAATGATGTCCTGCCAGAGAGACTCGACCAAGGTCGGGTCGTGGTGACCTGCACAGTGGATGATGGCCAGCTTACTTTCGGACAGGCCAAATCGGTCAGCAAAATCGCTGTACAACTGAAAACAGATCAGTAACTCTGTGGTCACTCTTTGGTTGCTGTGTGGTAAGTCAGTGGTCAGTATGTGATCACAAGTTGGTCGCTTAGTGGTTATTCTGTGGTCACTCTTTGTTCGCAGTGTTGTAAGTTGGTGGTCAATCTACTGGTCACTAGTTGGTCACTCAATGGTCATTCTGTGGTCACTCTTTGTTCGCTATGTTGTAAGTCAGTGGTCAGTCTACTGGTCACTAGTTGGTCACTCAGTGGTCACTCTTTGCTTATATGTTGTAAGTCATTGGTCAGTCTGCTGGTCATTAGTTGGTCACTAGTAGCTACTGAATTGTCATTCTCTGGACATTCTTTGGTTGCGATGAGGTAAGTCATTGGTCAGTCTATGGGTTACTCAATGAACATTACCTGGTCACTCAGTGGTCATTCTGTGGTCACTATATGGTCAGTCAGTGATCACATAGTGGTTAGTCTGTCGTCACTCAATAGTAGCTCTTAAACAGATTCACTGCATTGTAAACAACTTTGTTGAAATTATTCAGCGGGACAAATCCTAACATCCTTCGATTCTCACCCGGTATCTGCCCCAATAGTGTTTACAGGCCAATAATGTGAATGATCTACCATAGGAGTTCACTGTGTGAGATCTCCGAGGTTAGAAAGGTTCATGTAAAAGGTTCTACTCACTGAAGTGATGTTGACAAGCTCTGCATTCAGCTGGCCGAGAGCGTCACTGAAGTCTGGTCTGTTGGGCTGCTGCTTCGACAACAACTCAAAGATCTGAAGCTGGATGGCTGCCACCTACAACATCAACCAAAGATTTACAACTGGATGGCTGCCACCTACAACATCAACCAAAGATTTACAACTGGATGGCTGCCACCTACAACATCAAACAAAGATTTACAACTGGATGGCTGCCACCTACAACATCAAACAAAGATTTACAACAGGATAGCTGCCACCTACAACATCAAGCAAAGATCTACAACTGGATAGCTGCCCCCTATAACATCAAACAAAGATCTACAACTGGATAGCTGCTACCTACAACATCAAACAAAGATTTACAACTGGATAGCTGCCACCTACAACATCAAACAAAAATTTACAACTGGATGGCTGCCACCTACAACATCAAACAAAGATTTACAACTGGATGGCTACCACCTACAACATCAAACAAATATTTACAACTGGACAGGTGCTACCTACATCAAACAAATATTTACAACTGGATAGCTGCCACCTACAACATCAAACAAAGATTTACAACTGGATAGCTGCCACCTACAACATCAAACAAAGATTTACAACTGGATGGCTTACCCCTGTAACGTCAAACAAAGATCTACAACTGGATAGCTGCTACCTACATCAAACAAAAATCTACAACTGGATGGCTGACCCCTGTAACGTCAAACAAAGATCTATAACAGGATAGCTGCCACCTACAACACCAAACAAAGATCTACAACAGGATAGCTGCCACCTACAACATCAAACAAAGATTTACAACTGGATAGCTGCCACCTACAACACCAAACAAAGATCTACAACAGGATAGCTGCCACCTACAACACCAAACAAAGATTTACAACTGGATGGCTGCCCCCTTTAACATCAAACAAAGATCTACAACTGGATAGCTGCCACCTACAACATCAAACAAAGATTTACAACTGGATAGCTGCCACCTACAGCACCAAACAAAGATCTACAACAGGATAGCTGCCACCTACAACATCAAACAAAGATTTACAACTGGATAGCTGCCACCTACAACACCAAACAAAGATCTACAACAGGATAGCTGCCTCCTACAACACCAAACAAAGATTTACAACTGGATGGCTGCCCCCTACAACATAAAACACAGATTTACAACTGGATAGCTGCCACCTACAACATCAAACAAAGATCCATAACTGCTTCATTGCTATTTACAACACCAACCCACTTTTTCAACTATTTCAAGCAATTAACAACCCAGAAATTTCCTACTAAACATACCTCCATTTTCTCTTCAAGTTCGTGAAGAAATTCGCCTTCTACTGCCGAAGTTGTTCGTAATGTTGAACTTTTGGCACACATAGTTGCCCGTGAGAGGTATTCAATACGCTGCCCAAGGGTGATATCGGTGCTGTAAAGGCATCAGAAAACATAGTTACATGAAGGTTTTATTGGATGATTCATTGAAGCTAAATCGTTTCTAATAAACTGGATCATTTGAAATTGACTCGAACCCACTACCACATAGCCTTTTGTGTTCAGCTTTATAATCGAAATAATATCTGCCAATATAAAACACAAATAAAAAAGCAAAATTCTGAGAAACACGTTTTAATTTTTACCATATTATCGTTTGTTACTTAATGTGCGAGTTCATTTATAAACACATGCTTAATCAGTTTGCGAATATTTGTTCAAAAGAATAAACTCGACAATGAAAGACTATAAGGCACACACTTCTACCAGAATCTAAAAATTGACGACACATGATCTAGATAGCTAGTTTTGGTTCTTGTGCAAGATGAAACTGTGAGGGTGGTTTGCTGTGGTGTTTCCCGTATATTTCACCTGCCATGACACTTACCTGCGCCTCTCGGCCAGCTTGGCAAGGATGCGAGCCGCGGCCGAGTAGTTCTTGGACTTCTCGTAGTAGCGCCACAGTAGGTCCAGCATGGCTCGGTTGTCGGGATGCAGCGACGCCGCTCGCTTTAAATAGTCCTCGAGGTAGGGCGACTGGATCTGAGACATGACACACCCTTCTTGTCACACCCGGGGGACCATTTCGTAAAGATTATGAGCCCATAATTCATCATTCAAGAGAACTGGGAGCAATTTTTAAGAGGAAAACTGGGCTTTTGAACTCTTAGGAAGTTTGTGCATATAATACTGGGTGATTTTAAATATTGGTATTTTATATATATATATATATATATATATATATATATATATATATATAATTAGTGTTTGTATATATATATATATATATATATATACATACATACACACACACAGGCTGTATATATTGTATGTGTGTGTGTGTGTGTGTGCATGCGTGCGTGCATGCGTGCGTGCGTGCGTGTGTGTGTGCATGAGTGCATGCATGCATGTCTATTCATTGACATATAAATTAATTAAACCAATACTTGAAAAATACTTCTAATCTGATTATTTTAATTAATAGGTCCATATTACAAACTATATCAACTTGGTGGGAAAGCAGAAGTGAAGGAAATACTTAAAGATAATCCCACCTCAAGTAACTTCTCAGAGAGACTCTTGTTGATGAGCCAATCATAGAGCGCCACATGGAAGAGCTCGTCGTCAGACTTCAAAGAGAGGCGGAATACCTCTTCCGACTAAACGGAAAACAAACGTTTTATTACATTCAACTGCACCAGGTCAGTTTCTCATAATGTAGACAAGTAAATTAGCATTTAACAGGGAGATGAAAGTGATTTGCTTGAGGACTCTTCTTGCTGCATATCCTCAACTAGCTCAGGTTACATGTGCTACATGGCATTAACACGGCAGGCAAGCATGGACACATTTTTGTTTTAAAATGCAAAATATAAGAACACAATTAGTGTTTGTAAATTGTAATACATGCAGTTGAACTAATAATAACATCTAACATCTGAAGTTCTTTGGTGAGTTTGTACTTATGAATGAATTGTATTTTGGTGAATCATATCGGCAATGCCTACTCCTTTCACCATAATCACCTAATTGACATTTTATCTGGTTATTTATGAGATGACCAGAAACCACCAAATTGTGTGAATCCAGAAGATAATATCAATATACCCTATGATATTTCACTCGACAGTTGTGCAGAATATTAATTTTATATATTTGTCACTTATAGGTGACACTATATCTTTTACCAGTAGAAATGGGTCCCATTTGAGGCTTTGTTGAGCCTCAAATTAGTGCCATTTAAGGTCGTTTTTGTTAAGCCTCAAATGGGTGCCATCTGGTTTATTTTGTGTGTCAAATGGGCACCATTTGAGGTTTTTGTTGAGTCTCGAATCAGTGCCATATGAAGTTTTTGTTGTGTGTCAAATGGGTACCATCTGAGATTTTTGTTGAGTCTCTCAATGGGAGGCCATTGGAAGTTTTTGTTGATCCTCAAAGGGGCGCCATTGGATTTTTATTAAGCAATGTGGGATGCAGTCGACATTTGTTTTATGCCACAAATGAGGTATGCAATTGGGTATCTTGATGACCCTAATGCATCCCACGGGCCAACCTCCACAGCTGTCCCAGACAACTGGTGTATAGGTTGTGTCTTGAAGCCATACAGGCAGCTGACTGGGCAAACTGGAGAAGGAGCACAGGCTCCCTGCGAGGGGAAGTAAGTAAGAAGTACTCACATGCTTCTCTGCCTCGGCACAGGCCAGTCGGTTGGGGTCATCAGTGACCTGGGGCGGGCCGGGCAGCTTGGGCACGCTGGGAGCCTGGGGGTGGGAGAGACTGGTGGACAGCAGGTAGTTGAGGGTCTCCGTGATACACTTGTAACAGTCCATCCTGAAACGTAAACAAACAGCTCTCGTCTCAATCATACTGGTCACGCACAATGCTGTATATAAAAGTCGACCTGTTGTACTAAATTTATTTATTATTTATATATATATATATATTATTTATATTATTTATTAATATTTATTTTTATTTTACAATGTCATATGTATTATAATAAACTATGCATTCATTTTGTGTTAGACTATGTTGGATTATGATGTGTGGTTGTCATGTTTTACTTGCATCAGATCCATACAAAAATGGTACAATTATTACATGGTTTAGATATAGGCGGTTCTTGTAATAAGCCCCTTGTGACTTCTAGAGAATCGGCCAAGTTACTTGATACATGCTATATACTATTGTTAACACTGAATTGTAACCAAATAAACATTTATCTGTCTGTCCTTCTGCCCATCCGCTCGCCCACCCATCCACCCGCATATGATTATGGCAGTTACGCAAAGCATGGTGACAACTAAAACAAATCTTGTTTAAAAGTAAACATGTAACTTACAGTTAGATGATAACAACTCCTAGATTAACTACAATGACATACCAGTGATTAGCACATCTGCCTGGCATGCCAGTCCTCTGAGTTCAAAACCGAGAATGTGGAGGCACTGATAGAACATTTGATGTAAAAACCTGCCACACTACACTGTGGGCTGTGACTCACAGATCACAATAATATTGGTCCCGTCTCAATTTGTGACATAAAAGAACCACTGAAGACAACAGGCAGCCTGGCAGAGATCTATCTCAGCGCCAGCACAGCACGACTGGTTCTTAACATTCTAACAACTGTCATTAAATGCAGGAAACAACTGGACCTAGAAGACAAAGGGAGTCTGCACCTGTTGCTGTAGGCAATCATGCCCTCAGAGTCCGCGGGCGGCTCTCCATTCTTGTAGAAGTGTAGCCCCCAGCACTGAGGGTCTCTCTTCTTGGACGCGGTCAACGTGAGGTCCACAATGCCTGAGTAGAACCCGACCGCTGCAAACTTGCTGCACACTGTCGGCAGATCCACCTCAGCCGCAACGTCCTTGAACAACTACAAGACAAAGTCATAACATCCTTGAAAAACTACAAGACACAGTCATAACATCCTTGAACAACTACAAGACAAAGTTATAGCATTCTTGTACAACTACAAGACAAAGTCATATCGTCCTTGAACAACTACAAGACACAGTCATAACGTCCTTGAACAACTACAAGACAAAGTCATATCGTCCTTGAACAACTACAAGAGTCACAACATCTTTGAACAGCTACAAGACAAAGTAGTACAACACATCATTCACAGCCACGGATATGAATAAAACTGTAACCGCAACGCCTTACGTTCTTTAACATAAACCTACAAAGGATAGTTAAACTTGAAGTTGCAGAAACGTTTTCTCTTGCAGTTAGAATTAACCATTTATAACTAGGTTTGCCTCACCACACGCAAAGTGTCCTACTGACTCTTGACCGACCTACACTGTCCACTAGAACTGACCTGTAGTGCCTCCTGCAGAGCCTTGTTGCGGTCAGTTGGCTGTTGGGCAGTCCGCGCAATCTGCATCTTCTCATTGCCCTGAAAGCACCAAGTGTCCACTCTCAAACACTCTAGTTAGGCGCCATCTTGTTTGTATTCGGAAATGGCAACATCGTGAATTGTGGGATACGTGCCATGCCTTATATGGAATTATCCAGGTCACCGCAGGTCACGCACATAGCGGAACTTGCCGATGCTGACGTGTCACAACGACGAACGCCAAATAAGGAGATAGTCGGTCAAATTGAGCTTGCATTTATTAGGATTTCCCGTAAATACAGGTCAAAGGGCGGGGATGCCGTCTACGCAAGCAGTTAGGGGGCAAATTGGGGGTTCTATTCGTACCAAGCAACATTGGCAAACGGTGAATGTTACGAAGGTCTAAACATCGCATATTTTCCAACATATCCTGCATTTTCACAAATAAAACAGATTTAATAATTGATAGGGGCTCATTTTATTATTGCAAAAAGGGCACTTAGAGGTAATTGTTATAAAAGTGAACTTTATTGATACATACACAAGTATTAGAAAATGTCAAAAACAAGTCTTTGATTTTTTTTAACGTCATTTGAGCTGCCATGTCCAGCCTTAATTCCAGCATGGCTGGATGCTTCCCAGAGAAGTCAAGATGTTGTTAGATTGAACAGGTATGCCAGGGAGTAAAGAGTAGTGTAAAGCGCTTTGAGAAATCCTAAGGATCGGATTTTGCACTATATAAGAACTTACTTTTCCCTTTTACTGAGGCCTACCTTGGAGCAGATGGCGTCCTCGGGGCTGTAGAGGGTGGGACAGACCTCACGCAGGCGGTGACTGATGGCGTCAGTGGCAGCGTTGTCTCCCAGGTACATGTTGATGAGACTGTGGATGAGCATCCGACTGATCTGTGGACACAGGACAAGGCACTTGAGAGAGATGCTAGGCAGAAATGTCACACGCACAAGTCACATAAAGTCACTTGTACGATAAATGTCCTATAATGTCACCTGAATGACACTAGTCACATAATGCCACTCGTACGACAAAAGCCATATTACCTGAATGACATAAGTAACATAATATCACTCACAAGACACAAGTCATATAATGTCACTCACTCGATACAAGTCACATAAAGTCATTCACATGACACCAGTCACACAATGTCTCCCTTCTAACATGACTCCATACTAACATCACACAAGTTACAATGTCCCATGACACAAGTCACACAATGTCACAATTTACATGTCCGAGACATGTGACTGAAGTAGAATCATGTCTGCCGAAATAAATTGTTGTGGTGTACTTCTGTGTAAACATTTGTGTAAACCAAAGCAAACCTTGGAAGCCAGATACATTAGCACATCAAGAAACATGGCTGGACAAGCTCAAAATCAATAAGCAACAACCCAGTTGTCAACAAACCACTACACACACCAGGAAGCTGGGATAGAAAAGCTAAGTTGTAAAGGTAATTCTTAAATGACTGCAGAATTGCATAATACTTTCAAGTTGTCTAACACTGAGAGAAAGCACATTCCAAAGAGTCGTAGCAGCAATAGGAAAAGATCTAGTTCCAATGTCAGTATTAACTCTATGATTCTGTTAAAAGGCAGACGGGATGATCTTAGAATGCATCTTATTACTAGTTTATTATGAAGTATTACATATAGCTGACATTTTTATCTTGCTGTTTAACGGCCAATGCGGGTCTGTAATGTGGAATTTACAGAGCAAGAAATTTAAATCTACCAGTATCTCAAAGTATGAGAATTGCTTACCTCGCGTCCCATGACGACAAAGTTACGGAACGTCATCCCTCGCAACGTGTTCTGCTGATCCTAGTGCGAAATAACAACAATGTATAAAAGTTCACTTAGTAAACGTGTGTGTGTGTGTGTACCATCTTGATGTCATTTAGATTAAGGCGTCTCGCTAATCAGAACATTTTGTTTATCTAACCAAAAACCCTAGGAACCAAAGTGTGTAGAATTGTGGCTAGCGAGACATGACCATGTTACACCCAATGTTGCAAAACAGAACCACAAAATACGTATACAGTTACATCATAACAAATATTTCATGTGTGGAAAATGAAATTTTAGTTTTCCACCAAGAAACATTGTTCGTACAATTACAATGTATTCCATCTTAGCCACATCCCTGTATCGCTAACATAAAAATGTGACCATTTATAGTACCTAAACGTGTTACTTATCACAAATCACTTATTTTGTATCTTCAATATTTTCAGCTGTACAATATTGATTAAGACCATGCTTAGGCGTCCACAACATTGAACCGATGATATTTATATTTATTTTATAAAGCACTACTTATGTAAATTTCAGGTCACAGATCAACACAAAACTAACATACAATGTATAAGTAGCACAAACTAAATAAACTGAAACATGGAATAAATAAATTACTAAAATAAATAAAATACATAACATAAATTAAATAAATTAAACAAACTAATAAATAAAGATACTGCAGCTGCATATACACGTACATCAGACGATTAAAATGTGTTTTAACAAATAATGTAATAAATGAAAGTGAAAGTGAAAGTGACTGACCACGCTGAGAGCGGCACAGATGACGTGGAACTGGTGGTCACAGAGGATCTTCCACAGGGCGAGAGACTCACACATCCGCGCCACCAGGATCTGGAGCTGCTTCAGAGACTGGCGCTCCTGATTGTCTGCCTCCGCTACAACATAACGGAACACATCTTGCTCATCACTCTTTTTTATTTAATGTATGTATTAATAATGTTATTGATCTTTTTTTCTAATATTTTATTAACTTATTATTTTAGCTCAGTGCTGTATCTTTTACATTGCATGACCGTGAAATTTAATGTACAAATAATTTATTTAAATATTTATTTTATTAATTTATTCATCGTTTTAATGCACATTTAATGTACAGTTAATTGTATTTATCTATTTGTCATATTTATTTTATTAGCTTATTACTTTAGCACACAGTCACGTTACAACTGATGAAACATCACTTTTTAGCAGTAAATACTTGAAGACTTGAAGATCACAATGACGGGGACCATTAGTGCGCTTATTTGGTGTGTGGTCAACATGGCGATATGCCATCTCGGCTGGACAAGACTGAAAGACCTGCACTGTTTACCATGACGATACAGTGATATTTTGGTGGATACTGCCACTCCTAAAGGTTTGACAGATACATATAATGTTCTCAGATGACCAGCCAATGATGTGCAGTTAAAAAAGTAATCGATTATTCCCCTTAACTGACTGCTTTAAACATAATCATATATTAGTTCTCCATTAATTATGTACAAGTTGTATGTTGTGAAAAAACAACCACAATTATAACTATAATTACTATTATATTATAGATTAGTTTTTTTTATTTTATCATGATTAAGGTATACATACTCTTTTAATAATGTTTTTATCTGTATCTTTATACTTTTTTACTCATGTTTTATTATGAACGGTGTGAATGAATTTCCCTTCCGGGACAACACAGTTTTACAGTATTGTATTGTATTCAATTGTATTGTACTTCTGACGAGACTTACCCTGATACTTTCTCCTGACCTGTTCGTCAGTGATGGTGTCGGCCCGGTACACCCCCACCCGTTGCTGGTGACTGGGCACCCCGTGGAAACTACAAAGTACAGCTGAGTTCTCATACAGCACAGAATCAAATCTTTTGGACTGCTCAAAACACATTACGCTTTACTCACTGGCAGACCTGTTCAACTGGGCATCACTTCCAACTTCTCTGGGAAGAATTCAGGCATCATGCAGTTAGTGCACAAATATTATTAGTTTACAAACTTCCACTATTGTCCGAACCAATGTAGAAACATTCACTCTTCAAAAACAACCACTGAAGTCCATACTCAATTCATCTAGCACATATGCTAGATGAACTTGTTCCATTTGATATTGTAATATCCTTTTATTTACTTTTTTACCAACCAGACGTCAACAGTCGTCATCCAATGCAAAGTCTTGGTGGTCACACAGGATCCTACAGATTCACCATTTCAAATCAACTGCCTCTAATACAGCATGGGGACATCAATTGTGATTTCAGACTTCATTTCCTGGGTATTCCCTTGTGCGCTGTACTATCACAATAGTTACAACTTGACTGCAATAGTTCTGTAGAAATTGTGGTAGGCCAGGACAGCCATGGTAGCTGCAGATTAGCCACTCCGGGCAACGCCCCGGAACGCCCCCTTTGTCATGTATATAAGGGCTGCAACCATTGTACACTGTGCTGTTACTCTGAATAAAGAACCTATGATGCAACGTCAAATCGTCGTCGTTATAGGCCGTCACAGTGGCAGTCATTCCAGGTGCTCTATAATACGTGTGTGAGGCAAGGAAGACGACAACAGACTGCAAGTATACCACGCTTACTTATAGTTGTGTTGTCGTCGACCAGACGCCGAACACCGTTTACCACAAAATCATACAGCTATTGAAACACTATCGAGACAGTAAAATTATCCCAAGTAATCGCCCACTAACAAATACCTTTCCGTGATGATAGGCATGTTGAACTGAGAGTTCCTGGTCATGAACTCATGCACCGCATTCAACTTCACCAGGATCCAACTGAGTTGTTCGCTGTAGAATCGACTCATCAGCTGAATTCAGAAAAAACATCTAGTCCAGTCTAAAATCTTAGAAATGTGCTTCTATCAGGTTCTGGAGGCATTACTGGTGGACAATGATCAGATATTTTTTAACATGATTTCAGGGTGCCGAATCCATCCAATTCTAATGTCAATCAAATTATAAGCTCTGCATTTCTGCTAAAGTAAAGCAAGTCACAAGATGTGATCAAGACACCTATATTTTGTGTGTATGTAGAATAGGCCCGGGCTACTTTATCCCCGGTTTACATTTCTACTGTACAGAATTTATTCCATGACATATGAAAGGCACATAACTTGTTTCACCTTGTGTATAGACAGTCGCATGTTCGCTTGCAAAAATTTACCAAATGTTTGGGTTACACATTACACCATTCTCGCACGCCAGGGGTGGCTGGGGCTGATTACATCAGTACCAGCTCTTCTCTACCTCTGGCACATAACTTTCAAAAACTCCCCTTTAACATCAGCCAATGAAATCGCTCATGAGGAGTGTGGTCGGCCTCCGGTCTTGTGATATAATACTTTGGGTGATTTCAGCCACACGCTGCTCATGCTTCATGTTTAGGACGTGAATGGGTCATTATAATATTGGGATTCCCACAAGTCGTTTATCCGTCTACAAATGGGGCGGGCATCTGCACAGTAGTGACTGGTGAAGTCAATTGGTATAACTGTACAGCTTGACTCCACTCAGTGCCCAGTGTTTATTGTTTCATGTATAGGCTTATGTTTATAATGTTTATATATATATATATATATATATATATATATATATATGTGTGTGTGTGTGCATGTGTATATGTATCTATATATATATATATGTATATATATATATATATATATAAGTTTATTTATCTTAACAATATTTTATCATCCATATATACATATATCTATTTTAATAATAATTTATCATCCAATTTTAGCTACTATTTGTACATTTATGTGAAGCGCCTGAGAGCAATATTATTGATTCGGGCGCTATACAAATAAATTGTATTATTATTATTATTATTATTTACGCAGTCGGAAAATAGCTCAGATGAGCTAATGTTGCCTAATTATCAGGTAACTTACGTTAAATAAAGCTTCTTGTATCTCTCTTGCAGACGATCAGCCAGGGGTATAGTAGCCCAGGGAAATGACCCCTGGCGCTTGCGAACATACACTACACAGACAGCAAAAGGTGAGAGGTAAAGGACTTACGTATCGCTTCTGTCCTGATGGAGCTGGCATCTCCTTCACCATGCCACAAGCCCACAGCGGTCTGGAGAACACAACACAACACCATACAGTGTAGACAACAGCAACATGACTAGACACACACTTATTTACCAACTGACATGCCTGAGAACATGGTACAAGTTTACTTTGTAGACGTGAGAATGTGTGACACATGCAACACCTGAGAACACTGTCTCTTTGAACAACTTCCTTCAGGCAGCTGATTCTGAAATATCTGTGTTAAAACAAATAACTGTTGATCAAATACATGGTATAGCAATAGAGACATTGGAATGTTATCATAGACAGATCTGTTTTATTTTTATGTATTAGTCTTAGTCTAACCTAGCAATTTTAATGGATTTTCCTAAAGGTAATTGTAAACTTTTTATTGTATTATTTATTAATTTTATTGTATATATGTGGTATGCTTGATGAGGCAGGTTTCACAATCACGACATGTCTCAAACCGACATGTTTTATGTTGATAATGGCAATAATAATGCATCTGCGCTTATCACTAAGGACATGTTACAGATTTATCACACCCGATAATGTATACACATATAACACACCCGATATGCTTAACACACCTGAGAATGCATCACAGATTTAACACACTGGACAACATGTGACACATGTATCACACCTGACAAGCTTAAAGGACAAAAAAAGACATACACCTAATAGAGTTTATACAAAGTAACAATTTCCACATACAGTAGAACCCCTGACGAACGACCACCCTCATTTACGACCACCCGCTTTTTACGACCGTTTTTTCATTGACGGAATGTCTACGCTGTATAAACGACCCCTCACCAACGACCACCCAACGACCATGGCAATTTGAATTTTACCCCTGACGAATGACCATCCGATAGGTGGCCAGCACATTTTTTAACCTAAATATCGCAACGAATTCTCATTAAACTCATGACTAACGCGCACAAACGTGCATAAAAAAATCGCCTGATGACCGCCATTCACTTTCGCGATCTTTTACTTTCTGACCGAATTATGAAAACAACATCTAACAGCCACTAGACTTTCCTCACGTATCTTATATATTCATAAACACACACTATGTTATAAAAATAAATCATTTACATTATTGAAACAAATTAAATTCACGAAACAAACTCGCCCAAGAACTCGCCGGCAAGACATCATGGCGGACATGGTCACCGTCGGTGGCTACGCATAACTCTGTGATTACTGTAATATCCATATGATTAAAGTTTACAAACTTAGGTTAAGTTTTAGGTTAGTTTAGGATAAAACCGGAATCCAGATTTAGCGACACCGCAATAAAATATCGACGTAACGCCACGGTAATCTACGGCCTTTGCTTAACAGTCGCCGGCGATGTCGACTTGAGTTTAGCACGATGTTGATTTGTAAATTTTATTCTTCACAGCAATTTAAATGATTTAATTTTATGACCTAGCGTATGTATATGTAATATGAGGTATTAGAGAGGAAGTTTCGCGGCTGTAAGAGGTAGTTTTTATGATTAGATCAGAAAGTAAAAGATTGTTTTGCGGCGCCGGAAAGAACAACAAAATGGCGACCGTGGTGCGATTACCCAGACGCCGTCAGGTGGCAGCACTTTTTAGCCCCTCAGACCGAATTTGAAATAAATTAAATGAGAATACTTTTTATCAATTATTATAAAAAAAGATTCAAAATGAGGATACTTTTTATCAGATATTATAAAAAAGATTCAAAATTAAACTTATACTGAAACGTGTCACACATAAAATAAACAAAATAAATAATTTTGTTGTTAATATGTTGTCTCATTTTTTATTTTCTACTTTTTATTTTGTGTATTTTACTACTTAGCGCCCCCTAGTGTCGATGTTAGTCGTTGTAAGCGCCCCCTAGTGTTGAATGTTGCAAACGCCTCACGAGAGACCACCCCTCTTTTAAGACCGCCCCACTCTGATTTGAGGGGCGGTCTTAAACGAGGGGTTCCACTGTATACTCAATTTTTTAACATCAGCGGTTTACTCAGAATGTGACTTTAAAGTCTAAAATTCTAACGAAATCCACGATGGTCTAGACGCCGCCATAGGTGAAAGGTTAACTCGGCTTGGCCATTCAGCGCGCGGCATTCTATGTCTCTGCTGAAGCCGGTCAGCTTCCTGCGACTTTGTTAAGGGTCAACAACTTCGAGTCTTCGACAGTTCGTTCAGTTGGCGTGACATCTAGCAGCTGCTTATAGACGTATATCTAAATCTGTGGTTAAATCTATGGTAAACTTTAGTAATTATGCCTTTCTGTTCGGCATACGGTTGCAATAATAGTTGAAACAACCGGTAGTATTGAAGCAATGGATTCACATTGGTGATTTGTGGGCGTACTGTTTGGAGTCCAAGTACAGTTCACTTTGCTCGGTCCATTTTGAGGAGAAATGCTTTGAAGTAGACATGTATCATCAGTTGATGGGATGATTTCAGCGATAACAATAATAGACAACTTTATATTTACCGTCATCAGCATGTTACGCGCGTTGCCGAGTTGCAGCCATTTCATGACAACAGCCAAACCCCATGCAGGGAATCTACGCGGAGAGCGCCTCACCATCGTGACGTCATTCTTCGTCTAAGATGGGGTAGCTCATAGAATTTGGAGGGCTGGGTGTTAACAAATATTTTTCTGGTAAACCGCTGGCGTTAAAAAATTGAGTATATGTGGAAATTGTTACATTATATTAACTCTATTAGGTGTATGCCACGAAACAGTTAACTTTTTTGTCCTTTAGCAAACCCGATGAGTTACAGATTTAACACACTGGAGAACATAACACATGTAACACACCCGCGAGACATACACACCTGAGAATGCGTGAGAGGTAGAGACAGAGGCCGTTGTGTTTGCCGGAGAAGATCACCTCCGGGGAGCCCGGAGCGAAGGTGTTTGAGGCGGGGCTCTGGAACTGGAGCTGCTGCGTGACGTTGGGGAACGGAGTGGACGTCTGGGGCAGGTCACCTGTGGACAGACGGTCGGTCACTCACCGGTCAGACATGTAAAAAAGGTATACATAAATTCTTATATAGTGCAGTATCCAGTCCACAGCCTTTAAACATTACTCTCTGGCAGATCTGTTCAATCAAACACCATCTCGGCTTCTCTGGGAAGCATCCAGCCACTCTGCATTTATAGCATGAAGGCTGCTCATACAAATATCCACCAATGTCTATAGCCAGATACTCATTCATACAGCCGAGTGAACTGGAGCAATGTAGAGTGAAAAAACTTGCCCAAGGTTTTACACTGCAGTCAGGATTCGAACCCGGGTTCTCTTAGTCAAGAGTCAAAAGCTCTACCCCTGAGCCATGTGCTCTACATGTGACGTCATGTGAACATTCAGCTGATCACGTTAACACACAAAAAACATGATCTCTGTTTAACATTTAATTTGTAACGGGGATCAAACAAAAGTAGTTACACCTCACTATTAAGGTCAGCCTGGGGACTAGATAAAAGTGGCCTGATTAGACTTATTAGTTTGACTATTTTCAAATACTTTATTGTGTATGGAAATTATATGGGAGTGTCTTAGGGTGTATTTAATTGCCAGGTGGCTGGATTACCGAGGTGCCCGTAAATGGAGGTTTGGTTGAATATAAAATTGCTAAAAAATATAGTAATTTACTTTACACTGTACTGTACTGTACTGTACTGTACTGTACTGTACTGTACTGTACTGTACAGTACAGTACTGTACTGTACTGTACTGTACTGTACTGTACTGTACTGTACTGTACTGTACTGTACTGTACTGTACTGTACTGTACATACTTTGTATAATACCGTAAATATTGTATTGAAACATTTCGTGAACACAGTCTGTGCTGTTAACAATGGGTAAATGGCAAACATTCAGATATACATATATATATATATATATATATATAATTATATATATATATATATATATATATATATATATATATATATATATATATATATATATATATGATGACAAATTTGAATGATGTATGTAAATGTGTGTGTGTACATTGTACACACACATAATTAATTTTATTACCATAATTTCAAAAAAATAAACAATTATATTATAATTCACCTCCTCTCCGCGGTGTCATGAATGACTGGGGGCCTCCTGCAACAGAATCATTCCCCGAGTTCATTGAACGTCCTCACAACATCATTCAAGAGACTGCTTTGTTTAGCAGCAGAAAAACACACAATTCGTTTCCTATCATCAGCCATTACCTACAAGACGTCTGTCTCTCTACATGTGACGTCATTTAACCAAGATATAGGAAATCAGTTTACAAATCCAAATAGATTGTCATCACAGTTAAGCCATCACAGACATAGCACATGGACATATGTTTGCGAAACTAAAAAGTTTTTACCTATGAATAAGTATGACCCACTATATAATTGTGTCAATATTAATGTGGTATAAAATAACATGACAGAACATCACCCAGAAAACTGCTTCACAAACATTCCTTTTAGAAGCCCATAATTGCTCTAAAAAGATTTTGCTCCTCACATCCTTAGTGATATGGGAGTATTTATTTTATAAAAGCTCCTTAAATTTCTCAGAGGATTCTGTTTAATGATGAATTTAACTCTTTACTGGGCAGACAGCCTTCTTATTTTACACCCTGCTGTGGGCAGATAATTTTAAGATGGCAGCCAGCTGTGAATTACGCTGCAAGTTGCTTGCATTAAAATTCGAATAACTCGACAAACGATGCATGAAAATATATGAAATTAATTACACTGTACATGGAATGATTGTGTGAATAAAATGTGTTATTAAATTTATGTGTTGAAATCAATTACATTTCAGATCTTGAAGAAAACTTCAACCATTATGATGACAAAATAAATAAGCAGCTTCATCATGCTACATAAAAAAATCTTAGAACACACAACAGTATTCCTGTGGAACTAATGTAGCCATGTTAGTATTATCTCTGTATGAAGCACCATTTAACGGCCACCTGGTGAGGTATCTCAGACTCACCGAATGTGGTGCTCATGCATGCTCCGCCGGCCGGAGCAGCAAAGTTATACTCTGGTTCTCCTCCGTACAGGAAGTACGCCCGAGTCGCGCTGTCAATCACCTGGGAATATTCACAGACATGTCATGATTGCTGGTTTTCAAATTGGCTAACCACTCATGTTTGATAATAGATAAATAAAGGACCACAATGGAAACAGTCATGTGCACTTTCTTGTCTCATCATTACTTTTAGTGTACAGTAGAACCCCTCATTTAAGACTTCCCCTATTAGATGGTTGTTCATCAGGGGTAAAATTCAAATGGCTGTTGTTGCTGGTCGCGTCTTCCACGTGGTTGTCGACGAGGGGTCATGTATACAGCATAGTCTGTCAGTGGAAAAACGGTCATAAAAAGCGGGTGGTCGTTAATCAGGGGTTCACAAGGGGTTCTACTGTACTCTGTATTTATATTTTTTTATTATATGTGAAAGCTTACATTTTATTTGAATAAACCAATCCATTACAAACACTTCACATATATATATTATAATTTATACACGATACATACAAAATATAGAAAAATATGATACACACATGTATTGAAAAGTATAACACCTACAGTACCAGTTAAAATAACCTGCAATGTGATAACGCTTTTTAATAAAAAGAATTGGTTGTAGGTATGAGATTTCTACTTGCGACGTTCAAAGCATAACATAATCCCCCACACACCCACCTCTTTGTCGACCGCCCGAGTCGTGCAGGCCAGGATGAGACACGTGGCACACGCTTGTTCCTGCAAACGTGGATGTCATTCAACACCTGCTCCAACTTAGTCATCAACAGACACCTTACAACTGGGTAACACATCTGAGTGTGTGTGTGTGTGTGTGTGTGTGTGTGTGTGTGTGTGTGTGTGTGTGTGTGTGTGTGTGTGTTTTTTATGTGTGCGTGCATGCGTGCTTGCGTGCGTGCGTGCGTGCGTGCGTGCGTGCGTGCGTGCGTGCATGTGTGTATGAACTGAAAATGGAGGTTGGAGTGAAGGAAAGTTTTAAGAAGAAACTGGTGAGGAGTAGACTGAAATGGACCGGACATGTGGAAAGAATGGGGGATTAAAAATTGGAAAGAGACCAGATGCCCAGAAAGTGGAGGGAAAACGAAGGTGAGGCAGACCGAGAATGCGATGGGAGAACTGCGTTAAGAGAGGTATGGACTGAATGGGAGAATGGAGAACAACAGCAAAAGATAGAAGTTGGAGGCTGTTGATAGGGAATGCAGTGACAGCAAAGTGAGGAAAGAAAAGACAAAAAGATGACGATAACTATGGCTGACCTCATACCTGACGACAGCGATTGTGAATATATCATCCGTGAACCATCCTACACCAGCGTGGCCAGATACAGTGCAACAGATTTTGTAAAGGTCGTAATTATTTCACAAAGCAAGTGATGACAGAAAACTTACCCGGTGGAGTTTGAAGAAAGCCTTCACTTGCTCCGAGTCCGGGGAAGTATTCAGCAGCAGCTGTCGCAGCTGGTCCACTGGCTGTTGCTTCGTCATCAGATAGCAGCCCTGGAGGCAGACATAGATACAGATGTACCTCAACATACTAGAACCTCAGACAACAGGCACAGGCAGAGATATTGAAATACAGAAATTGTCACCTCAGTAATTCAGCCACCTCACAATTAAGGCTGTGATTCCCCTCACCTGTGAGTTGATGAGGACAAACTTCCTGGGAGGGTCGAGGTGTTGGGTGACGACGGCCGGGGGGTCTGCCTTTCCAATTTCCTCCATCAGACAGATCTCACCCATGTCACTGCCCCAGGACGGCATCTCCGTGATCGCCCACGTCCGACCCTGGATTGGCATCACTTCCTGTAACCAACAGAACGGATGTACACTCTGAGGCCACAAGGCACAGAATGAGGGAATTGATGGAACATGGCGGAGCCTAAACTAGAAACTCTCAGTATGCACAAGTTTAATTTATATGTTGCCAAGGTTTTAACTGATTAAAAACATGTTTGTAATGAAAGGTAGGCGTAGAATTACAGGAAACAATTACGTTAACATGACTGCTAAAACATTGTGTACATTGCAGTATAACATTTTAAAAGAATCCCCATAGAATTAGATGAAACAATTATGTTAACATGATTAATAAACATTGCATACATTACAGTTTAACATTCTTAAAGATTCCCTATAACACATGGAGTACAAAAAGTCATGAATAACGAAGAAGTCCTATAGAAACAAATACTTCTTCTTACATTCTTCATCACAATAATGCTCTGCTTCCCCAGAAAATTCTTAAATCTAAACACCGTTCTAGATTTCATGAACTTGTACTGCAATTTTTATCAAGTACACAAACTCATACAGCTCCACCACGGCTGACTGTAAAGACATCCTGGCCAGAGGGAACGGAACCCTGTCTGTACCACTTGTACAAAGTGAAAGTGAAAGTGGGAGAATAAAGTCCTCCTTACGTGCGTCTCCCTCATTTGCATCTGGAAGGGGAAGCTGTCGGGGGATGTTGTCCAGAACAGGTCGCCATCGTCTGAGTTGGCTGCTGCCAGCAACATGGTGCCTGGGGGGAAGAGACTAATCATTGTCTACTCCTCGAATGCAGTGACACTGTTATTTAGTCAATTTACCTTAAGCAACTTGTTTTTCTTCTCCGTATATTAACAGCTGCATATCAGACAACAAATTTCTTTAGACTAAATTTACTAAATAACATCATCTAGCCGTTTGTGAGATAAAATTAAATAAACAATATCTCTACTTCTTCTTTCTGCATATTGACAGGGTTTCTGACAAATGTAATTTTACTTTCTGGTGGCAATATTCAGCTGACTGCAGGCTCCAATAGGTGGATGGTATGCCCAGAAACGAACATTAATTTTAAAAGTTTAAAAACTACATATGCTATCTCTGAATAACCAGTTGCTCTTATAACTTGGTCAACCTGACTTAATATTGTCACAGGGCCCAACATGAAGAAGTGGCTACAAATCTATGCAAGCTGGTTCCTGTAGATGTCTCGTACTCAATACATTAATATCTTAATTCGCTAAGACCAGACACTGGTCTTAAACTTGATTTGTTTGCCATTTTTTACATTTTGCCATTCTGATCGCAAATATTTATAATCAGGCAAATACTTATAATCAGGTGTCTGCAATACTTAACCCATGATGTTTAATGGTTGTTCTGACAATTTGTGTAACAATAAAATGATGTCATATGAAGTGACAACCAAACCACCTCTATACTTAATTACTAACATACTTTGCAATCATCCCTAATAACTGTTTAACTACCAAATAACATATCGATGTAAAAATAAAATTTATTTCATAGAGTTGAACCTACAAGTCCACCCTAATAACTTTATGGTGGTAACGTACCCTTCCTGTAGTGGGCGATGCGGACATTAGTTGGCCGCTGGGGGGCAGCACTGGCAGAGAACCCGGGTGGCATGCGAACGTGGATGAGAGACAACATTGACGGACGACCTCGCTGGTAGAAGGCACTCGTTGTGAAGTAGAGTCGGGCTCCTGGGAACATTCAACTGCGGAGTTTACTCCAGTGTCTCTAGTTTATAATTAGCATAGTTGTGTGGTCCAATGTGGGTTTTATAACCACGTTCAGACAGCGAGGAGCGGTGGTCGCGCGGTAGAGCGCCGGACTGTTATTCGAGGGGACGGTGGTTCAATCCCACCTACCGCCGTTTCGAAGCTTAGGCAATTTCGTTCACCTCACATTTGTCTGTGTCTTTCGGAAGAGACACGAAAAGCCGGTGGTCCTTTCTATCTGGTGTCTAGGGGAAGTAAAAGATCTCACACAGGGGGTACATGTGTAACCTGTAGTGGACTCACTAATTCTAGAGAAGGACAACTCTGAAAACCAAGCTCGACAATACTCTAGTCACAAACATGTGGCTAACATAGAGTGATGAGCTAACCATGAGAAGAAGAGAAGACAATACCTCCACTTTTAGACAGAATTATATACTACCGACTGAAATTTACAAAACTGCTGGTGTACGGTGAAATAGAACATATATAAATTAATTACAAGACATGGTACGGACAAACTCATAGAACCTTAATCAAGAACATCAGTTCAATTTGCAAAATTACATTAATGATATGTCAGCAAAAAATTATTAAAGATACAAAAATTGAAGATAAAATCAAACATTACTCATTTGCTACATTATTTTCCATTTCTACTCATATCACATAAAAAAGTTACTCATTTAAGATTGACTTTTCAGCAATTTGTATGAAATCTTTTAAATATATTTTATCGACACTCACCGGTATGTGTAATGGCCACTAGGTGGACGTTAATGGACTCCGTCTTTGGGATGGCAGCGATGTATACAATTGGTTTGAAGTTCGACTTGTCTATTGTTCTGTGGAAACCAAAATGTTATTTTAAAATATGTTGTCAACATAAACATACACTTTGATACCTGGCATAGGATTGATGAGTATTTTACATAATATTGAACAATTGTAGATAACATGTAAAACTTTGAGAACAATAATCAAACATAAACATTTAGGACATTTTGAAAACAAATCTTTTCTGGGGTCATAAATCATGCACAACAATTTATCTGATGCAAATTGACACGGAGTAATATTTTTTTACATACACCAGCTGATTATAGATTCATTTCACTGGTGCATGTTTTATAAATACACACACACAACAGCCAAACAATAAAAATAGAGAACAGTTTATGTCCTTTGAAGATCAATCAAGACTCCAGACAAAATTTCTATGGAAGAACTCACCTGGCCACAAGAGCCGAGTTCTGTAATGTCGTCTGCTGAGAAATGGCCGCCACCCGACTCATTCCTCTGCCATCTTCCCCAAGGTCAAACAGCTGTCAATGGTCAAACATCCATTTAATATATAAGTGTCAAGTTTGAGTTGAGGCATGCCGACAGTTGTTATTCAAATGTGGTCATAGATATCCAAGTTTGAATAATTATTTAAAATATACTGTTGCTCCATGCCTATCAAATCATGGTGACACATCTTATAAATGGTATGTTCTAATGTTTGGGCAATGGATAAAATAGTGTATTTTTGTACCTTTAAAAAATGTGTTTTGGGTTTGGTATAAACCTATAAACTGTGCAAGTGAAGTGAAAGTTGTTTTTTGTATTATAATACACGTTTATATCATAAAGAATAAGACACATGGTACCTGAATTGTTCCCTTCTCTGACAATGTGTACAGGAGTTTCCTGCTGTCGTCTATGCTGATGTGTAGAAGTGGATCTGGAACACACCATGGAGTATTAACAGTAGTGAGAATCATGCATGGCAGAACTGACGTGTTTTCCATCAGACTAAGTTATTGTAGTACTAGATGTCATCAGCGAAGAGTTCAAATAATAAATAATAATACAATTTATTTGTATAGCGCCTGAATCAATAGTATTGCTCTCAGGCGCTTCACATAATGTACAAATAGTAGCTAAGATAAAATTATTATTAAAATAATTATATGTATATATGGATGCTAAAATATTATTAACATATATATTATATATACACATACACGCACATTTATAAATATAACCCTATGCATGAAATAATAAAATAACATAGCAGAGTTACAATTAATATTCCTCAGTATGCTAAAATTAAAATAAATAAAAAAGTATATGATTAAAAATAATAATTATAATAACATAGCTCATCAGTCTTAAAAATATCATACTAAGATGCTAATAATTATACTAATTGCGTAATGAATATAAACTGTATAAAATATTGGTAAATGCATGTCATTAAAGTCCACATCACGTCACAGAAACGCTAATCTAAAAAGGTGTGTCTTAAGAAGTGTTTTATATTGTGGCTGTGTCTTTGCCGTCCTAACACTGTCTGGCAGTCCATTCCACAGAACGGCTGCTGCAACGGCAAAACGGTGACCGTCTGCGATGCAGGTAGTGTCAATAGCGGCAAAGACGCAGACCTCAGATGGCGATTGCGCAGACCTCAGATGCGGGCTGCCATGTTGGCTGCTGTTTGCTGACAATCTGGCAGTAGTAACAGATACAGAGAAGGAGAAGCAGAGCAGATGGCTTGGATGGCAGATTGGGATGGAGAGCCAGGGACTAAAGGTCAACCCAGGAAAACAGAATTGATGGTCAGTAGCAGGAGAGGAACAAAAGCAAACATCAAACACAGCCAAGGCACGAGCCTCAGACAGGTGAAAACATTCAAATATCTAGGTGTCAACCATCAGTGAAGAAGGAGGATCAGAGGAAGCAGTAAGAGCAAGAGTTAGTGCGGCGTGGGGCAAGTGGAGAGACATATCCAGAGTTATCAGTGACAAGACAAGTGAATAAATTCAAATATTTAGGTGTCACCATCAGTGACGAAGGAGGATCAGAGGAAGCAGTAAGAGCAAGAGTTAGTGCAGCTTGGGGCAAGTGGAGAGACCTATCCCGAGTTATCAGTGACAAGAAAATGCCAAGGATATTAAAGATCAAGCTCTACATGACTGTCATTAGACCAGTACTTCTGTATGGAGCAGAATGTTGGACAGTTGGAAAGAAGGAAGAACAGATTCTCGAGAAAACAGAGATTAGAGTGTTGAGAAGAATTAAAGGTGTAACAAAGTAAAGAGTGTGGACATCAGGAAGGAGCTAGGAGTGAATAGCATAACAGAGAGATGAGACTAGGCTGGTATGGACACATACAGAGAATGGAAGAGAACAATGAAGTGAGAGCAATTGTTGACATGATAGTGCCAGGGATAAGACCAAGAGGGAGATGGATGGATTGCATCCAAAGGGACATGCAGGAACTGCGGATCACCCCGGAAGATGCATAGGACAGAAAATTCTGGAGGTCAATAAGTCAGGCCACTGACCCCTCCTAGTGGGAAAAAGCGAGGAATTACTAATTTCTTGCGTTGCTAATGTTTATAATCATATATAGCAAATGATAAGTTCAACATAACTCCATAATGATGCCACGTGATTAAATCACAGTTTTCCCATTAGGAATTCTACAAATAACAATCATGTCACCGTCTAGTAGATCAGAGACCAATAACTAAGAAGCATTTGAAGAAACATATACAGTGGCATATGAACCTTAGTAGGACCTACAAGCCTCCAAGGTTACTGTATCAATATTATATACATAGAGTGAAGTTGACCACATTTATACGTAGAATAGAGTTAGAGATAAATAGACACCGTGCGTACCATCATCAATAAATGAGAAGTTGAGGAAGGAGGGCACAATGAAGGAGAGGCGACTCGTTGAGTGGTTGATCTTCTTGCACTTTCTGCTGAACCAGCCGTCCTCTGCCTAAAACAACATCGGAATATTTACAGACATAAGGTGCCAGGTCACTTCTACAAGCAGCGCCAATATCTATTTATTTACTTTCATATACATTTTAGCCTAGTATTGATCTTTACATTAATCTAAGTTTATTATTTTTTGAGGTAAAACAATACTAATATTATGATCTTAATTATTTTATTGAATAATTTCATATACCAATACGTGCTTACAAGCTTATGAGCAGAGTGGCCCAAGGTTAGAACTTCAGACTCTCGACTAAGATAATTGGGTTCGATTGAAAAGGTAAAGTGTAAAAGCACTTTGAGCACTGCTAAGGACTGGATACTGCGCTATATAAAAACTTACCTTAACCTTTTATATCCAAATCCCTGTGATGCCATTTTGGAGGAAACGTTACACTCCATACGCACATTTACAAAAGGTTTACTTGTTGACGGATTATGATTTAATTGTTGTTAAATGAATGTTGACAAATGGCTCATGGAACTGCGTGTATGAAGACACCACAAGTCAGCTGTGTGTACCTGGTAGGCCAGCTCGTAGAGACAGCCATCTTTGCCAGTCATGAAGATCCTGCCGTTGTCTGCCCCTGTGATGTTCAGGACGTGGGTGTTGTCAGTGGGGACAGTAAACAGTGGCTCCGGAAGCAGATGCATCTCCCCAAAGGCCGACCCTGGAGGAGGACCAAACGCATTAAAAAACAAGTACTGTAAAGTTTCAAAATAGACGTACACTTATCTTTATAGAAGTGAAACAATTATATTAACAATGCATAAAATCATAAATATTTCGGCACTGAAGGGAATTAATAGCACTAACACCATGCCCATGCTGAAAGATCACTAAAATATTATTTATTTATTACAACAATATATAATAACACTATGTTTGTTGATACCGTCAAACATATGGCTCTGTGTGTGTGTGTGTGTGTGTGTGTGTGTGTGTGTGTGTGTGTGTGTGTATGTGTGTACAATTAAAAATGGTTTCAATTTAATTCAGGCAAAACTGTTTTGTATAACATTTTAATATTTCAACTTATCATACTTGGAAAACTTACAGACTGCAATCTTTGACATAAGCCGGAACCAACCTTCAAAATGCTTGCTGAAGCTAACTCCCAGAAGGACAATGTCAACGGGCGTAGCAAGGACCAGTAGGAACTCAATGTGTTGTTGAAAGACTCCTGCACATATCAACAGCAAACAAAGGTTACAGAACGCACTGAGCATGGCACAAAGACGTAGTGGTGACTAGTTTCAAATAGGACCTATAACATCTGCAAAAATATCTATCACACCAACTTTCAGGGAGCAGTCAAAAGAAAACATCAACGAAGACCTACTGCCATAATTTGACTGGCTGATGTTTGAAAATAATAAAATGATGTGCACATGATTGAGTAAATATGAATATAGTATGATTACATTTTGAAACCATGTTCTGAATATTGATAAATTTCCATACTTTCCAAGTAAAGTATACATGAGCATGCTTATAATATACATACCAAACCACATTGAGCATACATTTTTAGGTTTGTGCGTAGGCATCTTTGTAACCTTTATTGTAGGAATTCTATTATTTTCAGACCTTGGTCACCTATCAAATCACAAGACATCTTTGTTTTAATCCTAACTTGAAGCCACACTGCAATTTTGGCATAAAGATGATGGGTTTACATTTGTCCACCACACCGCATAACAATGGAAATGCCTCACAAAATGCACTTACACTTGAACCATGACATTTTTAGATCAGTCACATATGTACGGCAGTTTGCACTGTCTGGCATATTTTCAAACATTTCTACTAAATGTGCTAACTCACATTTTAATTCAAGTTTATTTTAGATACATTTAACCTCAACGTTCTTCATTTTAACAATACATAGTGGTGTCAAAAAGCTGAAACACCCACCAGGTTTTGGCCTGACAAGTCCAGCACTCAGAATGGTTTCACTCAGTCCATCAAAATAGGCAAGGTCACTCCTGCAAACAACGATAATAGAAAATGATTACATAACTTTTCCAAAGGGCCGACATCTTTATTTCATTAATTAAATTTACACATTTTATCCTGCTATGGCTACTATATATGGCTGAGTTTATTTTAAAGGTACTAAGTTTGAGCACAGACACTGGAAACTGCTGCAAACGAACTCAATAGTTAGGCTGACATTCATAAACATATAATGGTCAAATGATACCTTAAAGTGTAGTTAATTAATACAAATTCAGGTGATCAATATGTCAGAAACTCAGAATGATTATAGCCTATACTGCACATTATGATTATTCATATAACAAAGGTCAGACTTAGAACCTTTAAAGTTTAAATGAAGATATTTTATGTTACATAATGTATTGACATCACATATTATGTTACATACCCATCTTCAAAGTTCCAAACAAAGATGTCGCTGTCAACAGACAGCCAAGCTCGGCCAATGTCAGGGAATAGTCCCATTAGACAGTTACACTGCATGTCTGTAGCATGTCGTCAAGGCAACTGTCCATTCCATATGACAAGTAAAATAATTGTATAGTACAAATAATACATATTTATAGAACAGTGTTAAATCTAGCAAGCGCAGATTTGGAAAGGATACGTCCAAACTGTTCGACAAGTTCAACGGGTAGTGGCACTTTTCTTATGTCTCCAAGTTCCCTCACAGAGCCAAGGCCAATCTTTGGGTCGGCTAAACTTGGGTAGTCAAAGTCGAGGAGGCCACTGACTGTGGGCTGAACTGTAGTGATACACACAAGACGATTGTGGTGACAGTCACACATGACAGTCACACGTGACAGTCACACATTACAGCCACATGCATGACAGTCAGACATGAGTAACATCTGACGGTCGACTGTCATGTATAACAGTAACACATAAGTAACACAACTGCCATAAATTAGTCATACAAATGACAGTGTATTGTTTCTCAATCAGTAAAATTGGTAATGTTTGCATTTTTCAACTTTACCTATACAAGTATTACTGTTAGAAGTAGCATATGTAAAAGTATTACCTTAGCATTGAAAGAATTATCTTAGTATTGAAGTTATTACTTATGTAAATATTTATAAATATGTACACTGACAGTCGTTTGTTCGGATGACTTTTGCACATCCTTTTCAATTATGTCATGGTGAACGAGTTTAAGTTCCTGGAGAAATGTATTCATGAACAGGCACAGACCCATCGATCTGTTTACCAGAGCCAATGGCAAATATATTTTTACCCTCATATCACAAGGAGGATAGTGCAATACAGGCAGCATGACACAGGCAATCTGTAAAACTCATGCTGAGGATTCATCCAACCATGGGACATCATGGCTGCCCAGTGATGATGATCATTAATTCAGTAATAGTTATGTTTATCTTACACTACCAGTTCTCCAGACTTTCATCAACCTACCATGTTTGGGCACTTGCAGTAGATCAGAGAGGTCCTGGTAGTTGTAGTCCGCTACGAGCGACTGGTCAATAAACATAGACGCATGGTCAATGCTTTCCTGGACCACGGTCGCCTGTCCCACCATCCCCAGTATGCTAGACGACGACATCCTCTCTGAAAGGTAACGCTTCTGTCAGTGGGTGGTCTCCTAGTAGGCTAGTCATAATGTCAAAAACTTAATTAATTTTTTTGTGATTCTATCCCTCCCCACCAACATTTGATTTTCTTCAATCTAAAACAACAGCATAAATACATTACACTTTCATTAATGTAATCATATGTACTTAATAACAACTGACTTCAAACGTGTTTGACCCCAGACAAAATTCTTAAATTCACAACTGAATTCAACATAATTTATTTGGGGAGTGCAGCTATGTTTCATTCACAACTTCATGTTGCCTGTATACATGTGTGGTGTGCGTGGGTGTGTGCATGCGTGTATGGTCACTATGGTGTGTGTGTGTGCATGTGTATTATGGGGTTGTCATACTGAAATGTTTAATTCTTTTCAGCTTTAGTTTAAATGTGATTCTTTCTACAATGACCAGCACTGGTTGGAGTTTGTCTTTATTTTTACTTTAAAGGTCACATTTTTAAGCACACACCTGTAGAGAGGTTCCTATTTTGCTGGTATAGTCGAAAACTTACTGTATATGTAAGAAACAGTGTGTACCTGAAAAAAGTAATGGTTACTACGATCCAAATTATTTTAATCTTTTGGAATTTTTTATTTATAGTTAAACGTTAGCTTGTTAAACTAAAAATAAACACAATGGTCACAAGACAAATTCAAATTGTCACTCACTGTCATTGGTAATTCATTGTGACGGCCGACGTGAAACTGTCCACGCCGGGATATTGTTTTGTACATAAATTTGTAATGTAAGAAATACAGGAAATTGCCAGATCCATACAAAATCCATCGATATAACTTGCTAAACACTATTTGAAAAGCTTAAGATTTCAAGTTTGGCTCAGACTGCCGGTAGTCCACGCAGGGTTCCAACCCATTCATCTATTATCGCTCGAATCCGAGCTAAAGAAAACTGCTGTAAAGCAAGCGAAATTATCATAAATGTGTATCGTTATGCAAATAAATTAAGACTTACACAAGAACTGTGAAGTTATTCTTCGTCAACACAAAATTGCAGCACTATGCGTTAACTAAAATTTATCACATGGAAATAAAAGATGCCGCCATTTCTCGTTGACACACCGTGACATCTGCCGGATGAAATGGAAATTTGTTTTATATATAATCTGCTAGATGGCGCCACTATTTCTTAGCCTACCAGCAGCACCTACATAGTATATACCATGTCACAGCAACATATATCACAAATACTTACAAGGGAGGCTAGGTGTAGGGTTAGTTAACCACATTTAGGGAAGAGGTATATTTTTGGTTAAACTAATTGTTTCTGGCAAGCCTGAATGCGGTGTTGGTTTGCCGGGGGAGGGGGGATGTAAATACGATTTTTGGATGCAGTACAACTCATAATACAGTTCTCTACAACGCAAATGAAACAATAAAAAAACAGTTGTAACCATAAAATATTTATTTCAAATAAAATAGAGAATCTGTAGCTCCGGTGACATGTAAGTCTCCTTCATGGTGTAACTGTGCGTTCGTATGCGTACACTTGCCAGATGTATACATGTACTAGCTTATCCCAATAGTTTACCCTTTTCAGTTTTCAGACGTTACAATGTGTTCACAGTGCAACAACAGCACAAAACAATGTCATCTGCACATGACTATGTATATAAGTTAATTATTTCAGATGGAACAGTTCCTACAATGAAGTAATATCAACTTAACCCTGATATATACAGCTGTTTGCTTATTCTTTTGCACGGAGTGTGAACTCTGTGCTAGAGATGCATGTAGATCAATGCCTGCATGTACACATGCATGAAACAGAGCAGGTCATGTTCAATTACATAATGAAAAACAGTGCTGTTGATAAAATATATGTTATGAACAATACACCATGAAACATTTCTATGATAACGATAAACAAATAAAAACCGATGGTGCATTCTCATCAGATCTTTTTTGTGATACAGATGTTCTGTAATAGTAAGTATTCAAAAGATTCATAAGATTCAAAAGAACATTTTGTTTACACAAAATCTATTCAATAAAATACTGAAACTTTAGAATGTGGTTAATTACATGAGACTTTTTCAGGTTACTACCAACTACATATATAGCACAACTGGCTTCCACAGGTATTTCATTCAGGGCACAAATCACAGTCTAGATCAGACGTCACATGACCTGAGATCAACGAATGGAATGTCTACAAGTCAACTTGTTTCACCTGTGACCCTGCTGCAGTTAGACAAGATAACAGTTGAAATCATATCTCCAACAACAGTCAACAATTTTATGTTTGTGACCATAAATATAGCAGCCACACAATAAGTTATTATATAAATAATCTGTAATATAATCACAATAATACATAGTCGCCTGTGTTGGCTACGATATTAAATCAGGCCAATCTTTCACCAGGATAAATAATTATTTAATTACAAATATTCATTTTTGTCAAGAAAATGACTTAATGTTAAGTGACTATTGTTCTACAATAAAGGCATTTTAACTCATTCAAGAAGATGCCTCAGAACTCTGACTTTGTTTGTGTACACATTGAACGCACTGAATTTTGTTGAGCATGTATAACTGATATATTACAAACATTCAAACTGCCATTAGCTGTTGCATTATAAACATGTTACAAACATGTTATAAATATATATCAATCGGACAATCCTGTACACAAGAATCATCAAAATGGTATGCCTCAACCAAAATAAAGGTACCTGATACCAAATATTATACCAGACACCAATACACGCCTCTACAAGGGTTTGTATTAGATAGCATGAACTAGTTATTGTAGCACTCTTATGAATACATATCAATGACAAACGTATAAAGTGTCTAGAATGTATGCCTCAACCAAAATAAAGATGCCTGCCACCAAAACAGTATTGCAAGCAACTTGGCAGAACACATTATCTGCTGAATGTGTGTAGTATAAATGTGTTTAAAAATTAAATCAACCTCAAAAGAGCACATATACACATTGTACACATTGTACATGCACATATACACATTGTAGATAAAAATAGTATATCTCGATAAGCCAAAGGACTTCCTTGTCAACCTGCCACCTCTAGAGTTAATTCGCATCGCCGGGCGATAATCTTATTAAATATCTTGTTAAATATAGAATATAATTTCTGTAATTTTTATAATTCATTCTACTTTATTACACAATTCATTCACAAAGTGCATTTGTAAGTTGTCCACTATTGACCTCTCATTCATAAGAAATATGACACAACTTTTGTCCATATATTCGACTAAAATCAATCAATTTCTTTAGCTGCTCTCAAAGACAATTGCCGTCACATATTTCTGTTCTTAAACAGACAATTCATTCAAGACTAGTGACACAGCTGGGACTAGTGGTACATGTTGTGATATATTTGTATTACAGAATAAACTGAAACATAAACATAAACATTACGTGTAACACCCAATGAAGATCTAGTCAACAAATACACTTCTAATCACGAGGTCATAAAATCAAGTTAATCAACAATATGATTTAAGTAATTATGACATATTTTGTCATCGTGTGAAGCTTACCAGCCCTCAATTAAGTTAAGTAATGCAGGACAGATTAAAACATGACTCTTTAAAAAAAGATTTTTTCCAACAAATACACCAATTTTTTCTATTAAAATCAACATAGCAGTAACATATTAATACAAAAGATATAATACCTAGAACCTTATAACCTCCATACAAGTATCATACCTGTTATCAATTATATGTTATCATGTCCACCTGGCAGTGCTGTAAACGCCCCCAAAATTCCTGACTCTGACATGACTTCAGGGCTTACTATACAAATTATGGAATGACTCCAGGGCTTCACTTGTCAACTATCTAGGTCATCTGGAATGACTGGAGGGCTTCACAGAACATATTCACTCTGTTGATAATATGAAATGACTTGGGGCTTGAGATAAACAAACTATAATATTTATGCTGCTCATCTGACACAACTTGAGAACATTGAACAAAATATACCAATATGTTGGTCATCTTGAACGACTCAGATGATTTGTGTATCAACATTGCTGGTCAAGAATGAGGAACAGAATGACATCAGCATGATGACGCGCTTGACTTAACAGCGTGACACACACATTGGACCAGACAACTGGAATGACTTGCAGGCTTTATGTACACATTGTGTAGAGTTCTGAGTGCTCCCAATGTCTTCAGGCAGGCACTGTGTCTATCTGTACCACCATCTGACTGACGCCAGCCTGAAACAGACACCACACCTGTCAGGGGCACGACATGCACAGGGTGAAAAAAATACAAATGGGAAAATTGCCAAAACAGTTTGTTTGAAATTATTATATAAACATACATTTTTACATATTTGTTATTAACATTTAAGAGAACACCTGCATGAGAGAGACTAAGAAAATCTACATTCAGCAGAGCCTTGCTTTACAGTTAACTTGGTGAGACAGTCACCTTCAATTAAGGTCACACCAAGATTATCTTGTTGAGTTTTGTTAATATGGTTACGTTGCTATTTAGGTCACCACAGTTCAATGTGAAGGATGACCCTAATAGTGGCAGTCCACTGTCAGTACAACCAATGAAACAGTGCCCACTTTTGATGGCAAGCAAATGGATTCGCACCTAGAGTCTCTCAAAGGAGAGTTCAAATTCTAACCAGGATACACTGCAACACTTTAAATACAGTCAAATAAACCTCATATTACAGTCACCCTGCTAATACAGCCACCTCACAATTAAGGACATTCCCAAATTATATTCACAACAGTACAGTATAGGTAATCAGTTCCACAGATAAGGCCACCCCGCCAATCGTGTCACTTTTATCCAATCCCACTGACTTAACAGTGAAGTTAATTCCTATTGGAATCGTGAGATTGTCGCAAGAGGGGAAGTTGTACACTCACAGTCATGAATATGTTGTGGACTTGATGCAGGATGTACTTGGAGTCTGCGTCCATCGCCGCCTCCACTTTGATGGTGCCTTGGTACGTGTTACTGGCCAGGGTCCAGAAGTGGGGCTCATGGATACTGTAGACTCCCGTCAACTGACACACCTGGGACACCACACTCAACATGTATGTGTATGTATATGTATATATATATATATATGTATATATATATATATATATATATATATATATATGTATCACATGTATGTATATATATATATATATATATATATATATATATATATATATATATATATATATATGTATCACATGTATATATATATATATATATATATATATGTATATATATATATATATATATATATATATATATATATATATATATATATATATATATGTATATGTATATATATATGTATATGTATATATATATATATATATATATGTATATGTATATATATATATATATATATATATATATGTATATGTATATATATATATATATATATATATATATATGTATATGTATATATATATATATATATATATATATATATATATATATATATATATAGTATATATATATATAGTATATATGTATCACATGTATGTATATTTACAAATGACAATATAATGTTAGTAAATGTTTATAAAGGGATAAAAAGACATGTCATTACTTGTATATGTTTTACAACTATCATAAATTGCATACTACCCGGGTAGTAATTTTACAACTATAATAAATTGCATACTACCCAGGTAGTACTTTTACAACTACAACTGTATCATAAATTGCATACTACCCGGGTAGTACATTTACAACTATAATAAATTGCATACTACCCAGGTAGTACTTTTACAACTACAACTGTATCATAAATTGCATACTACCCGGGTAGTACATTTACAACTATAATAAATTGCATACTACCCAGGTAGTACATTTACAACTATAATAAATTGCATACTACCCAGGTAGTACTTTTACAACTACAGTTGTTTCATAAATTGCATACTACTGGGGTAGTACATTTACAACTATAATAAATTGCATACTACCCAGGTAGTACTTTTACAACTACAGTTGTTTCATAAATTGCATACTACTGGGGTAGTACATTTACAACTATCATAAATTGCACACTACCCGGGTAGTACTTTTACAACTACAGTTGTTTCATAAATTACATACTAACTAGGTAGTACTTTTACAACTATTATAAATTGGATACTGCCCGGATAGTAATAGAACCCTAATAATTACCCTTCTATAACAGCCTGGCAGCAGATGATCAAGAGCACTTGGCTGGCGCTGCATCAAGATACTGATGGAGTCTCTCAGGAGAGGCACGACACTGTGAACATAGGCACAACACTGTGAACATAGACACAACACTGTGAACATAGGCATAACACTGTGAACATAGGCATAACACTGTGAACATAGGCACAACATTGTGAACATAGGCCCAACATTGTGAACATAGACACAACACTGTGAACATAGGCACAACACTGTGAACATAGACACAACACTGTGAACATAGGCATAACACTGTGAACATAGACACAACACTGTGAACATAGGCACAACACTGTGAACATAGGCACAACACTGTGAACATAGGCACGACACTGTGAACATAGGCACGACACTGTGAACATAGGCACGACACTGTGAACATAGGCACGACACTGTGAACATAGGCACGACACTGTGAACATAGGCACGGCACTGTGAACATAGGCACAACACTGTGAACACAGGCACAACACTGTGAACATAGGCACAACACTGTGAACATAGGCACAACACTGTGAACATAGGCACGACACTGTGAACATAGGCATATCACTGTGAACAAAGGCACAACACTGTGAACGTAGGCACAACACTGTGAACATAGGCATGACACTGTGAACACAGGCACAACACTGTGAACAAAGGCACAACACTGTGAACATAGGCACGACACTGTGAACATAGGCATATCACTGTGAACAAAGGCACAACACTGTAAACATAGGCACAACACTGTGAACGTAGGCACAACACTGTGAACATAGGCATATCACTGTGAACAACGGCACAACACTGTGAACATAGGCACATCACTGTGAACATAGGCACGTCACTGTGAACATAGGCACAACACTGTGAACAAAACCACATCACTGGGAACATAGGCACATCACTGTGAACAAAGGCACATCACTGTGAACAAAGGCACATCACTCTGAACAAAGGCATAACACTGTGAATATAGGCATAACACTGTAAACATAGGCACAACACTGTCAACATAGGCATAACACTGTCAACATAGGCACACTGTAAACATAGGCACAACACTGTGAACATAGGCACACTGTGAACATAGGCATAACACTGCAAACATAGACACAACACTGTGAACATAGGCATAACACTGTCAACATAGGCACACTGTGAACATAGGCACAACACTGTGAACATAGGCAGTTTTTATTAGGCACACTGTGAACATATGCACAACACTGTGAACATAGGCACAACACTGTGAACATAGGCATAACACTGTGAACATAGGCAGTTTTTATTAGGCACACTGTGAACATATGCACAACACTGTGAACATAGGCACAACACTGTGAACATAGGCATAACACTGTGTACAAAGGCATAACACTGTGTATAAAGGCATAACACTGTGTACATAGGCATAACACTGTGTATAAAGGCACAACACTGTATACAAAGGCACGACACTGTGAACACAGGCACAATGCTGTGTACAAAGTAACCTTTACTGCACTACTCGTGAGCTGCAACTGCTAAGTGCTACATATTAAAACACAGAAAATCAAATTTGGATAAAAACAAAATCCACTGAACATCATTAAAGCTACTTAGGAGAGGCTGCAAAGTGTAGAGAGACTTACCTAAGGGCAATTAGACAGGCTATAAATACGGAACATATCGGATCCGCGATCATCCATCCAAATTGCTGAATGAGGCCGGAAGAGACAATCACCCCAACACTGCCCAGTGTGTCCGCCATCACGTGGAGGAAGACACCTGCAACAACAAACACAGTCACTGTCCTGTCATCACATCAAGAACTTAAAAATCGAGACAAACCATCATTGGGAGATTTTTCCATATGCTGTATCATGGCAGGATTGTCTCCTGTGCTATGGGTGGCTCCTGTGCTACGAGTAGCTACGAGAGTGCTACGATTATACATGTTATTAAAGATGGTTCTCACACAAAGTGTGCAGATCACAAAACAATCAGATTTTTGCAGACCATATAAAGGGACATTACCATATTTATATTTTCAGCAATTGTAACCACAACTGAACTTAATTTTACTTTGGATGTTTAGTGTATGTGTATATACAAAGTTATTACTACAATATTGTCTTCATCATTTCATCACTTGAATACAACACAAGAGTAGAAAAACTGACCTTCTAAAATTTTATTGTCAGACCCTCCGACGTGTTCCTCCTCATGCAATGGCTCATCATAAAAGCCTGAAACAAACAATCGTTTTATACATTTTATGAAAGTAAACATCTTTGTAATTGGTCTATTTTATTTTAATATCCATACAACATTTGGCATTTCACAGGATAAAATAAGTAGACAAAAATATGACAAAGCAGAACCTGTTTTGAATGACCACAACTTCAGCCCAGTAAAAGTGGTCCCTCATTCCAGGTAATCTCTCAAGACAAGTGATCCCGAAAAACAAGTGGCCTCTCAAGACAGGTGGTCTCCCAAGACAGGTGGTCACACACGACATGGCTGGTTCATTAACATTGAAACGATAGTCATGGAGTTTTTAAAAATGTATATCATAAGCCCAAAACACTATTTCCAGCTTGAATGTTGCAACACTAAGCCTACACAAACCACTAAAAAGTGTAAACACTGGGACAGGTGTTGTCAACTGCCAAAAACAAACTTCCTTTTTATTGGTGTGGCCGAGCATGAATTTTGCAATCACCACTTCATGAGGGGCAACTCAATAAAATTCCTCCTACAATGTCACTTTAACTTTTCTTTAATTATTACCAATAATATTTGTATATCAATTATTAGAAATTCATCACTAATGCACCTGACTAACTGGAAATCTAACCGTTTCATAATTGTCACCAACCAGTCAACCACATCACAAACACGACGTGATCACCAATTACATTAGCAACTCCTGAGAGTTCAAGGGAATACAGGATATATGTCACACTTACCTATGTCATGAGAATGGCCGTGACTATTGTGAGATTGACTATCGTGACTGTGGCCATGACTTTTGAGACTTTGACTGTCATGACTATGACCATGACTATTATGACTGTGACCGTGACTGTTCTGATTGAAGTTATTGTGAGCGTGACTGTGTGATTTTGGGGGGGCATGGGAATGGCCGTGACCTGAAACAACAAAGAAATAATGAAATAACAACAAAATAACAATAAAGAACACTAAATAACAAGCATGATATACATATACACGCAACACACATGCACGCACGCACGCACACACGCACTCACACGCACACACACAATGTATTCTTACTTCATGGTGTTCAAACATATTTAATTTGATTTGATATGTCACACACAACCATACAACACACATAGCATACAGACACTCGAACACGTACACACACATTACAATACACATAACCCACACTCAGTCAATACATACCCATACAATACACACAACACACTATACACCTTTAACACTAGCAAACAAAATTATATACATACAACATACCAAGTAACCCAACACACATACAAACACACACACAAACACACACACACACACACACACACACACACACACACACACACACACACACACAAACACAAACACATACAAACATACAAAACAGACCTACACTTTGTTATGTTTACATATTTTTTATTGTATTTTATGTATACACATGGACTTTTGTCCGAAATAAACATTAAACATTATATGTATATAGTACATCATCCTTACCTCCATGAGAGTGTCCGTGGGCCCCACCGTGAGCGAAAAGAAACATGCCGACAAGGTTGACTAGGAAACCAATGACCGAGACGAGGAAGAGTCTGTCATGATGGATGTGGGGCGGGTGAAACAGTCTCTGAACACACACCAAGAACAACTGGTCAGCTCAACAAATCATAGTGAGAAAAGTCATGCATGCCATTGTGATATCTACACATCTAACATACTGTGTCTTACAGTTCAATGAGGGTTTTCAAAAAGTTTTTTTCATATATGAATTTCACTAAAACAAAACGTATTGCCTAATATTGTTTACATGATGAAGTAACTGTTTGCGGTATAGAATGCTGATCTTTTAAGCAAAAGCTAAACATATTACCAATTAAAAAAACAGTGTTGTTTTGTGTAGAAATTATGAATGCTATCTGTAAAATTAGTTATTGCTGCTAAAATTCAGATCCAATAAAAAGTGTGATAAATTAATGCAATTGGTGTGGAAGTTGCATGAACTTACTTACCTCTATGGATTCTTTAAAAATGAAGAATGATATAAACAGGAGAAGTAAAGCATTTACAAATCCACCCAGGACCTCGGCTCGCACGTAACTGTAACAAAAGTACTGTAAAACTGTAAATGATGCCAACATCTATACATACTTACATATCATTACACCATTATATATTACGTCATCAAATAAAGTAGTAAATATTTCATTATATATATAAAATACAGTTGACGATCAAGGATGATACCTCATAGAAATTTAACTTTAGCTACCACGTTTTCATGCTTGTGTCATTTGTGTGTTATTTTTTCTTGTCATGTGACCAGTACAACATTACCTAGAAGTCAGGGCTACCACATTATAGGAAACAAAGATGGTGTTGGTGATTATGTCACATGATTAGCAAAGTTTCTGACGGACACATTCCAGAGGCAGTCAACATTTTGAAACAATTTATGATACTTTTGCAGTCTTGTTATTTGCTACACAGGCCAGCTGGGTATTCTGATGGACTTACCCGTAGGTAAATTTATCGTTGGCTCTCCACTTGGATATAAGTGCAGCTACCAGTCCTGCTAGCAATGCTGTACAGTCAAAGAACATGTGGAAGGAATCAGAAATAAGGCCAAGGCTGAAAAAGGAAAAGTGACGAATATTCATTATATGTCAAATGTATCTAAAGATAATCAAATGTTATTCATAGATACTGTACATCAACATCTTATGCAGTTGTGTATGTTTACTCTATGTCTACTGTTCAGCACCATCCGAGGAAAGAAATGTATCAAATCTTATTATGCATCCAGAGTAGATAATTTAAGATGTGAAACTGAACATTTGAATAGAATGAAATTTAGAAGAACTAAACCACTTCTGTAATTTCATTTCCACAAATTCGAATGGATCAAACACATTTTTTGTTTTGTTTGAAGTTTCCATCACAACAAACAACTACAGATGAGCTAGTGTGTTGTAGACTAGTCAATTGTCATATTTAGTTACATTTTCATAACATTAGTCTATGAGGTGGGCAAAGAAATTTTACTTCAGCAAATTAATATTATTGGGTCAGTTTCATCACACTGTCCACAATGTCCAGTTATATAACATTTTATAACAGTTCAATATTCAGTTTACCTGTTTGTTAAGACGCCGTAGAACAGCTCCACAAAAGCCATACCAAGGTTCAAGATGAGAAACATGAACATATTCCGCGAATCTATGTCTGACAATATTAACCTGGAAAAAAAGACAAATGAGTCCATTTTAATTACTGGTAGTGTAGTTATTGACAACAACAAATATTATGGAGTTTCCAACATGTTGCACTTCATGTGACAAACTATGTTAGATTGTGACAACTGAAAACATTTGATTAGCAAAATGCTGAAAATGGTAATCAAATAGAACATCAAAGGAAAATAAATGGATGATAAGAATAAAAGATTCTCCTGGGAATTACATAACATCAAAAGTAACAGAAAGAAACACACTTGCAAATTAGTATCAATAATTACAGTAACAAATATAAATTAAATAGTACATTTACTATTACTGAACATTTCTCAGAATAGTTCTTTTTCCAATCAAAAGTTTCCATTTTTCATATCCCAAAACAAGATCTTTCTTTTTACCTGTATTACATAGGCTTTCGTCTGACGTTACATGCCGACTTCATCAGTACTAATGACGAATTACGTTATCATACATGTGGGGTAGCTCGTAATTACCCTCGTCTCTGTTCACTGGTGTCTTTGTCTTTCTGATCCAGGTTGGTTCTTTACTTGTAGGGTTCTTTTGTTAGGCTTTTTATCAACGAACAGATATGAGGGTAATTATGAGCTACCCGTCATTAGTACAGTGTACTGATGAAGTTGGTGTGTAATGTCAGACAAAAGCTTCTACAGATAAAAAGAAAGATATTGTTTTTGGATATGAAAACGTTTGATTAAATAATACATTATTTGTGTGTGTGTGTGCACGCGCATGTTCGTTTTTTTGTAAGTATGTGTGTATGTGCTTTGTGTGTGTGCTTTGTGTGTGTGTGTGTGTGTGTGTGTGTGTGTGTGTGTGTGTGTGTGTGTGTGTGTGTGTGTGTGTGAGCATGTGTTTTTTGTGTGTTGGTGGTGGTGTGTGTGTTGGGGGCCAGTTTCTGTTGTGTAGATTATAATCATAAGCAACAGGAAGTGAAATGAAATGCAGCAGATACATTTTATATATTGCGTAATGTGTAGTAATAAAGAAGCACTACCGGGCCATCACTGTCTCAAGAGAATGATCACACTAACCAACCATAATAAATATATTACAAATGATTTGTAGTTGATGGGATTATAGTCAGATATAGCTGTTAGGTACATTGGATAACATACATACTGTTTCAGTACAAGTCTCTTTAGGCTGTATATCATTCTGTAATATAATCATATCTATACAATGTCCATACCAAACCTGGTTAAATTTATCCTGCCATGCAGTTTGAAGTATGTATAATGTTTATAGTATTATGTATAATGTAACTTACAATTGTTTACCGTAGGCTTAGGATAGATTACAATTTATTTTTCGTGTTAAACAGTTATTAATCTAAAAAATAAACACTGGGCAAAGTTTCATATTTGCTACTGCATTACAATGTCTTAGGACTTAATGAAGACATTATAATATTCACTAACAAAGTTATCAATAAAACTTGGACCACAGTCCATCCATATGCTGGTAACCAAATCGATAGATATTCTGAATTTCGGTATCCATGTGGCCAGTATAACACTCAGACACGTATGCCTACGTGAAAGAAAAAACCAACCCGCTGCCATCGTGGACAAGCGACCACGGCGACAGGATTGGTGCCCTCAAACGTCAAACAGCTAGCTCCGGTTTCTGTTCGTGAACCGTCGCTGCTCACATTACCTGAGCCATGCCGATATCCGGTCTTTAATCCGCCAACCAGGTCTATACTCATTGTCATATCCGTTTGTTGGGAGTGTAATGTCGACCGACGTGGATCCGTTCATGTTTTCTTTTTGGTATTCTTCAGAGCTATCTCAGACCGGCAACAGCTGCTGTCGCCTACTTGACAGATCACGGAAGTTGACGTCGTGGCTCACTGACCTGTGACATCACATAGTGTCGCCCTCTGACGGTTCCTTGGAAGTTATTCAAGTGTTTACTTTTTGAACAGTGGTTTTGTGTCGTCTCAGAGCACTAGCAGTATATTGCACTATCCCGTTTAAAGCAAAGTAGCAATATTTGACAAAGACACATATTCAGTATGCTTACTGTTAGCCAGGTTTGTTTTAAGTACCATTTAATGCACACCTAGTTTAATCTTCGTAGCTCTCACCAATGGTAGAGATAGACACGCGACTGTTTCGAAGTAACCGCTTACAGATAATTGGCTCTATGTCGTTGTTATCAATGTGTGCGATATTCATGATTCATGACATTGCAGCGATATTCATTATTGTTGTTTAGTTATTTCAGCTAAATATAATAATTTATTGTATATTTTATGAACCAATACAATTTAACGAGAAGAATGTACAATTCAATTTGTATGCTAGAATTTCCCTACATAAGAAGTGCAATAGTGTACGTGTGTATGGCGTGCGCGCGTGCGTGCACCCGTGTTTATAATTATTATGCATGCATACATGCATGTCTAATGTTATCTATACACTGATTCTAGAACATAGATAATTCATTTATGAAAAACGAGTAAAATAATGTTATTTGATAGCATACAAGGGCGATCAAAATATTGTGCACTTTTTTCTAAGTCGTCCATTGCCCAAAACTATGTCATTTTCATAAATCATTTCCGAAGCATTCCAAGAACAATTAAATTATTGACCTTAAAACCCAGTCGTGTCCCATGCGCAATTATTCCGTCGGTCTTACTCTGTATGGCTTCACTCGTATTTGGCGTGTACTAGCGTCAATTACTATGTGTTGTCATTGCTATGGCCATGCATGATGCACCCCAAGTATGGTTCGTGCACGGCGCCTCCACTAATTATCCCACTAATCATGCCTATTACACTTACTTCACTAAACGTCATCGCCTATTGCATATAGTTAGAAAGTATTACCATTTTAATGCAGCGTTGTAATATACACGCAACACACTATCATGCATTATAGGCCTAATTCAGTTTTGCGCTCCAAAACTTCTGAATGTACATAATAACGTGAGTTTGCTCAAACCGACTTATAACATGCACTATAAAGAATGTGTTGATGCAAGCTGGATCATCATCTCCATTTACAAAAAAAAGTACGCAGCTTCGTTCGATGGGCTCTTAATGCTTCTGTGAATCGACCGTATTCGTGAACTGATGGATTCTAGATAGGCTTCCAAATGACAATAACATCCATTACGTATGGTGCACGTCCCACTATGCGTGGTGCCCCTGTCTCCGCTATTATACATGGAAACCGAGGACATTGCATAAAAATAACTTTTAATACTTACAAAGATATCCTATACCACCGCTGCCTTGTGTCTTCGTACCACTTTTTTTATTGAGTTATTTACGCATACCTTGTGACATCGGACCACCTTTGAGTTCTTTACGCATAGTTGGGACTTTTTGTTACGTTTTCGTCGTCCCTCGTGGCTTCTAGAAGCCACGGGGACGACGTAGGTAGGTGTATGTGACGCACGATCTATCATCTAAACAACTTTACCTTGAACTTCTAAGGTAAATATGTCTATCACAGTATCGTGGATGATCCTCTCCAGTTTTTGTTGCAGTTTGTATACTTCAAATTTCAGTCCCCGAACCACTCGATGAATAGATTGTTTCTCCACCTAGGGTGACGTCTTTTTAATTACTCCTTGTCTATTTACATTTTAATTATTTTATTACTGTGTTTATTTATTTATCTTTTTTTCTACCTAAATTCATTATTACTATTTTTATTTGAAGGACCACGTTGGAAATAAGTATATTATTGTATCCTTTAATGTGTTTATCCTCGGTAAGCATTATATATGATATGCTTATTTCTGTATTTGCTTTTGCAAGCATTTTTTATTTGCGTGTATCCGGTATATAATGTTTTACCAAATAAACTCAAACACTCAATCAATCAGTCCAGTTATAGGCCAACAAATCCAGATCTTTGTTCTGCTCATGGACAGTGCACATGGAGCAGAAAATAGGTCAGAGAAAAGATTTTTGTGTGAATTAATCAATGAGGGTCATCCACCATTGTAACGTACCTGTTTTATGTCACACACGTAACACCCAGCACCGCTAGAACAGTGTCCCTGATTCCAGACTCCTCCATTATTCCGAGGCATCGTTATCGAAGATGACGATCTAATTACCGCAGTCTGCATTGCATCGATCGATGAGTCGGGTGACTCGGGTCGTCTCAGCACGAGACACCGTGTCCCGCTGTCTTCTGGGTCAAGTGGCAATATCTTAGATCAGTATCTAATTGTCAACACCGGAGATCAGCTTCCGTGTACGTGGGTCCAGCGGGAGTTCGCGGAATCCGTTCGGACAACGGTGTTCGGAACGTGCTAGCGCGTGACAAGGCTTTCTCGTGCAACCCGGATCAGGGCTTCCTTTATCTAGTGGTGGATGTCTCACCGGCTGCGAAAAGGATTAGCGCGAAACGCGCTCATGACAAGCGCGCTCATGACAAGTGTTTATGCGTGCGTGTGGTGCGTGCCTGTGGGGTTGTATACTCCGTTTGCGGGTGCGTGCGTGCGTGCGTGTGTGTGTATATATGTATGTATGTATGTATGTATGTATGTATATATATATATATATATATATATATATATATATATATACGTGTGCGTGCGTGCACGTGAACGTGCACGTGCACGTTCAAAGACGATTAATTTGACCAGACATTCCCTTGGTTGTGGGGGAGAATAAACACACAACCTAGCGAGCGATTAACTACACACTGTGCGTGTTATGTCATGTATAAACTCCTGTATTTCGTCTATTGTGGACTTCATTGTCCATTGTGAACTTGGTATATATACAACTATACAGATCCGCTGTGCCTACATAGGCGATGGCGAGATGGTATCCATAGGCTGTCCATAGCGGTAAACAACTAAACAGCCCCGCCCACGTTGTTCCTGCACAATCATCCCGGATTCCCATGCCAACATGCACCAAAAATTCCCGGCTGCGACTAAACACACACGCTGATCAACATGCACCGCATGCGCCGTCTGTCACACACCCGGTAACACACACCCGGTAAATATGGGGGCGGACCGTGACGTCCCTGTAAGCGATCACTGACTCGGTCGTTTAACTCGTTTTATACTCGAGGGATTGGGATCGTATGTCTCCCAACTGAGTGAACTGACGTCGCTTGGGCCTGTGTTAATTAATTGATGTACCGTCCATGAATTGGGGGTGGGTATAAGTGACAGACAGACACACAGACACACAGACAGATAGACAGGCGCGCAGACAGCCAGACAGACGCGCAGACAGACAGACGAATACACAGACGAATACACAAACGAATACGCAGACGCCACCGCCACAGCCACGGGCTATACACATGCATAGCTTGCTGAATCGACCTTGCTGAGTCTAGCGGTTTCCCTACGAATCCAGCGAGCCTCAGACAGTATGACCTCCCCCCCCCCCTCCCCCGTACATTGTCTACGTGACAAGGGTGAATAGGTGCAGACGAGTGTCAAATTTCACTCGCGTCACCGTCGTTTTCAGAGACGCGGGCATTGCGAAATTAACTATAGGCCGACTAACCGCAGGTCGGTCCAATGTAAGGGGTCGTCTCAGGTTACGAGATAGTTATCTTAATACATCGTTAACAACTTTGAAATTCCCTGACATTTTGTTTGTGAAAAATGCCTAACGATATTTTAGCTGTATTATTTATTGTTACATAAACCTAAGTTTTCCATATTTTGAATGTGATTTATTTCAATAAAGTGATATTCGTACTGTATACATGCAATCGATTCACGTATGTCTAGTTGTCGCTTCAATATGCCACACCTTGTCAATATATGCGTCAGCGTCGTTTCATTGCCCGCGCACAGAGCCGCATTATAATCAGACGCACCTGTCGAAACGCCGTCACCCAAACACAATTTACTCGTTGTTAATGACACGACGTGAACATATAATAATGCGTGTTTGGCGTTGTCGTTGGTAACCCATAAACACGAGACATTCGCGTCCTACATGATGCCCCGTACGTGACAATCGTCATGGTCTCTGACAAGTTACACGCCTCAGTACGCATTGGCTTATAACTAATTGTTCAGCGGCTCTTTTCAAGTTGCACCGCGTCGATGCCAGATTTTTGGCAGCAAAACGGCTACAGTCTGTTTTTTTATTTTATGTCAATTTATCAATTCGTATGTGCCTGGTAGGCCTATCCAGGCCATCGCCAATTGGTAAGGGTAGCTTGAACATTAGTAGTTGGTTATGTTATCCCTCCAATATTGCGTATCCCTACATTTACCAGCGCAGATTTAGTGAGGGTAAATTATATTACTAGGAAAGTAATGACTGCATTTTTATTGTCCCAATGTTTGTTCTTTGAGAGTATTTTGGCTTAATTCTTTTAATTAATAAGTACAGTTTTTGAAAGAATACTAATTAATGAAAGGGGTATGCATAAACTAAGCGAATGTGTACAGTTTTCTAGTTTTAGTATTCGACGTGGATTCGGGGCCGTTGGATACGCCCCTTGTTTTGCGTTCAAAAAGGTGCTGTTTGATCATTTGGGTGGGCATCATCTGGGATGGGCATCATCTGGGATGCAGTTGGGTAGTTTTAGGGCTTCGAGGGATGTGTAATGTGTTCTTGGTGTAGCTAGGTGGCTACGGCTCCACGCGTTCGATGCAGGGTCTAATGCTGACAGCTGTTTGTTGGCTTCAGTTGGAAACTTTTTGTGAGCCCCAGGGGGCGTTGATGGATCCAAGGGGCGTGGGTCTCTCCACCCAATTTGCTCGATGGGCTCGTAATCCCTCCGTAAATCGGCCGTATTCGTGAACTGGCCGGAATAGACAGGTATCCGAATGACTTCCATGCACCGACTTGTGTGGCAACTGGCAAGGCACTCAACAAATGGCGTACGTCACGAGTTCTTTTAGCTGTCTCGCTCTTCAGTCATTCCCTCACTCTTTGCTGCTGTTCATGCTTGCCTCTCCACGGTGTCTCTCCGTTCACGAATACAGCCGATTTACGGAGGGATTACGAGCCCATCGAGCAAATTGGGTGGAGAGACCCACGCCCCCTGGATCCGCCAACGGGGGGCTCAAAAATGTCCCAATTGAAGCCTACAAACTTCTCCGCACTAAACCCTTCACCTACGTGTTACCAGGCGTAGGTGAAGGGTTTAGTGTGAAGAGAGTGTCAGGGAGCAGCGCGAGGGCAGCAGTTGAGAGTATCGTGAGAGCGCTGAAAAAAACACGTATCCCGAAAACCTCGCTTCAGGCCTCTTGTTTCCCGTCTAGGCAAGTGCCCCAACTGCACGTCCCACATCACCTCGGTTTTCTTTAGATTCATTTGGAGTTTATTGTTTTTGACAATGTTATTCACTTCTTGCAATACCTTCCCTGTATTTGGTTTTGCTATCGTCCACCCTGACCAGGGCCAGCAATTCGCAGACAATGTCTTCATCAATACAAGCTGAATTCATACAATTATTTAATTAATCTGAATTTGTATCATTATTATGAGGAGTACGATGCTAACGCTTAGAACACCGCACCCAGTGCTGTGACATTAGACCACTGAGCGCGTCGAAACTTCTCTCGTTACTAACGATCGGTAGTCGTGTACAGAAGGGATCCAGACGTCGTGGGTTGTTCTACGTGCCCGGCGCTGTGTCTGCCCGGCGGTACTCGATCGATGTTATGCCGGTGAGAATAACTGTTCGCACCGGCTTAAAAAACAACTGTTCGGTGTCGATCAATCATGCTGTCATCTGTCTATTCTATGGCCTAGAATTGTGTGTGGCCCAGGAATTACATAGATACTCCAACCTGCAAGGTCCCAACTACAACCACCAGTGTGCATTACAAAGTGTGTCCGCTTTGTAATGCACACTAATGTGTAGTTTACGGTTCAAAAATCGGGCGTGTGACCACGCTCGCGACCCTTATGACCGAGGCCAATTTTGTTCAGCGACAAGCTCATGCACGGAGTATAGTGTAATTTAAGGCGAGATCTAGGTAGCAGGGTCTAATGACAAGTCACTCGTATAAACGATGCCTATGTAGTCTTGCAAGACGGTGTCGTCCGATTAAGCAGGAGACAAATCGTTCGCATAAACCGATTTTGTGACTAATCTAGCTTATAACTTTGCTAGCATTGCGGACACATACGTAATCATTCAAGGATGAAAACTATGGGAAAATGAACACATATTTCCGTATTATTTATTTTATAACAATGGTTGCTTCATATGACCACTGGCCGAGTTCGACACGTCTAAATTGGCCTATTTAGGCCTAGTTACATGCAATGGCATGCACCGATTCAGATTTGACAGGTAGATCGAGTCAGGGGATCATGGCAAGAAAGCCTGTATCAATTAAAGGTGATTGGATTGTTATCAAGCCTATAGTTTCGCTGCATTAAAATCATAATATATATATATATATATATATATATATATATATATATATATATATCATACACATATTTAACAGTTATCAACATTATAGGAAAAGACTACACTTGACGGAAGCCTCGCATCTCGTTTAGTGTTTTATCGTTATTAGTATAATAAATTATGTTATCCATTTTGATAAGTAATCAAGGATAGACTAATTAAATCCAGAATAAAATAAAATAATTATCGCGCAGTATGAACGTTCGTCTGTAGATGGCCTTATGTAAATTCGTTCGTGGTTTAAATGACAGTAACATCGCACGTGACTCCTGGCGCGAAAATGACGTCAACACTGGTATCCACGTCGAACGATCGAGGAGGCGCTGGGCGAGGTGCCGCTGCTTTCGGGAAGAAACGTAGATCACTCGGGTGTTCGATCACAACATGAGAACGAGCCTGCACACACAACGTCAACTGAGAGGTATGTCTTTTGGAATGCTAGCGATATTTCAAGTGTGCTCAACGGCGAAGTGGTACGCCGTACGAAATTTCCAATCGACTGCTGTTGTGACAGTATCCCGGCAACGCTAAACAGTTCTGAGAACGGGCAAAGTAAGCGGATATTATATAGGTTTTGTTGTTGTGTTTTATCACTCAGTAACATCACAAAGATAAGTAGCAAATGGTGTCAAAATAATTTTATGTTCAAAGTTGTTAGTAAGAGTTTTTAGATTGCCTTTCGGTCATATAACGTCACGGTCGCGAAGGGCTACGTCACATCACGGACCGGTGCAGACGCTCTATTCTCATTCATATACTTCCGGTAGCCATTTTATTTCGAGTTCTAATAATGTAAAACAGTCTTTTAGGCGAATACAGGCACGATTTCCATCAAAATGTCATTCATAAATGTTTATGTTAATTAATACCTTATTATAAGTTATTAGTGATTGATGAAAATATAGTCATAGACATAGACAGAAACACAATCAATAAATTAATACAAAAAATCCTTGTTCGCGTGCCATGTCCTTCGTGCCTGTATCCTAAGGAAGTTTAGGTTATGCGTGTAGAGGAAGAAGAAAGTCGCCTCTGCTTCTAGCTAGTCCAGGATGCACCTGATCCAGCTGCTGGAAAATGTTTCTACCTAGCATGACGGGCCAGGTAATTTATTTTATATTAACTGTGTTCTTCTTTATGTTTCAGATGCAGAGTGTCAGCAGAGATGACAGCTGACACCTAAAGGTGAAGTATCGAGCAAAAGGTACGTCGCTCACTCTTAACTGATGTTTGTGTTTCAGATGATGTGACCCAGAAGAGGACGCAGAAAAGGAAGCGGAAGTGGACGCAGAAGGGGACGCTGAAGATGGAGCAGAAGAGGACACAGAAGAGGACGCTGAAGAGGACGCAGAAGAGGAAAAGAAGAGGACGCTGAAGAGGACGCTGAAGAGGACGCAGAAGATGGAGTAGAAGAGGACGCTGAAGAGAACCTAATCAGGTTATTCACTTGCTGCTCTGTTAATTCTCTCATTTTCTGTTTTCATGTGCCGTGACGTCAGCGGAGATCGGTAGAGGAAGTATCAAGAAAAGGTAATTGCAGATTCGTTTTATTTAATAGCTAAATCTTAATGGACATGTATTGTCTTTTTGTTGTCGGCGTACTGTAAAATGTTAATGTTGTGGTTTTGAACTAATATGTGAAATTTTTTTCGTGTTCGACCTTTATATTGCAGAGCAAGTTACAGATAATTATTTAAAATTTTCTAATTCAAGTTTTTGTTTTAGATCGGTGACATCCAGTGTTTCAACAACGTATCCTCGTCAACGACCGGGTCTCGCTGGACGGAGACAGCCACCTTCCGCTGGACCACATGTCTCGGCAGCGACAGAGGCCGACGGACCGGCACCGTCGGCTCGGAAACGACGCGGGAGACTCGTCAGGACCTCGCACACCAGTGATCATGATGCACTCGTCGAACCAATATCATCCGGAGAACGTTTGACGCTTCGCTACAGACGATGCACAACGACACGTGTGTGTGCGGCACGAAACGCGCCTGTACTGTTTCAATTTCATGACTCGGACTCGCTATGTCAGTGTTTACATGCAGTTGGCTAAAAGTCACAAAGCATTATCGGGTTTATTTGCTGATAGGCCTTACTGACCATCACCGGCATATATATCTACGAATCACGTGGTGTGACTGAGAACATTTTGTAACGCTCACTGTCTGCACATGTGTACCAGAAGAAAACACGTACGTGACAACGTACTGGTCAGTGAGCTTCATAAGAACTGTGACTATTGCTGGCCGTGAACGGTTTCTAATCCAGACTATATGATACGCATATATACGTAGTGAAATTATCCATGCATTGAATAATAAAACAAGGGAACCTACGCTACGATGTTTGGCCGAGAACATACAATTGTTGTAGTCTGTATTTATCTTCCGTGAAAAGAACGTAGCAAAACCTGTCACCGACCCGACTACGTCTACACCCTGTGGTACTTAATAACTACTTATACTAAATATACGGCAGTTGTGGCTACGTAGAGGTCCCCCATATGAAACTGAAAGGGCAAAAAAATCAACGGATCGGTGTTATGCACCTAAAAGAGTTTACACAATCTAACCCTTTGCATCTACAAAAAAAATCCACGTCAGTGGTTTACTCATGAAGGGGTATTAAAGTGGAAAATTTTGCAAAACCACCGACATCATGAACGGGACCATCTTGATCCTTGCAACCAATCAAAACCCAGCTTCTATCTGCGCTTTGGAAAAATATGCCCAGCTGACAAAACAAAGGAGAGCTAATTTATATATATATATATATATATATATATATATATATATATATATATATATATATATATATATATAATTATATATATATATATATATATATATATATATATATATATATATATATATATATATATATATATATATATATAATGTATAGCTATGAGTATACATTATTCGTTTAAATATTTTTTTGTTACTTGGTAAATCTGTAAAGATGGGTTGCGAATCTTTAGAATAATACATGTTACAGCAAAATAAGATACATGTATTGTTATCTAGTTCCAGGGCCTAAATTATAGTTTGCCTTGACGAGCTATATATATAGGTCCGCCATGCATGGCTAAATTGGCTATGCAGTTGATTTAATATACTCATGCAATGGTATTAACCTTAATTAGTACACCATAGAAAAAAGTGAAAGAAAGGCGAAAGGTGGTAATTTTAATAATGTAAGGCATATTCCAGAGTTAAAACTGTCTGGGTATTCTCTATGCTAAACGTAGCATGGTCCCTATAGGTAGGCCTACCGGCGGTATGAAAACCCCGGCAAGGCCAATGCGCATAGGTAAACGTATTAGTGCCACAAGGATGGAGACGCTGGTGGAGCAAAATTAGCGCCGTGTCATATTCTAGGCGCAGCCGCATCCATGTGCGTACGTGATCGAAGGAACGCGTACACGGCCTGTGACTTTGCGTACGGCGCGGTACGTGTACAGGAAAAGGTACCGGCAATCGATAATGTTTTGCGCCGTGTTTTTCTCAAAGCCATAATAATGATGACGCCCACTGGCGTCACTCGCGCGTCGTGCTCTACCACGCAAGTTTAGTCGAACAGTCAAGCGGATGTCGGGGAGGCGGAGGACGATTCATACGGCTACGTCTGGCTTTATATTACGTTTACGGAACAAAATGATTCAGTTGTCAGTACAGTGTTAATGACGGAAGGACATCATGCTACTCGGATGCCACCGGTTACGAAATTGTGCGTGTATAATACGGAATTTCGCCGTTGTTAGCTGCCGGTCGAAGCGGCTATTACACGTGCAAAGGCAAAGCCATCTGATCAAATCACAACAACCGTTCTCGCGGACCAATGTCAGTACGAAGGAAATCCTTCCCGAGAGGGACTTTAAACTGGAACGGGTCATACTTATGCGAAAGGTGACACGATACGAATACGAAAGGCAGCTGATACAACCAGACAGCGAAGAGGAACTAAAAAATTACGTGAGTCTACGATATTCGACATTGTCGCTTGGCCTTGACTTGAGTTGAGGCCAAGCTCTGCCTATGACTATGTAGTGTAGTCTGTAGATGCCGGAGCCTACTCAGGCTACAGCGACCGGTAGAATTAGTCAGAAGAAGCCGTGCAGTTCAGCACGCAGCCGATCTTTCAGGTAACCGCAAAGAAATCGTACGAACAGAAAAACGTTCAGTTCGTTGGTTCTGTAAGAATGGCTAATAAAAACATTACTGCTGCTTTATATTAGGTATGAGTACAAAAAGTCCAGGTCAGCCAGTGTCATGAGTGACAGAGCTCAGATTTGTTGGTATGGCAGTTTGTCAGTGTCAGTCACCCCCCCTCAGAAACATCTACTGGTACCCTCAACTTAAATTGAGAATGACAGACTAGCAACCACAGCTCAGAATGATATCAACTCTCAAAAAAAAAAAAAAAAAAAAACACCTTCTCATTGCTGGATTTATTCCATTCGTGACCTTCGTCATATTATAATCGTCTTTTAACATTTCACAAATAATTTCATATTTTAAATTCTTATAATATTGATTGATTGAGCTTTTGAAATATGTTATTATTTAAACATCACCATCATCTGACAGATAATATTTAAGTATATGTGTAAAGTAAAACACTGCAGTCATTCTCAGCTTGGAACAGATATCATCTGGTCTTTTAGAATCAGCTTGACACATTTAAAATCAATGTTATGCCAATTCCATCGTTTCACCACTCCACATTGTTGAGGTATGACGAATGGAGTCTGTCTCAGCACGTTTTCTTATCTGGAGATTAATCCAAATTGTCTTCTTGGATTACATGATTGTTTACATTGATATTGGCAGCTTGGTTAATGACACGTGGTGTACGTAGCAATACTACGTTGGCTACATAAATATTTTCAACTGTGTTCTTGAATAAATTGAGCAGACATGATCCTGCATACTAATTAGGCTAATCTGACACATCTTTGCAGATCTAACCAAAACAGATTTTTATGTAATTATAATATTTATTAACGAAGTAGGGTACCATTTAGTTTAGAATTGCCCCATATAATATTAAGCCTAACTGCCCCACAAGTTCACACACAGGTGGCCATGCTGAGTGCTGACAAATCTTCATCAACCTACTTGCCAAAAAAACGTGGTACCTTGGCAAAGGTGTTCAGAAAGACGGAAACTATGTACCAGGGACCTCAGGGGTTAGACGGCCTAGACCGGTGAACACAGTTCTAGGAAGTCTGTAGTAAACATGCAACACTATTTTAGAATGGCATTTTGTTGCACGTGTAGTATAAAGCAAGGGGTCTTAGTTAGAAAACTAAAAAGATATGGTGGGGGGGGGCTGGGCTGCGAAAGATGTGCCATAAGTTATCAATTGTAAAGTGCTTTCACGTATTGTTTGCATTTTCTGGCTTTTGGAAAAAACCTGACAAATTATTCAGCGTAGCTGCATAGACCATATATATATAGAGATGGTACATGCTATGTTGGGCTTCAATTTTAAGGATGTCCAATTGTCCATGAGTCCGATACTCCTTGTATTTGGTAGTTAAAAAGTACTTGTAAGCACTGTACGCTGATGTCCCATCTACCCCGGTAGAATCGGTACAGCCATCTTAGGTTAAGAACTGCGTGGAGGTGCTCACTTGTGATTGGTCAAAATATTGATATGAGAAGTACATATGTGCACAAGAGGTTAGAGCGAATTAAATAGGACAAATTGTGTTGCTCAAGGTACTTGGAAGGTGAAGAACATTTAGGAAAGCTGAAGAAATACAACAACATTCTGTGATTTCGTAAAGTTTAAGTTATTGTTTGATTTGTTTAAAAAAGCGCAGATTCGCATCCCATATTTCTTCTGTGGACTCCCAGATATGAGCATAGAACTAGTAGGAGTCTGCTGAACTGAACTGAACCAAATTTCCAATATAATTAATGGTTGTATCACTTGTATGTATTGGTGGCATTCAACAGTGACGGTGCAGCTTTAGTCACAGTCTGAATCCATTCTTTGTGTGTTTGAGTCCAGGAATTCAGTTTAGTGTATCACTTCAGGCATTTAATTTGAGGCCATAGTGCAGCTATTCAGGTCTTTGTGTAGGACAACACTTTGTCAGTCCAAAAATGTCAAGGTAAACACGTGTGTCAGTGCGTGAACTCCCACAATGCATAAAAACCTGGTCCAGGAATGTATACATACATATCCATAATACACAATAATCCACGCATACATAATTGACAACTATATGAGAAAAGTTTGTTTTACTCTTGAAATTTGACATTTCTACCCATCCAAAACAAACTGCTAACATTAAATAATAAAATGTAGAATACAGAGTTATACAGTGATGTTGTGTGCCATGCTTGCTGTTAGCGTTATTAGCACTGATAGTGACTATTACCAGTAGTTGATTCTTTTGGGAAATCAAATGTGATCTGCGTCTTCCGCCCACCTAATGAATATTCTAGTTGATGTTTTCATAGCGCGCTTGGATGTGTGTATGATTTATAGTAACTTTTCTGGCCAGCCATTAATTATAGTTGTAATAATAAATATCAGTAATAATGTATGAATTGGTTACAAGTGAAGTTTGATTTATTTTCTTTATGAGGCTTTATAATTCTGACAAGAAACATAAATGAAACCAGCTAAGCTATCTAAATTTACCTAAATCTAAAATCATCAGTAATGTTTAATAAAAATAATAACTACATAATACATAAAGTGGTTGTAACATGTTTGTATAATACAATTTAAGCAATGTAGTAACTAAAATTAATGTAACAACTATTTTTGCACTCATCTCATCGCAAGGTGAATATTTTACAATTATTGTTGTTTTTGGCTATACGCTGTATTAAAACCTTCTTTTCCACAAACCCGTATGTGATTCTGCCAATACAGTATACTGAGTGCATGGTAGACTATTGGTAGTAAAACCTAAATTGTTGTTGCACAATGGCAGTAAATAAGCTTAGCTAATACTTGAGTCAGTGAGTCCTTTGGATAATCAGTAGTTAATAACTGGTAGTATAATTTATGGCACATATTTACAGTATCACGTCATAATGTTTAGAAAGTACTGGTTAAAACTGCCAGTGCTACTGTAGCTGTGTCATTGGACCAATCCCAAAAGTGGGGATTGATCCTTTGATTCTTCGAAGTAGGTGATAGTTATCTTGATTGAATACACTGCCACTATTCATGGAAGTGGGTTATGACTTTTTGCGTTATGCTCTATCTAACATGGTGACAATATAATTTATCTTCTGAATGCATAAATTGTATGTTTACTGTGTTGCACAATAATTGATATCAGTTCTTTGGGGTTTATATTTAGGTGAATGAATACATTAATTTGGGTCTGTTTTGATTCAATGAATATTCTTATAAATACATTCTTACCTCTATTAATGTATTGTCAGACTATTGCCAGTTTTAATAGGTATTTTGCACTTTATCGATGTTGTTTAGATTTGTTATAAAGTTGTTATGAATTATTGTTCATTCTGACTTGAGAAAATGTGCTTCATAGTAAAGACAACTTAAAAGTTAAATTAAGCAGCAAATCTCTGTTTGCTTATTAAAAATGTATATTTTGTATGAAGTCCGGTACATACCACGTGCAGTTATTGTTGTTTTTGCTATAGTTTGAAGTTTTGAACCTTGTGACCGCAGCACAGCCTATTTAATACTTCCCAGTGATTTATTAAATCCTGTGAGTGTAAATTGAATAGAGCCTGTCTAGAGTAAACCAAACACCAGTTGGTGCTTCAATGGTACAAGCTAGTGTTTACTATAAGTCAAATACTCTTGTTTGTGTTCTTGTTTTCATTGAAGGTGCACTAATCTAGCTGATAGGTTAAGAAACGCCAAGTGAACTCGTGCGCTAGTATCTATCTGTTCACTGTTTTATTACGGCAGAAGCGCCTGGCAAATGATGACCCGGGTGAAGGTCAAAGTGACCTACTGTTTGCCAGTTTGGTGTAGTAAATAGATGTTACCGTAGAGATTTCGCAACCAGCCTTGTGAAATGTTTGACCCAGATATGCATCCTGACTCCTGAGCACTTCCTCTCAATTCTGATTTGTTGTTGTGTGAAATAATTTTGGTAGGGGAATTATGATACCTACAATTTTGTAATGCAATATTAATTATAAATCTGGATTAGTTATAAGTAGACTTATTACCAGCACTTATTATTCTTTTAGCTTGTTTAAGTAAATATTTTCATCGTTTATGTTGGTTCTCGTGTGGAACTGTGTAAGTTCTGTTTGGAATTATGCAGAATTTATTTATATTTCATTGATCAATTTACTTGAGTGTGGCTCACATTTCCAGTATGTTAAATAGCAAGTTACTGGGTTGCAACAAGTTACTACAGCAGTAGAGGTGGCTGACCTGGTTGGTTAGGCTAAGACACAGGCAGTTTGAAAGGTTGAAACATCCATGGCTTCAAAGTCAAACACAAGTCCTATAATATGACGTGTTATAAATAACCTGTCATGGAATGACCTAGTTAGTTACATAAGTGTTTTTTTAGTATACCGGGTAGTAATGAACTTGTAGGGGTTAAATGTCAAGGTCAAGCATGTATCTATCAGCTGTAGTAGGATTTACGAGTACAGCCATATTGTCAAGCAAACACTGAATCAAGGTTTTCTCAATTGATTCACTCCCTATTGGTGACACTGTCAGGTCAGGGGGGGGGGGTTATTCACTCCTTATTGGTGACATTGTCAGGGGGGTTGATTCACTCCCTATTGGTGACACTGTCAGGTCAGGGGGGATATAAATCAGTTCACAGTCATTTGAAGAGCTGTCTTTTTAATGTTTGTTTTGGCTGGATGTTTATTTATTATGTTCAGAATGATGCGTGTAATGATATGTAAGCTGTCACAACATGGAGTAGCACATATATTTGGCTGGTGGAGTAGCACATATATATAGTCAGATGGCGGATTAGCACAAATATTTGGCTGGTGCCTGGTGGAGTAGCACAAATAATCAGATGGTGGAGTAGCACAAATATTTGGTCGGTGGAGTAGCACAGATGTTGGAATAGTATAAGTATTTGGCTTGTGGAAACTGGAGACACATACATATATACAGAGTTTCCCCTGCTATAGGATGAGCAAGGTGGGCCATCTCATTGTTTTTGGGCCATTTCACGGTATTTGTGAACTTGTGAAGTGACATAAAAAATATTAAAGTCTGAATTTGAGCAAAATACCAATTGTATATGTTAGATAAGGTATCTGTTCAAAATTACTGGAAATTGGCATTTGGGTCAAAACTGCGCATTTTTAATATGCAAATTAGCTATTTATCATGAAACAATGTTGCGGACAGGACAAATGTTTTTTTTAAGTTTTCTCGTGGTGTATTTAACTTTAGCTCAATTTCTGTTGTTGACAGCATTAGTGTTATGTCTAAGTATAACATGATGCAGTTTTAATTCTTTTTTATAAATGTGAAGCCATACAAAATCCACTTCACAGACCCAAGGTGTCCTGTCCGCAACGTTTTCGGTCGAAAAGTTTTAATTTCACCCAAACATAGTTGAATTTCAAAACCCAAACTTTATATTCTCTTAGCTGGGGTATATCTGAATAATATCAACCAAAAGTAAAGACAAAAATATAACACACTTCATGGGAAACCACAACTCATTTCTGTTGCGGACAGGACAAAAACGTTGCGGACAGGACATAAAATGACTCAAAAGTGATTTTTGAACAGAAAACTGTTATTATGTTATAACTATAGCTGGGGTATATCTGAATAATATCAACCAAAAGTAAAGACAACAATATAACACACTTCATGGGAAACCACAACTCATTTCTGTTGCGGACAGGACAAAAACATTGCGGACAGGACATAAAATGACTCAAAAGTGATTTTTGAAAAGAAAACTGTTAAATGTTAATTAATATAAAATCCATCATGGAGAACGCTGTATACATGTCACACTAGATAATAAAGTTATTTTATTCTTATTAAAATGCATTTTAATTCATTTATATGCAAAGTGAAAAAGTGTCCTGTCCGCAACGCTCTGTCCATGTCCTGCACAGTTAATTACCCCCCTCGGTCATTCTTGAAAATTTTGGAATCAAATTTTCTCCAAAATATACCTGCATTTAGGTATAAATATGCAGGGTTTAATAGCTTAGAAAACAAGTGGATGGACAGAACTTTGGGTTTTTCTAACATACAATAAAACCCACTTCACTTTCTCTCCTGTCCGCAACGCATTTTATTTCAAATTCCAAAGATTTGATTTTGTTATCATATGTAGTGGTACTTCACTTTCATGCATTCAAACTTTTAAAATATACCAAAGAATAATTTCTGTGAAAGAAACAAGTCTCTAAATGTCCTGTCCGCAACAAAAACGAATACCATGAAATGGCCCTTTTCTAAGCCACCTCACTCACAATTGCCACCTTATAGCTATTTCGTGCAATACACATGCTGCTACCTTGTAGTTATGCATGTTTTTCCCTTCTACATAACAGGGAATAGGTTCACCTTTTAGAATGCATGATTTTGAAGATAGTTTTTACCACAGGTCTTGATACCCATGTCCCAGATGAATGTAGTGTCGCATCAAGTGTTCAGTGCTAACTGAGCCCAACCAACCACCTCGCTGATAATTTTACTCAGGAGAAACACTGCATATTCAGATGGTGGAAATTTGGCAAGTGCTGCATTAAATGATTTATAGGCAGTACATGCTGTGAAGATACTGTTTGGTCAGCAATCATTGCATGTGTATAGTATAGTATTACTATGGTATATGTTTACCTGATAGGGTCATGCGATTTGTTGCAGTTGATCTCCAAAGGTTCAGACTATGACAGTCTACTTGAAAGACACACAGAATACTTCAGCACCCTGGAGTCTATCCAGGCAATGCTTCAGTGAGTATAAATACACATTTTTGAAATGATTTACACATTTTATTGAAGAAATTTGGTGTATAAAAAACTATAAATACATTGAAACATTGCCAAGAGGAATCTTATTATATAACAACTGGCATGGATAGTTAAAACAGTGATGTATTACCACTAGCCAACTATTTTAGTCGTAAATGCGCAGCTGGGTTTGCAGGTGGGAAAGAGATTGAAGATAAAATAAACTGTCGCATCATACAGCTATAAAGCTGGCACCTTGTACTGGCTTTAAACAACCGTGTGCATCATGACTCTGATTATTTTAAGAAATGCCAGCAGTGTCTTTACTGCCTCAGAAAACTTCGAACTTTTAATTTTGATAACACCATTTTATCCATGTTTTACAAATCTTGTATACAGTGTGTTTTGACGTTTTCTTTTATTTGTTGGTTTGGGAACGTTAGCCAGAAAGACAAGAATAAATTACAGCGTGTTGTAAATATTAGTAGCAAAATAACCGGCCTCAAACAAACCTCTGTCACTGCTTTGTACGAAAAACAGATACTCCGTAAAGCCAATAAAATAATGAATGACAGCACACACATCCTATATAACGAGTACGTCCTTCTGCCCTCGTCCAGAAGGTTCAGAACTATAATATCCAAAACAAATAGAAAGCGAGACTCATTCATGCCAATGTCAGTACGACTTCTAAATTCTAAACGATAATCCACCTCTGACGTTATGTGTGTATGTTGTATTTTATTTTTATTTATATTTTTATTAGACAATTACAATTATAACTTAAATTTTAAAATTATATTATAGGTTTGTCTTGTATTTTATTATGATTAATGTTCACATGTACTGTTTTAATAATGATTTTATTTGTATTTTTATTTCTCTACTCTGTATTTTATATTTTTATGATGACGAATGCTGCAAAATGAATTTCCCGGTTCGGCACAATAAAGTTGTATTGTATTGTATTCAAGTGCATGTTTCATTGTCGGTTGAAACCAAGACCTTGATTTGTGTTTGTTTCAGGAAGCATAACATTGAATTTAAGACAGTTAAGAGGTTCGACTGTGATACGGACTTGATCAAATGGGCCGATGCCATCTTCACGGCAGGAGGCGACGGCATGTTCTTAATGGCCTCCAGCAAGGTCAAGGGTCATGACCTGCCAGTTATAGGCATAAACACAGACCCTATCAGGTACTTTATTATATTAATTGCACTTATGTACATGTGCTGGTGCCTGGTGATTGTTTGTTGCTATGACGACAGGTGGAACAGAGGTGGTGTTAGAAATAGATCACAGGCATGTACAACTTATGGACTCCAGAATACTTGTCTGAGCTCAAATTAGTTTTCTCAATCTGGTGTTATGATGTTATGTTTTCAGTGTTGTTTAGCATGTAAACAACACTGAAAACATTGTTTAGGATTTTATCACGTGCATCAATCATTTTATGTAGTCTAAGTGTCAAGTCAGCCATCACATATAGACTATGTTAACTTATTTATATTAAAGTATATTTGCTAGTGATGTCAGTGGTGTATTTTATAGTGTTTTTTAGCATTTACTCAGACAGATTGTTAGTAAGCAAGATAATAAAAAGCATATTGGCACCATGCAGTCTTGCATTTGTGAAGGGAACTGGTAATGGACCATTTGTAAACATGTTTGACATCTTTCACCAGGTCGGAGGGACGTCTGTGTCTATCAAAGCAGTATTCAGTAGACTTTGATGGGGCACTCGATAGAATCATCAACGGTGAATTTCGGTAAGCCTGGCAATATTAAGTACATTTACCTATAGTTTTTGTGCAAATTTTGCTGTGACAAAAAGTCTGCCAAAACCATAGAGTGTTTGTTTGAGGAATATTACCATTTCATATATCTACATTGTTGGGAGATGCACAATTTATGCATAATTACATCGGCATGTGTTTATATAACTTTATGGCTGAATCATTCAGTTTAAGTGAGTGTTTGATAGTGGATTGTGTACTCCGTAGAGTTGTGACAAGATCACAGCTCTGAATGTAAAGAATGACTGTCTTCAAAGACAGTGCAACAATAATGTCTGCAATGTGTTGCTGTTGGTTATTGTGGAATCAAATTGAGGAGTTTACTGCAGAAAAATAAATAAATGTTTATGGTGTGGTGTGGTCACCTTTTAAAGTGCTTTGGAAAAAATGGAAGAATAAAAAAATTACCGAAGTAAATTATTGTAACTGTCGTGATTTTTCTGTTTTACAAAACACATGTTCACATCATACGATTTTAGCTATGAACCTGATATTATTTTAATTATTCATCAAGTTGGACAAATAATATAACAATTTAATTTTTTATACCACAAAGTGTGAATCTCGCCAGCATTTCTGCCATCAATTTTGGTTAGGGGAACATTAAAGTTAGTTTTAAATTTATAATCGTGTTAATAAAACAATTACAAAATAATTGTGTTAACAAAACAATTACAATGATCCTACTTCGTGGTGGTGTAAATCGGTCGACTGGGGTTTTAAATTCAACACGTGTGTATTTAGGTGGATCTGGCGGAAACGTATTCGCCTGACGATGTCTGGCAAGTACACCCGCGTCGACCCGGTGGACTTACAGCGCCAGTGTCTGCTCTACCCGGAGATGCGCTTCATGGAGCACGTGAAGGAGAACGAGGTGTACAACCATGTGTCAGAGGTGTTGGAGGAGAAACCCTCACACATCCTCCCCATCTGTGCCCTCAACGAGGTCTTCATTGGCGAATCGTTATCCGCAAGGTAGGGGGTGTTTGTTAATACCTGTTGGGTCCATTTGGGCCCCGGATCTATGAAAAGTGTCCGTGTTATGCATGCGCTTGCCTGACCTGGCTCCCTAGACTGTGGGAGTGATCCTAAGGGGGAGGGGGCATCTCAAAGGCAAATGGAGTATTTGTGAGCTTCAGAAATCTAGAACTGACCACAGCAAATTTGTGAACAGCACTGTCATGTGATGTTGTGACTGCGAAGAATCTGTCACTGAATCTAAGCAAGGAAAAATATACACTATCTAGAAAAATCTGTCAGCTATCTAATGATACAAAATTTTTGCATGTCAGTTTAGTGTGATGGAAATGAATTTTTTTACAACAAATACAGGTGCATTTGGCCCGATTTTGTAGGCCTGGTCACTTCTAGGGTTAAAACAACTGCTAAAAAGCGCTAGCAATATAGATAGGTATAAGCTGAATAATTATGTTAAATAACTATGTTAAAATAAGTTAAATAAATAACTTGATTCAATAAAATAAATAAGTTAAATATGATACTAAATTGACTTTGTAATATTGGACATGCATAAAGATGAAGTAGACAAGCAAACTTTAAATAATAGTGCTTCTAGTATATGTGGCATGTAACCATGTAACCCAGTCTATTGCCGCTGCAGGGTTTCCTTCTACGAGGTCTCCATAGACGGCTCCGAGCGGGTCAGACAGAAGAGTTCTGGGATCACGACGTCAACGGGCACTGGCTCCACCTCTTGGTTCTTCAACATTAACCACATCCCCAAGGAGAATGTTTCTCAGATATTATCAACAGGTTTGTTCAGTTCTGTAGTCATTTATGGTTGAACCGTGATGTTTTCTAGCACCTTACAATATCTACTGAAAATAACGGAAATATCCATTTTAAGATTTTAACATCAGCATAACTTGTTTGTGGTAATTATGTAAAATTGAAGTGTTAATAGTCAAGTAATCAGACAGATTATTTTCATACTTGAAATTGGATGTAACATATTAATGCTGTCACTTAATATTGAAAAAGATTAGCACTTTAAAAGTGAACAGGTTACTTTTTAACACATGTCATGTGGAGGTTAGCATGTTATGCAATCTAAAGGAAGATGTTATTGGAGAAGTTGTATGATGGTGTTTCCTTTATTTGAAATTACAATTAGATTTTGATAATATATACACACCTGTTAAAGGGATACTCCAGTCAGTAAGAGGTTCACAGTATTAACTTACGTATGTATTGTGTATTAGTTGTGCCTAGTAATTGTGCACAAAGATCGTTAATAAACAATTAGTTATATTTTAATGGTATCAAAAACATCTTGAGGAATAGAACCAGAGACTTAAGCCAAATCGTTTACATCTCTGGCGCATCGTTGAAAAAGGTAAGGATTGGCGGAATCTTCGCTAAAAGTTGTGATAGTGACGTAAGCAATCAGCGACGTACTGGATACATCAAATACCATTGGGCAGACATTGGATGTTTGAACGTGCAAGCGCCAGTGACGTAAGCAGTTTACGTCACTGGCGCATATGTCTCAAGATGGTGGCGCCCTGAATCAAATATGGAGTGTTTCTGGTACAATTATACTTTAATTAACTGTTTATTAACGATCGTTGTGCACAACTACTAGGCACAACCAATATATTATACAGATATAAGTAAATGCTGTTAATTTCTCACTGACTGGAGTATGTCTTTAAAGGTATGCAGGACTAATGTTTTGACTCTTTTTTGTTTTGCAGCCAAGAGACTCGGGAACTGGGGCGTGGATGTGACGGACGACAAACTGTTGCAGGAAGTGACAGATGCATTTAATTATTCGTTGAAGTTTGACCCAGAAGATGCGCGGATGGCATACACCGTGCGAGACCCTATCGCTGCAGGTAAACTAATTACGCTTCTCCATAATCAGGGATAGAAATATCTACAAAATTTCTTGTAGTGAGCAGGACTACTTAGTTTGGAAATCTGGTAGTCCTCATATATAATATCTGATAGTCACATGGCCCAGATTTAAGCAAAATAACTGTATAAACATAAAATTTGAAAAAAATTCCCAAATTTTTTGGTATTCCATCGAACTACTGCTGTCACCATCTTTGGTAGTTCAACCAAGTTTCTGGTAGTCCTCGGACTACCAGACTACCACTATTTCGACCCATGCCATTGTAATCAGTTTCTTTATGGGAAAATTTAAACGTATGTTTGTTTTTACTGCTTTGCTGGACCAGGCCATGTCTCTTCTTCCGGTTAAGTTTTGATTTTGAAATGTTGTTATTCATTTGTATGTCACACTCACAGCCAACATAATGTAGTTATTACATTGGATTCGTAGATTTGTAATCAGTTGCCTTAATTATTTTTGTCTTACAGGTATTTTCCGGGTTCCGCAACCAAAGGGCTTCTGTCAAACGTGAGTTTTCATTTCTGATCATTAGTTTTTATGGATTAGCAAACCACAAATACATCATCCAAAAGGGTAATACTAAATTTTGATGAATTCGATATTAGCCTTTCAAATGATGTCTTCAACTTTATACAACACAAAAATAGCTTCATAAACATAAACACAATGATCACATAAGCTAGACTACACTCGTGTGAACATTTAATGTTTGTTTGGGAAAAATTATATATATTTTTTGGACATGGATGTATTGTATCATGTATGGGTCATTTGAAAAATTCTTCTTCAATTTAATATTTAATACAACATGCTAATGGATATGTGTCTGATTTTCTACATGATGAGAGCAACGGTTTACAATACAATAGCATTATTCCTTGGAAAACTTTTGAACTGATGCTGCAGTGTTTTGACAACAATGTGGCATTGCATAGTACATTTGTGGTCTCTATAGCAAAACAAGCCTCGTACATCTCGCGATGTTATGGACATTTTTATACTTACAAATCATTTTATAAACAAAACCTGAATTAGCTTGATGGCTACAATGGGCATACGTATACTATCAATATACAGTGTACCAAATTTCAAGCAAATCTATCAAGCGGTTATTCAGGTAAATAAACAAATAGGCAACATGTTTGAGTGAAATTGTGTTGATGATATGTGGCTTATCAGACTTTCATAAATTTTGCTCTCAAATGATCATGTTTAAGATTTTTACACAGCTCTATGTATTACTAGCATTTAACTTGGTATTCTTGCATTACGGTTACCAGCAGACAGTTTTACAATTGACTAAGCGATATCCAAACAGAGTTGTATTACAGGCGTCGTTGTGTTGCTTGCAGAATGAACATCAAGTCGCGCATGTGGGACGGATGGCTGGTCATTGACGGCGGGGTGTCGTTCCAGTTCAACGACGGCGCCGTTGTCGAACTGAGCATGCATGACGAGGACGCGCTCTGCGGCGTCGCGATAGACTGAGCTAGCAGCAATTAGGTCAATTCTACTCTCGATTTTATTTATGGTATTTGTTGTTGTTGGTAGTGTCCTTGCTCACTTCAGCTGCAAACATTGCCAAGCTTCTCCTGCCAGACGTACAGCTTTACAGACGTGGTGTGTCGTTCTCATGTGTGTTCAGATAAATGTGGTGTGAAGGAAAGTGCGTGACCTGTTCTGTGAAAAGATTCAAATAGGATATTCGTGTGTTGGTTGGTATAAGGTTTGCAAGTTTGGCTGCAACGATACACTACCTGTGATATAATAGTAATAATAATAGATTTATTGTTACATATATATATATATATATATATATATATATACATATATATATATATATATAAAATGTACAGTACATTAAACAATGTAACAATTGGAATTAAGCAACAGTGCTTGTTTTCATTATTCATGTACTACTGAATTTCGTGAAAAAAGCTAATAATTCGTGAACAACAAAAACATCACAATAGTGTAACTAGTTAATTAAAATTAGTGTATTACATGTGGACCACAAAATAAAAATATGATGCATATCATGATACGTGATTATTTCAACATAATTTAAAATAAAAAGTATTAGCACTGCTTTATGCATATTTCGATGTCTACCAAGAATAAGAACGCAGTGTTCATGACGAGATAAGACCAATAACACAGTGTTCACGAAGAGATAAGAACAAGAACACAGTGTTCATGAAGAGATAAGAACAAGAACACAGTGTTCACGAAGAGATAAGAATAAGAAGGCAGTGTTCATGACGAGATAATATCTAAATGTGTCTACTCCCAGTCGTTGAGGTATGGCGCTAGCGCCATCTCACACGTGAGGTAACAATTCAACTACTACATCACAAATAGATGAATTCTAAGTGGTAATTGCAATTGGTGTGAAATAAGATATTCTGTGTGCATTGTAATTACAATTTTTGTGGAATATATCGGAGTACAGCATTAGCATAAAAATATCAGTGTATTAAGAAATTGTTGTGGCCAAACTTGCAATCGAGACTGCTGTACATTAAGCAAGTTGAAAAATAATTATTAGTCATGTGACATAGCAGACATGTAGAGTGCTCAAAGGTTATTTGTTAAGAGCTGACACACGGGTTGTTATATATAGCACACAGATTAAAATTACTCAAAACTATGGAAATACTTCTGGCATGGGTTTTAGATGGGCATATATTTCAGGTGTGACACTATGCTGTTATGGTCTGTGTTAAGACGAAGTCATGGTGCTTGGTGTAGTAATGGTCAACCCATTTGTGGTTTCTCTGGTTGTGAAATCAGTGTTACATTAGTTGATGTTAGAAGACTCAAGAGTGTTGTTTTGCTGATTTTGCATGCGAGTAAATTTTGAAGCCTGTTGTATTTAAGCGTCATTGTTTGGATACTCGGTAATGCTGCTACTTCTGATGGTGGGAGAGAATTATATACATATATACGGACAACTGAATGTACATGCACACCACATGAGAACTACATCATGTTGTTGAAAAATGTTTTTATTTTCAATGTCGAATCTACAAGACATGTTTGATAGTCGGCTACAAATCTGGAAGTAGAAGGCTACAGGTAGAAAACAGAAAGAGTGCAGTAAACATCTGTGGTTCCGTAGAGGTTGATTTGATTATTCAAAATGTTGACGTACATATGTATAATAGCTGTAGTGTAGAAGAGATATTTAAACCAATATGTTTGGTATTTGTTTTCGCCTGGATTTTACTTCCCGTTTCATGCTTATGTGTTGTTATTAATTTTGTGCATTCAATTTATCTGCATAATGCTTAAGTTACTGTGGTTGATTCACAGATGTTTTGAGGTTAATTATTGACGCAATGTTTTGTGAATATTTTGATTGTATGGCTGGACGTTTTAACAATTTCTCTGCTATGCGCTTCTACAGATTGTCATATTTAGTCGGTGGAATATCAGTTGTGGACTCGACAGTGTAATGTGTAGCTGCTCATTATTGGTTGGTGTTAAGTGACTAAACCTCTTACGATACTGCTGTTCTTTCAGCAATAATCTTGTCGACATCTTGTGAGCTTCTTAATGTTTCATTGTGCACAAACTGACAGTGTTCATTTGGAAATGCTGCCCTTTGCATCATGGGTAACCACCCTCGTAGATCCTATATACTCTCCACCAATTTGTTAATGTTGTTATACTGTCTATGTCAAAAATGTGCCATTAGTAATTTCTTGTGAACATCACTGGGCAGAAGTTGACCAGGCTTGGTAAATATCTTAGTCAATGGATCCAACTGACTATAAAATTATGTAAAGGGTAAATAACTGGCTGCGTAGATGTGTTACTTACACAAAAATGTGTATGACGACAGCGACCAGCGAAAAAATACACATGTACAGTAAATGTAAATATGTAATATTGGTACACGGTTGACACTGACAGATTGTTAGGATATTCGCTGCGATGTGTCAGATTGTCAGCAGCTATGCTCAGAACGTGGGTTGATTATAAATACTGTTTCTTCTTGTTCGTTTTGTACATGTGTGTATACAACTTAAAGTAGGTAATAAAACTGATCGGTGCTGCTGCCCTTAACTATTTCACGGCTGTAGGTTGGACCTGTTGAAACTCAATACTGTATATTGATGTGTGGGGTGGTCTCGAAACTTTGCAAAGTCCCAAATTGTACTGTTTTATGTTATGTAATTCCAGTCGTGTTCCCATCCTCACAATATGTGGTGTGGTACTTCAGATTAAACACATATTTTGTTTCTATCGACGTTCTTATATTTCACAAGAAAAGCAGAAAATATGCACAAAAGGAAAATAGTCGTAAAAGTTAACTCAGTTGGAACCTGAAACCAACTTATCGTGTTAAGTTACATCCTGGTAGACAACTCATTGAATGATGGTATTTATTATCACCCAAAATAGTGGTTCCTGTTGGAGCATACACCAGTATGACCACAAATCACTGCACATTTTCACCCAGTTAACATAATCCACACATTTTTTGAAGGTAGTTTTGCTAAGATGCGGCCCATAGTTACTTTAGGATTAGCAACTGCCCATAATACAATTTAGTTGCAACCAGCACATTCCTAAACATGATAGCAAGTTCCAAAAGCCACTATATTAGATTTATGAGTTTCTTTCCTTACGCATTACCACTCAAATGGTTAATTACCATCCACCGATATGTAAAGCTGTACAATTTTGGGATTGTGAATTGAGGTGACCACCCTTTTGTGTAAGCTAGAGTGCAGGGCGAATATTGGTGGTAATATAGATTTTAGCAAATATTGAATGAGAGAATGGCAGTAAACAGAATGTGATGGAAACTGCCAATCTAATTGAATCTCAACAGAAAGTATAAATTTATAAGAAAATGGCAGGACTGAACTGTGCAGCAGTTACTTGTAATGACGGAGAGTTCTTGGAGAGTAAAATCACTTGTACCAGTTGCTGGTGTTGAATGTGGATTGTTCAGCTTATACAAAGAAATAACGGAAATAAATCGTGCTTGTAAAGGCAGCTCCTGAAAACAGTGATGGGTTTTGTCACTAGGTATAGTGGAATTTTACACAGCTACCTGTATTCACAAAGAAAAGATGAAGTGACTTCAACAGGCTCATGATGTAAAATTCTTTGCAGTGCCATGCGTCTATTCTACGATTGTTTCAAAACTTGTAATTGTGACGGTAAACCAGTTTAACTCTGAATGCAGTGTAAGAGTTCTGCGTCCTTCTAGAAGTATTCAGCCATTTTTTGTCAGTCGGAATATTAACACCGACTTATCAACCAGGCCCTGTGTGCAAGGTTCCATTGAGCCTTCAGTGAAGAACTTTGAATATATTTCAGGATAACATCACCCTCAAGTGAGTTTCATAGGAGAACCCACATACAACATATTAAAAGGCAAATTTATATCTCTGCTGCAGTACACTTGTCTCTTGGTCTAGTAACCTCAAACAATTATTTTTGCTGTAAACAAATTGAGTGGTAGCTGCTGGTTTGCAAATAAAATAAAAATCAGAGTAATGTCATACAGAAGTTGTGTTGAATAAAACATTTCACAAGATACAAATTTTCAGTGTTTTAATAATAGCAGTCATTACATATGTATAACGCCAGTTTTGACCGTGTACTTAGTACGTAATGTAACAAAAGTGGCCTGTAATTTAATGACTGCCAAAGCTACCAGGCCTTATATAGACTATAACATAGCTTCAATACAGAAGCACCATGAGATTATAACGTGACTTCTATATAGAAGAAGCATATCAGTAGAAACGTTTTGCGTATAAATGCGTTGTGCATGCCAAGCATAGAATGGGGAATGTCAGCAATAGGTATCTATCAGTATTGCCTTTGACAAATGTCAATGACACTGCTACAGAACTACAGATCTATAATCCAGAGTCGCCAATAATGCTTCATGTAAAACTACATTCAGCAGATCTGAATCAATATAATTTCAACCATGACACAGTAAAGAACGTTTGCATATTAGGAATGCTTCAATAGAATTGCATGGACATACACCGATACGGTTGCATCTGAAAGTAATGACAAACCCACCAGACAGATGAAATACCACAAACAACCGACAACCATTCCTGGAATGCAGAGCCAATTATTAATTGGCAGCAACGGTGTGGCTACTCTCGATATTCTAAACACATCAATCATTGGAAAGATTTCTACAACAATCTAGTTTTTAATGTACACTCTTTGTTATTCTCTATTATTTCTGTGACTATTCTTACTGGAATTACATGTAAGTATGAAAATGCAAGTAAAAATATGCATGTACTGTATATATATACATAAAACCAAGCAAGAAACGACACTGGCCAGAGCTTTCCAAATAATTTTCATATTTGGTCCAAGACAACAGCAAAATTATCACAAATAAAAAACAGGCATTTGCAAACAGGTTGTTACAAAGTTCATGTACTTAGGGAATTCTCTGCATACTTGCGTGGCCAGAGTAAATATTTACGAATCCACACCTGGAGCTTGTTTCTAGCGGCTACACATTGAATATATCTTAAATATAACATAAATTGTTGGTTAAGTACTACCATTAGCAGCGAATAAAATAATGCATTAACTAAAAATGTGTGACTACATTTGAAAACCTATCTCCCGGGACAATGCAAGTGGTTTAATAGGTCAATAATGTATTTGTAAGAACAGCTGTTGCATTACGGGTAGCACTTAGACGATACATGAAGTTTTTGTGAACATTTGACACTACAATATGACAAGTACAAACTTCCTATTTGACAAGCCATGGCTGCAGTGTATCGACTGCGCTACAGGACATGCTACAACTTAACAAAGGCTTAGTCGAGACGGAGCCCAGCCCTCAATCGTCATCCTTGTCTTTCTTGCCGTGCTTCAGAATACGTGTGAACTCAACGTAGTCAAAGTTGCCATTCTTGATCGGGGCTTCGCGGTACATGTCATCAACCTGTGTAACATACATAATAGTCTGTATTCCACAGAACAGTGAACAAAAAAGAAGGGTGAATCAGTTAATCACTGTCTGTTGTAACTGCACTTTTGATATGATTGGTGACAATTATTGTTTGAAGTAACTCCAATGTCTTGACTGAATGTGTGCAATTTAAATATTTAGTATTGGGATGAGGGTTCATCTTGTAAGATATCTTACAAACCATCTAATATATTGTCCAAGTGCAACAATTATTCAGCAGTATATAACTATATATGCCTTGGTAAATTGACAAGTAAACCACACTCATAACATCATAGTCACATTTGTATCAGCAGACTTACCTCTTCATCTGTAAAACGATCACCCATCGTAATCAACAGGTCGCGTAACCGGTCTTCATTGATGAAACCTAAGACAAAAAAAATACAGTTTACACACATGTGTGAATAATAATTACAATAAGGAAATACAACAAATTACTGCCTATCAATGTTACCGAAACATTATGACATGTCACATATTCAACATAATATTCCGTGGTTAAAATAAAGCAAAAATAAATGCAACTTAGCTACGACAATACTCCCGATACATCCAGAAACATTTATGTTCATTGACCACCATTATCAGTGTACAGAAAATTTGCTCTGATGTTCTAAAAACAATCACCCAGACTTGCTAAACGATCACTGTTTAATAGCCAGAACAAGTATCAATAAAATACAACTATACATTCACACAGTAGCAACAAGAAGTCTGCAAAAGGAGTAAGCCATACCTGTGTTGTTCTCGTCGAAGCAAGCGAAAGCATTCTTGATGACGTCTTCTGGGTCTGTGCCATTCAACTTCTCACCAAACATTGTCAGAAACATTGTGAAGTTGATGGGGCCAGGTGCCTCGCCCATCATCTGATCCAGGTACGCATCAGACGGATTCTTACCTGCAATCACACAATATATGCATGTCACACAGGGCTTTATGCAGGATAAAATTATTGCCAGTCACACGTTTTGGTGGACACATGGATATTAACTGTTAAGCCAGTTTACAAACTTTATAATGTGTCTGACGACCTGAAATGGACTACAAACACACGAGACACCATTTACACTCACTTCTAAGTCATAACTGACAATATCTATAGTTTTGGAAGACATTTTTGGCCCCTTAATTTTGTTGGCGTCCACCACCTATCCACCTATATTTCTACCTGTCCACATTGGTTTTTACCCGTCCAAATGACGGGTGGGCGGGTCTCTGCATAAAGCTATGATGTCACAGTAATCCGCACAAATTCTGAACTTACAATGTCTAGACGGCCATTATGAATGAAGAGTACTTGTACGTTTCCACAGTGTGACATAATTAACCCCAACTACATTTTAGTGACTATCTTGTTCAGTTTTAGCTCAGGACTGTTAATATCACAATAGCTAGATTACCCATAACTAAATAGCTCAGCTATTTTGGTCCATCCCTCATTTGAAATGTAATAACCGTTATAGTACATTCCTCTCATTCTAATATGGAGTCTCAGGGCAAGACGGTTGGGGGAATTACTTTATGGTTAACAATTTTAAGAGGTTTATAACTGACCTAGTGATGCCAACATATCATGGAGATCCTCCTTGTCGATGAAACCATCTCTGTTCTGGTCAATCATATTGAAGGCCTCCTTGAACTCCTGGATCTGGGCCTGGTCAAACATGGCGAACACATTTGACGTGGCTCGCTGGGCCCTCTTCTTCGTTGTCTTTCCCTTTGTCTTACGGCTAGACATGATGGCAGGTTGTGTGTACACGAGAACTAGAACCTACAACACATACACCATTGAAAGGTACGCAGACGCGGTACGCAGACTGACACATAAGTAAGGCTAAGTTACTCATAGGGCAGTGAAACTCTATTCTATCTAGATAATAAAGTGATAAAATATACCTGCCACGCCCTTCTACACTATTACATACATCATTTAAAATTTGGGAAAAGTATTACTTTAAATACTCTACAGGCAATGAACAGCTTATTTTGAAACTGATTATCCAAACAGACATGAAACAATGTGAAATTACCAAAAGTTGAGATGTGAACTATGTTAATACACTATCGTAATTGAAAAATATGTTTTAGGAAGTACTTCTTACTAAACAGAGTATAATCATAATGTTACATCACGACAAGTACAGCTTTTTCAACTTGCCACTCACTTCAAATTGCACGGCACGTTTAAGTTACAAACCCAGTATAAAGTTGCAAACTTACAAAATCGATTTGCACGGAAGTAAACCTGTATTATATGGCTTTAAACACAAACGTCGACCAATAATTCCATTACACAACTGAAAAATGTTTTTCAATCATACCCAATAGACTCACCCCGCGGGCTCAGCTGTCGCGCCGGCCCGTCACATACAGACGCCGATTATGTTATCTCATATCTGAATAGGTCAACTAGCATGCCAAACATACCACGACTTCGTGCAACAATATTGAAAATGTCAGGATAAACATGAAACAACTGCTAAACTTTTTAAGCTTAGAACATACTATACTAATAGCTGAGTATGCTATCCTTAATAACAATTTCTTTTCAACTACATTTAAGCGGATATTTTAATTTTTACTTACCGACAGCGTAAGCCACTTAGCCACTTGAAGCGAAGTTCCAACTTGATGTCCGGATATCCGGGTCGTGAATCACCCTACCTCTAAAAACATCCACCAGATGGCGATGCACAGTTTAATGCAAAACGAAGGCCTAAGGACTCCGTTAACATAATCATGCAAATAAATTAGGTCATTGTGTTGATTGCGCATGCTGTTAATCCATGTAAGAAACACACACAAAATTGCATTAAAATACTTGAGAACAGTCTCATAATTTTCCCAGTAAGCATTGCGTTGGTCCTTGCAGCAATGGCGACCTCCTAGGGGAAACTTCCTGTATCTTTCTTTCTAAAATATTCGGCAAGAAAATGGTGCAGTCAACTATAGATGATAAAGTCAATCAACTCGTGAATGATCTGTTGGTGAGGTCAACAATATTTTAGCTAATGCGAGTAAATCATGCACTTATTTTTTGGTGTAAAGCCAAAGTTGTGAGGACTCCGTGGAGGACTCGGTTAACTTCAGACTTGACTCAGTCTGTGTCAGTCATTATCAATAGACTAATCAGAATGAGAATAGATGATAAAATCATGCATGCCGATTTCTCGATAAATGCTATTAATTGCGGATCATGACCCCATTTTTCTACTACCAATGTACTTCACCAACCCATCTTTTTCTCAAATTGTACACGCCAAGTTCCTTACACACATACACGCTTATGAATGAGCAACCTTTCACTTTCTGTATATATGTGAAAGATCCAGTGAGCTCGGTGGATGAGTAAAAGGCTCCAGCGGCATGCATGTCAAGATGGAACACTGTTGCAGAAAGCAGAATCGGTGGAAGAAGCTTTCTGTGGGTTCTTACTTGAGACAGACGAAGGCCAGCGGATAAGGAAGGAGTCATGTGTCGACATGGTGAAGAAGTTCTGGGTGGACGTCCCTCAGGTGAGAGAAACCAATGGTGTACGTAGGTTGTGCACAACTGTAAGTGTCTAAGTGGTGGGCGCAGAATTCAGAGTCCATCAGAGAGTCTTTCCAGAATTGTGAAATCTCTCAAGTGTGTGTAATCTGTATACATGAGGCATAGTGAAGTGAGAATTACCCATTCTCACTGATTTAGTCACTCTCACACTTACAGAGACTCACTCACACTCATTTTGTGTCACACACACACACACAAACACACACACACACACACACACACACACACACACACACACACACACACACACACACACACACACACACATGTATGCATAGTTGCACAAGCAAGGCACACAACACATGTCTTCGCAGTTCGCACACACATGCACTCATATTGTCTCACTTGCTCTACTCTTCTCTTCCTCAATGATATGAGCGAGCGAACATAAAACACCATTTATTTATGCAATGTTTACAAACAAACCAGAGAAAGTTATATATAATGTGAGCCTGAGTGAACTAACTATGTTGTTTGTGTGTGTTGTGATCAGGTGTCACTGGAGGCAGCACTGAAGTGTTTTGTGACAAGATTCCACGCCCAGGCCAACACAAAGAGGGCAAAACTACTTCTCGAAACACTGGAGTCTCTTGTAGAAGCCAATACTATCCCTGCCAGGTGAGAGTCAACCTGTCAGAAATGTCTTTTAAAACTTCTGGTGTAATATTTCAATCCAATGCATATTGCATAGTGTACATTGAGATATGTGGCAACATTAATTTGTGGTTAATTGGCAGAACATTATTTTAATAAAATGCCATTTCTTGATACCAAATATAAAAACGTGTTTCTAGTTTTTGGCTAGTCATAAATAGCAAACAGCACATAAATAGATTGTATATTATGCACTGATCTAAAAATAACTGGATTGCGGATCAAGCGTCACCGAGTGAAGCCACCGGATGTAGAAGGGTTGCCATTGAACCAATCCCAAAACAAAGGCACATGTGATCCACTCCTTCAGTGAGCTTGTGCTGCGGCAGGCCCAGTTCAGCGTGTGTGTTTTGTTTTTGAGAATTGTCGATGACAGCGAGTCAGTCTAGTGACATAGTGGTTAGTGCACCAGCTGTCACTCTGTTCGTATAAGGGCAACACTCCCTCTGCAGTAAGCAGGATGTTTATGATGACACAGATGAGAGCACCCAGTACGTACTCTGCAGCCACCCTCACCCGTTTCCTTATCAAGATAAATTGGGTGAAATACGGCCGCTGCAGTCAGCTAGTGTAGTGAGCTAGATACTATTTTCAGACAATATTGACTACAACACAATAAGAGTCAGGTGCATTTAATGATATCGTCTGGAATGTACATACCACCCACACATTTGACACATACGTATACTGTATATAACATGATAATGCACAAGATACTGATTTACTTGAACATGTTGAAACATTTCATTCAAAATATGATAATTGTTACATGTACTTTTTTCTTTAAAAGTGAGTACAGTTTTCAAATTGTATTTCAATGCATCTACTAAATCATGACCAAAGACAAATAATCGGCATGCAGTACATGTGCTTTGTTGTAATTGTTGGCAGTGCAAATGTAAACAAGCTAAATAAAAAATGTTTGGAATATACATGTGTGCTGGTGTTACAATGTAAATTGCATTTTACTGATTGACATTATTGTAGCTGTTAATCGCATACACATACATGTAGATGCAGTTTTTGCTGCAATTTTTGTCTGATGTAATTATTACAATACCCTACATTTGGGGGATATTAGTATTTAAGCTATCATTACATGAGAATATGACTTCGAATTTAAGCCCGTGATGTTGCCTGCAGACTGCTCATAGCATCCATTGATCTAAGAATAAAATACTAAGAATAAATTTAAGAAAAAAATAAATAAATAAACACAGTAATATAATAATTACAATGTAAATATTTTCAAATACAGGTAAACAAATGTCATCAATAAGACAATGTGGTAACATAAAAAAGGTACTCTACTAAAATATAATAACATGATAGAACGTAGTAAGATTAAATTAAAAAAAAAATATGGATTTAAAATGCCACTTCAAGATGATAATTCGTCAGCCATCAATCTGCTGTATATATAGTAGGGTCGTTACCTTTTTTCTAAAACTGTTTTCAACTTGACATTATGTTTGTGCTAGTGTTATGCGTTTGTCAGATAAGATGGAAGTTGTGCAACTTAGCAAAAGTGTGTTAAGCTGATGATTGCGTAGGTTACATTATTACAGCATAATATTATAACACGGACAACAGGCGGCTGCTGGGATCATGTTTGGACCCAAACCACTATTCCAAAATGGGGGTGTGGGTGTGAGTTTGGGCTAGGGTTTTGGATTTGGATTAGGGTTAAGGCAATGATCTATTATATAGAGATCGGTGGTAATATGTTTTATACAAGTAAATTCTGGCTTGATCCCCAAAGTCGGGTTTCCATTGTTACTACCACGCAGCGGTGACAACCTCGCACCCCATTTTGGAACAGTGGTTTGGTCCAAATCCTGCTGCACCTCTCTTCACTTTAATAAAATAATAATACATTTTTAGCGTAACTGGTTTGATTCTAAACATCATATTTGCCATTATGAATAATTAATGGTACCATAAAAAAATGTTAGACACAAATAATACTAGCCTAATATTAAGAAATTGGTAGCTGAAGTTGAGCCATTTAACATTGAAAAGGTCCACTGAGCGTTTGTTTTGGGATTGGTTTAATGGCGGCTGGCTGGCTTCATTTCACCGCAGGCAGCGAAGTCCAAAGCGCTATCCAGTTTATTTTTAGATCAGTGATATTATGTCATATGTAAAAAAAAGTTTTATTTATTTAGTGAAGTATATTATATACATGTCAGTGATATTTGAAAGTTGAAATGTTATCTCTTTTGCAGAATTATATGTGATGCCCTGATGACGAGTGAAAAGCTGACATACAAAGTGGCTGATAAATGGTGTCTCACATTCAAGCTTGTGCGTAGGATCATTGGCGGAGTGGACTACAAGGTTAGTACACAGTGCATTCACACACATCCATTAATTTTATTCTCACCCATGTATTTATGTGTTGCCTTGTACCTGTTTAAAACATGGTTTCTTGTGAGAAATAAATCGGTGTGGAATCGTATACAATTAAAATATACTTATTTCAGAACAGAATGGTTATTTTACAAGTTGTACGTTGTAATAACATAAGTATCTCTGTGTAAGACTTCTAAAGTGAGAACACTAAATGTATCACATAAAAAGAATTGCAATAGGAACTTTCATTGATACATTATGGAATTAGAGAGAAGTGGGCCCGCAGAACACACATTTTGTTCCTATGTGCTCAAGGTTATGTACCGGTAAGTGTCAGCTAGCAGATAAGATCCACCCTGGATAAGTGTATGAAACATCTTCATTAATTCACTAAGCAGTAGTGAATGTATATTTCGACTTTGTTTATTTTTGGACATCCTAAAAATTTGCCAATACTAGTATGTTATGTCTTTCAGACATGTTATTTTATGTGTCGGAATCGGAATATAATTATACTGTACATAGTGACTGTATGTTTTAGAACATAGAAAATAACGATTTCTGCGCACCGTCTGTTTTTTCACAGCTGAGGATTTTTTTATTTTAGGTGTCAAAATACATCATTATAGTCACTGTGCTACTCACAATTTAGTCATTTTCTGCTGTCTACACTATATTAAGAAGTACTTTGTTTTTGCTCACTCACTAGATGGCAGTAAAGGCTCTAAACTGCTTTAGTACACTCACTCCGTTAAATATTTGCCCTGATTCACATATATTTTGAACTTGTGTCTAATAGAGCAAGACCTAAACTATGTTGTGACACATAAGTTAATTGCTGGTGTTTGTGTTGGGTGTAGGGTTGCCGCGATCTGCTGCGACTCATGTTGGAGAAAGCTCAAGGAATTCCAAACAGTGACAATATACATACACTGTCACTGGTGGAAGCCGTGTACGACGTACGTAAGATGTCTCCTCTTCTGACCAGGTGTTAGAAGGCAGTGTGAATGATTACTAATTTCAAACGTATTAATTTATCTGCATACCCACAGGCATTTACGTGAATTTCAAACAAACCTCACAACATTTGCTGAACAGATTCATAATATTTTGAGTGTGACCAACTGATTAATATTGTTCCCACTTTGACATTTAATCAAAGAGAATTTTGAAAAAAAATCTGACAAGTAATTGTGTTACATGAACCATGAACATATACAGAAACATACAGATGCCTGTCTCGACTACATTGAAATGATAATTTAGTTTGTTTTTTCCCAAGGTGGTCAAGTATGTTCTTGACCGTAACACCTGTTTGCTGCCCAGTTACTTCGCGGTCAATGAGATCACCAAGATGTCTGTGGAGGACAAGCACTGGGTAATCAATCACTAAATACACTTTCGTGATTTTTTGTTAATATGGAAATATGATTAATAAAACATTCATGCTCTTCATATGCGTATGTCATAGCTTTATGCAGAGACCCGTCCACCTGTCGTTTGGACGGGTAAAAACCGCCGTGGACTGGCAGAAAAATGGGTGGTCGGGTAAAAAATGAAGGAGCAAAAAAGGTCTTCCAAAACTATAGATATTTTCAGTTATGCCTTAGAAGTGAGTGTAAATGGTGTCATATGTGTGTTTGTAGTCCATTTCAGGTCATCAGACACATTTTAAAGTTTGTATACTGGTTTAACAATTGACATCCATGTGTCCACCAAAACATGTGTGACTGGCAATAATTTGGTCCTGCATAAAGCCCTGGCGTATGTCCCAAACTAACCGAATGTGACATAAATTTAGAACATTGTAGATGTGAAACTATGAACTATTTACTGTATGACACTATCAGAATAATTTGGAACAATTGCATAATTTCGGTTGTGCTGAATTATGAATTATTGAATGTCTAAATAAAATTGGTTCTATCGATGGTGTCATGGGGTGATGATTGTTGTTTTTATTGCAGTATAATTTAACTTACTTTGGAGCTTAATTGTCGATGGTGGGTACGGTATTTCGACTTGTTAGCTTGTTCACATACTGGTATGTGACACCAGTACGCTAACAAGGCCTGTAACTGACGGATCGAAAAGCCGTACTCATCTTCAACAATTAAACTCCAAAGTAAGTTAAATTATACTACAATAAACACAACAACCATCTAATTAAGCTCCAAAGTAAGTTAAAATATACTACAATAAACCATTCTTGGAGCCATGAACAATGTATTCAATATTGTTGTGTTTGTTTCAGAAACTGGGTCAGCTGTTGGCAGATTTTGTTCAGACTTTCCGCTTCGCTGCAAGTTTAGTCACTGTCGCAGGTGAGTTGCTATGGATACCACACACACATACACACATACTGGTGCAGCTGTTGCAGCCAGGACAAACTCTTATTAGGGAGGACTTTCAACTCCACATTTTGCTGTTTGATTCTTATGTTATTGTATCCATTCCATACTAATTCAGTTAACTCGGCAGTGTAGATAACCACCTGGTTATAGGCAGTGGGGATACATATGAAGGAATAGCCTACATGTACACAGTGACTTCAGAATGGCTGAATACTCCCTGGAGATATTATAATTAAAAAGGCAAGTTATTATGTAGTGCAGTATCCAATCCTCAGGACTGTTCAAAGCACTTTACACTTTACTTCCCTGACAGACCTGTACACTCAGACACCATTTCGGCTTCTTTTATGAAGCATCCAGCCATATGCTACAATTAATGCATGAATGCTCGGTACACATATCCACCACTGCCTATAGCCAGGTACTCATTTATACAGCTGAGTGAACTGGAGCAACGTAGAGTGAAAAAACTTGCCCAAGGTTTTATCACCGCAGCACAGGATTCGAACCCGGGTTCTCGTAGCCGAGAGTCCAAAGACCCATTGCTCTCTTTGTGGACAAAACCAGACAATTTATAACAAGCGTATCAGGTTAATTTCTACTGCCAGGAATGTGGACAGGAAATGGGATTGAGCAATCTAATAATACACAGTATATAAACATTTGAATGGTTAATGGGTATAATTTGTAATGTGGCCTTCTCCCTTTCTTTCAGGTCGCACCAAACTGCTGCCCATTGTGGGTCATTCCAGCTCCAATGCTAATGTGTGGCAGCTGAACCCTAATTCCCTGCGTTTCCCACTCAACGGACCTCTTCCCTATGACAAGGTGAGTGTTGATCCCTAATTCCCTGCATTTCCCCATCAACGGACCTCTTTCCTATGACAAGGTGAGTGTTGATCCCTAATTCCCTGCGTTTCCCCATCAACGGACCTCTTTCCTATGACAAGGTGAGTGTTGATCCCTAATTCCCTGCGTTTCCCACTCAATGGACCTCTTCCCTATGACAAGGTGAGTGTTGATCTCTAATTCCCTGCGTTTCCCACTCAACGGACCTCTTCCCTATGACAAGTTAGTGTCGAACCCTAATTCCCCATCAGATGTACATTTAGATTTACCTGTTATATGATCTGTTGCCTGGCAACAAGGTCTGTCAAGCCTTCAAAATGGATGCTAAACATGTATAATATCTCGTTGAATTGAGGCCATAATTTTTTTTCTTTTATGACAAAAATACACAAAGTTGCTCAAACATGTGGGAAATGTTGTATTAGGCCTCCGCAGTAGTAATGACACACTAGTAATGTCATTTATTATATATACATTTTATTATTTAATATATGTCTGTAATCTTGTTCAAGGTTTTTTATTTTATCTATTATTTATTTTACCTATTTATTATTATTTTATATATCTTGTTTATACATTTATGTACATATTGACTGCGGCTTCAATAAAACCCAGGTTCGAATCCTGTGCTGCGGTGTTAAAACCTTGGGCACATTTTTTCACTCTACATTGCTCCAGTTCACTCAGCTGTATAAACGAGTACCTGGCTATAAACAGTGGTGACTATGTGTACGAGCAGCCTTTTGCACATTAATTGTAGCATGTGGCTGTATGCTTCCCAGAGAAGTTGAGATGGTATTTGATTGAATAGGTCTGCCGGGGAAGTAAAGTGTAAAAGCGCTTTGAGTAGTCCTAAGGACTTGATACTGCGCTATATAAAAAACTTAGCTTTATTTTACCTTATTTGCTCTTCTGTCACAGGAGCTGTGTGAGCCTCAGATTGCCCTGCTGAGGTACGTCTTGGAGCAGCCATACTCCAGAGACATGGTCTGTCAAATGCTCAGTCTCAACAAACAGGTTTGTATCAAGTTGGTGCACACCTTGAATGCGATAAATTGAAACATGAGACTACGAACCTAAAATAGACTGCATTTTGATTCCCCTTTCAGTTAGTTATGTTGTTCACGTGAACATGAACATTTCTGTCAGAGTAATCTCTCGATTTGAATAATATTATGAATGTAGCATTCTCATTACTCTTCTCTGCACAATCAACATATGTAAAAATATTAACAAGCCCTATATTAAAAAAAACTTTTCTTCTCATTGCACAATAAAATATGTACTAAAAAAAATTTACTGACAAAATTATAGACATAATTAAAGATGGCAGTGGATCTAAATTTGCAAATATTCGCGCAGTGTGAAAACTTGGAAAACTACTTTGTGCAGGTGAAGCAGAGATGCTTCGTGCTGGAGGAGGAACTCACCAATCTCGTCGTGCTGGCCATGGAGAGGTCAGAGGTCGACGAGGATGGCAACAACCAGTTGCTGTGGCAACACCTGTCCAGTCAGGTGATCTTCTTCGTGCTGTTCCAGTTTACGAGCTTCACAGACATGGTGCTGGGACTGTACAACAAGGTGGGTGGAATCAAGCACCACAATGATTGAGCTTTGGAGTCAATGATATGTATCTTTCTTCATTGATCTGGTAAATTATAAATACTTTTTAGTGGCTGCTCTTTTTTCATGTTTCCATAGGAAATGACTAATTATTTAGGTAGCCAAGCATTTTTACACCTTTCAAAAAATGATTTTATTAAAAAATTATTGGCCAAACGTTGTTTTCTCTGAAGAGTTATCTTGAACCTAATCAGGTAGTTTTCTGTAATTTTGTGTAGACTCATTCTTGTTATAATTCCACCCAATAAGTTGTTATCATAAACTTTACACAACTGTATGCAAATTGATGATGCAAATTGTTTAGATGTGGCCCTATTCCATTCTGCCTGCTTGTGCTTGTTGTAGTTGAAAGGTCGTAACCTTCGTAAAGGTCGTGATCACCTGTTGTGGGTCTTGCTGCAATTCATCTCAGGGAGCATTCAGAGAAACAAGGTAAGTCAGTTATCAGTGCGTTCACCACTGCATACTTTGGTGCTTTTGGGAAATACAAAACAGGCGACAGACCTTTCTTTGTGTTGATCGTCTCTGACAAGGTACGTAGAAATTATGAGAATCAGTTTATTAAAAGGTTCAGTATATTCTCACTTATGGCAGGTCATTAGGTATTCAGATTAGTATCAAGAGTGACAAAAGCAAATCATATAGAAATATTGTCAGACAAAACTTAAATTTATATCACTTTGCAAACCCCAAAGCGTACTAATTTAGTCACGCAGATACATTTTGGATTTAAATGGGAAGTAATATAGTTTGTGTATTTTTTTAAAAGGCTGTAAGGTAACAAATAAAATGTATAATAAAACAATACAATTACATTGGAATTGTTGTATTTGAATTGAAAGCAGTAGTACTGGAAGAAAGGTAAGTGTCATGCTTCTATGGGATGACCAAGGTACAAGTGTTAAATGAAATGGATAAGATCTACTCACAATTTGCTAGGATCACTATTTATGGCGGTATTATATTTTTCGGCATGGGTATCAGACAAAAACTAAAAATGGCATGTATTCGAGGACATGTTTATTTCCTGAATTTCATTGCTGTATGCCAAATGTGAACAATAGGTAACACACGTTCTGTCGTCAAAGAAGCAGACGCCCAAAAATGGAGGTTTCAGAATGTTACTCCAAGTCATGAAAATGTCCGAAACAGTTCAATTACCAGTAGCTTGTGTGTGACCCATGTGATGCAATCAGAGCCTGGCAACGACGTCTCATACTTCCAACGAGTATCTGGAGTAGGAGTAGGAGTAGGAGTAGGAGTAGGAGTAGGAGTAGGAGTAGGAGTAGGAGTAGGAGTAGGAGTAGGAGTAGGAGTAGGAGTAGGAGTAGGAGTAACTTTATTCTCAAAATGGCTGCCATCTCAAGATTGTTCCATTACAAACATGGTATGATCCCTAGCAAATTTTGACTAGTATACTTGACATATATGATTGTTGATACATGGAGTGGTTTCACCCGTCAGTTGGGGGAGTTCCTGCCGGTGCTGAAGCTCTATGATCTGCTCTACCCGGAGAAGAAGATGCTGGATCTGCCGGACGTCAACCAGTCGTCCTGCACCCGCAAGATGGCCGGAACCTGCATCTGGATCCACCTGGAGAAGAAGGCTCAGTGCGACAAGATGAAGCTCCACCGACCCATGCCACTCGCTCTCAAGGGACACACTGAGTGAGTCATCTAGTTTAGTCGTTGTCTCCTGTCGTATCTGGGTGATTAGATTCATTGTTGTTGTTGTTGTTGTTGTTGTTGTCTGAATTGAATAAACGTTGGAATTCACGCCATCTTGGTTGTTGCACACACTCCCAGAACTTTACATTCAAAATAAAAACAAATTATTATTGAAAATTGATATTTTTGATGTTCGTTTGCAAGTTTTTTATCCACCAGATGAAGATTTAATATTGTACGTATTGATTTAGAGATTTCCTAAATTTTTCATTTTGTTCATGGGGTGTCCATTTTCTAGTTTGTTTGAGGATTGAGGACTATGGTTTAGTAAATGATTTCATATTGTGTGTAATGGAAATATTAAGATAAGAGATAAGATCAGCTTTATTGCCATGTGTTTTCATTGCAGTTACAATAAAACATTGGAATGTGTTGTAATGTTGGGTTATACATTCCTACTGTAGTACACATGAGTCCATATTATATATAGATATTATATTAGCATGTAAGTTTGTTTCTTTTATTATTGCATTTTTAAAGTGCAGACATCTTCAGTCTTGTGCCATGTAATCTGCCTAAACATGATTGGTTATGTGTGGATTTTGAATTTTCAGGTTTCTTACACAATGTCTGCATTCCAAAAACTTGCCAATGACAGACTACAAAATTGCCCTGCTGTGCAATGCTTGTAAGTTTGATTTTATGATACAGTGTATTTCATGAAAAAGTAATATAACTTTTTTGTTTCAAATAAAAGTGATATTACTAAATTGCTATTTATGTTTCTTTACTTGATACCTAAAACAAGTTTGGTACAAATATGTCTATGGGGTGTTATCCGTATGCATGTTACAAGTTGGCCACAAGTCAAAATCTAAGTCTAATCACCAACACAGAATTGTATTACTTTTCAGATAGCACCAATACTGATATATTTTCACTGCCAATGGGTATTCTGGTGGAGAGTATCTATGGCAATGGACAGATGACCACCGTTCTGCCCGGAGGCATTACGGCCGCCGCGCCCACCCAGCCGCTGCCCATGAGCATGTTGGACTCGCTGACCGTGCACGCCAAGATGAGGTGAGGATAACTTGAGGATGTGGGTGTCTAACAAAATGTCAAATCTTAAAAAAATACTCATCCTGTCTTTAATATATTTGCAGTGTATGGAATGAAGGTCAGATTTTATGTTTTAGTCAACCTGTGTAACTGAAGCCGTGTGTTGATGGTAAGTCATTAGCCATGTGGTGATAGTAAGTCAGTAGCGATGTGTTAATGTTAAGTCATTAATCATGTGTTGATGGTAAGTCATTAACCACATGTTGATGGTAAGTCATTAACCATGTGTTGATGGTAAGTCATTAACCACGTATTGATGGTGAGTCATTAACCACGTGTTGGTGGTAAGTCATTAACCATGTGTTGGTGGTAAGTCATTAAACACGTGTTGATGGTAAGTCATTAACCATGTGTTGGTGGTAAGTCATTAACCATGTGTTGATGGTAAGTCATTAACCATGTGTTGATGGTAAGTCATTAACCATGTGTTGATGGTAAGTCATTAACCATGTGTTGATGGTAAGTCATTAACCATGTGTTGATGGTAAGTCATTAAACATGTGTTGATGGTAAGTCATTAAACATGTGTTGATGGTAAGTCATTAACCATGTGTTGATGGTAAGTCATTAACCATGTGTTGGTGGTAAGTCATTAATCATGTGTTGGTGGTAAATCATTAAACATGTGGTTGACTATTTAACTATTGGTCATGTGTCAATGTTTTGTTTTTGACAATAATTTCATGGTCAGTTATTGACCATGTGTTGATGGTCAGTTATTGACCATATGCTTATGATCAATCATTGACAGTGTGTTTATAGGTCAGTTATTGACCATGTGTTGATGGGCAGTTATTGACCATGTGTTTATGATCAATTATTCACAGTGTGTTTATTAGTCAGTAATTGATGGTCAGTTATTGACCACCTGTTGATGGTCAGTCAGCCACTGACCGTGTGTTGTTGTGTCCAGCCTCATCCACAGTATAGTGACCCTGACCGTGTGTTGTTGTGTCCATCCTCATCCACAGTATAGTGACCCTGACCGTGTGTTGTTGTGTCCATCCTCATCCACAGTATAGTGACCCTGACCGTGTGTTGTTGTGTCCAGTCTCATCCACAGTATAGTGACCTTGACCGTGTGTTGTTGTGTCCAGCCTCATCCACAGTATAGTGACCCTGACCACATGTTGTTGTGTCCAGTCTCATCCACAGTATAGTGACCTTGACCGTGTGTTGTTGTGTCCAGCCTCATCCACAGTATAGTGACCCTAACCGTGTGTTGTTGTCTCCAGCCTCATCCACAGTATAGTGACACTGACCGTGTGTTGTTGTGTCCAGCCTCATCCACAGTATAGTGACCCTAACCGTGTGTTGTTGTGTCCAGCCTCATCCACAGTATAGTGACACTGACCGTGTGTTGTTGTCTCCAGCCTCATCCACAGTATAGTGACCTTGACCACGTGTTGTTGTGTCCAGTCTCATCCACAGTATAGTGACCCTGACCACGTGTTGTTGTGTCCAGCCTCATCCACAGTATATTGACCCTGACCGTGTGTTGTTGTGTCCAGTCTCATCCACAGTATAGTGACCTTGACCACGTGTTGTTGTGTCCAGTCTCATCCACAGTATAGTGACCCTGACCACGTGTTGTTGTGTCCAGCCTCATCCACAGTATAGTGACCTTGACCGTGTGTTGTTGTGTCCAGCCTCATCCACAGTATAGTGACCCTGACCATGTGTTGTTGTGTCCAGCCTCATCCACAGTATAGTGACCCTGACCATGTGTTGTTGTGTCCAGTCTCATCCACAGTATAGTGACCCTGACCATGTGTTGTTGTGTCCAGTCTGATCCACAGTATAGTGACCCTGACCATGTGTTGTTGTGTCCAGCCTCATCCACAGTATAGTGACCCTGACCGTGTGTTGTTGTGTCCAGTCTCATCCACAGTATAGTGACCCGGGTGATGCGGCTGGCGAAGGCGAAGTCCAACACGGCCCTGGCCCCCGCACTCGTGGAGACCTACAGCCGCCTCCTGGTCTACCTCGAGATAGAGTCCCTCGGCATCAAAGGATTCATTAGTATGTTGTACTCATTTAACTACCGTCGATAACTAAATACTGGGCCACAGTATTTCAGCAGAATGTTTTCATACTGACAACATCCTTCAAAGTCCACATCTTAACATAGTGGGTCTTTTTTGTGTTCCTGGAAGATTTTATTCATAGGAATGGGAAACATTTTTTATATTTCTACAGTTTGTTGTATAAACTAATTTTGTTTTGTTCCTTGCCAGATTTTATTCATAGGACTTGGACAAAGTTTAAACATTTCTACAGTTTGTTGTATAAACTACATAAGCAGAAATGCATTGTGAAAATAGTCACAACAGATAAAAAAAAATCAACTGTATATGATTATCTTTCATTTGCTTGACTACAGTTGTAAAAAACAAAGTTGTCAAATGAAAATATTAAATGATGTCACAGAGAAATATATGATGCTTCCTCTTCTTTGCTGTCCATCGTGTCCGATGATGACCTCAGTGTAGGGTTTCGTCCGTTATGTGCTTTGCTCGTTGGTGAGAGAATAGTCCAATTTGAGATTTAAAGCCTCTCCCGCAGTTGACACAGAAGATGCACCAACATGTTTAACAATCTGAATATGAGCTGTTTTAAATAAACTGTTGAGATGAAGGGAGTCAACACATTAGCTAACCCATTGAACACTACGAGGGTGACCCATTATAAAAAAATTCATATATAGGCATATCAGTTGGACTTTTAGGAATATCCATGCAGACATATCAGGTGTAGTTTGACTGTTTCAGGTCAGCTGTTGCCGAGCGTGTTTGGCAGCAACGCGTGGGGGATCCTACACACACTCCTCGAGATGTTCAGCTACCGCCTCCATCACATCCAGCCTCACTACCGCGTTCAGCTGCTCAGTCATCTTCACTCTCTTGCCTCCGTACCACAGACAAACCAGAACCAGCTCCATCTCTGGTGAGTTCATCTTCTCAGTCATCTTCACTCTCTTGCCTCCGTACCACAGACAAACCAGAACCAGCTCCATCTCTGGTGAGTTCATCTTCTCAGTCATCTTCACTCTCTTGCCTCCGTACCACAGACAAACCAGAACCAGCTCCATCTCTGGTGAGTTTATCTTCTCAGTCGTCTTCACTCTCTCGCCTCCGTACTGCAGACAAACCAGAACCAGCTCCATCTCTGGTGAGTTTATCTTCTCAGTCATCTTCACTCTCTCGCCTCCGTACCACAGACAAACCAGAATCAGTTCCATCTCTGGTGAGTTTATCTTCTCAGTCATCTTCACTCTCTCGCCTCCGTACCACAGACAAACCAGAATCAGCTCCATCTCTGGTGAGTTTATCTTCTCAGTCATCTTCACTCTCTCGCCTCCGTACCACAGACAAACCAGAACCAGCTCCATCATTGGTGAGTTTATCTTCTCAGTTGTCCTCACTCTCTCGCCTCCGTACCACAGACAAACCAGAATCAGCTCCATCTCTGGTGGGTTTATCTTCTCAGTCGTCTTTACTCTCTCGCCTCCGTACTACAGACAAACCAGAACCAGCTCCATCTCTGGTGAGTTTATCTTCTCAGTCATCTTCACTCTCTCGCCTCCGTACCACAGACAAACCAGAACCAGCTCCATTTTCTGGTGAGTTTATCTTCTCAGTTATCTTCACTCTCTCGCCTCCGTACCACAGACAAACCAGAACCAGCTCCATCTCTGGTGAGTTTATCTTCCCAGTCATCTTCACTCTCTCGCCTCCGTACCACAGACAAATCAGAACCAGCTCTATCTCTGGTGAGTTTATCTTCTCAGTCATCTTCACTCTCTCGCCTCCGTACCACAGACAAACCAGAACCAGCTCCTTCTCTAAGGAGTTTATCTTCTCAGTCATCTTCACTCTCTCGCCTCCGTACCACAGACAAACCAGAACCAGCTCCATCTCTGGTGGTGTTTATCTTCCCAGTCATCTTCACTCTCTCGCCTCCGTACCACAGACAAACCAGAACCAGCTCCATCTCTGGTGAGTTTATCTTCTCAGTTATCTTCACTCTCTCGCCTCCGTTCCACAGACAAACCAGAACCAGCTCCATCTCTGGTGAGTTTATCTTCTCAGTCATCTTCACTCTCTCGCCTCCGTACCACAGACAAACCAGAACCAGCTCCATCTCTGGTGAGTTTATCTTCTCAGTCATCTTCACTCTCTCGCCTCCGTACCACAGACAAACCAGAACCAACTCCATCTCTGGTGAGTTTATCTTCTCAGTCATCTTCACTCTCTCGCCTCCGTACCACAGACAAACCAGAACCAGCTCCATCTCTGGTGAGTTTATCTTTTCAGTCATCTTCACTCTCTTGCCTCCTTACCTTAAACGAATCAGAACCAACTCCATCTCTTGTGTGTTCTTCTCAAACCAGATACATTGTGATGTCATCTTGGGTGGGGGGTTTCAGCACTTCTGTTTTGAATAGCTTAAAGTAAAAACATGTACCTGAGAACTAGTTGATACGTTTCTCCAATGATGATGTGTCATGCATCTTCTAAGGAGTCTTGTTGTCCGTGTGTAGCATAGAGAGCACCGCCCTGAGACTTATCATGGGCCTGGGCAGCTGGGAGGTTCAGCCCCAACTGTCCCGCGTCTTCAGCGAGCCCAAGACAATGCAGCTACTGTCGAGTGATTCGGAGGAACTGAACAAGGCGTTGGTGCTGACGTTGGCCAGATCCATGCATGTCACTGGTTAGTGCTCCTGTTTCTGCTTTATCATGGTTATGTGTGTCGGTCAAAAATAACAAATGTTTTCCTGAAACAAATGCATTGACATAATTATGTTACAATGTATGAGTATGACATATAAAACATTATTTAAAATAAAAAATAAATAAAGATATGGTTGTATGCAGGGTATGACATAAAACATTATTTATTTAGAGTACACAAAGTAAATAAAGATATGGATATGTGTCACAGTATGAACAAAATAAAATAAAGATGGTTGTGTGACAGGGTTTGGCACAAACAAAATAAAGAAACAGTTATGTGACAGGGCGTCACCTATAGAAATAAAGATGGTTGTGTGACAGGGTATGGCATAACAAAATAAAGGAACAGTTATGTGACAGGGCATCACCCATACAAATAAAGAAGGTTTTGTGACAGGGTATGGGATAGCAAAATAAAGAAACAGTTATGAGACATGGCATCACCCATAACAAATAAAGATGGTTGTGTGGCAAAGTATGGCACAAACAAAACAAGGAACCAGTTATGTGACAGGGCATTGCCCATAAAAATGGCATGTGTGGCACAAACAAAATAAAAAAATGAAGTTTGAATATATTGTTCATGGCTCCAAGAATGGTTTATTGTAGTATAATTTAACTTACTTTGGAGCTTAATTGTCGAAGATGAGTATGACGTTTCGACCCGTCAGCTACGGGCCTTCTTCACGTACTGGTGTCATGTGTGTTGTCTCAGATTTTGGTGGGATAATTTGGTCGTAGATGGCAGGCAGATGGTATCCCTGGTCTCTGTTCATGGTAGGGGCTCTTTGTTTAATATAGCCCCCTTCACTTTTCTCTTGTGCCAGTTGGATTCATGGGTCAGTACTTTAGGCTTCTTCATGGACACTGAGTGTCCTGTGGTCCGGCAATGGTCTCCTACTCCTGTTGGTTTATCCAGGTTTGTATGTTCTTTGAATCTCTGGCTGAGTGTTCTCTTGGTTTTACCTATGTATATGTGGCTACTGTCGATATCACACATGATGTTAAGATGGTTCCATACTTGTATTCATTGGGTGTTCTGTCTTTAAGGTCTTTAGGCCCGTAGCTGACGGGTCGAAACGTCATACTCATCTTCGACAATTAAGCTCCAAAGTAAGTTAAATTATACCACAATAAAGACATAATTATGTGACACATAAAACAACGACATGTCTGTGTGTCAGGGTACGACACGGCGTCGGGGAGTCGCAGTAAGGAGTCTGGGACGTGGTGGAAGGACATACTCACCACCATCCTCCAGTTCACCCCCCACAGCTGGTCCAGTCACACCCTCGCCTGCTTCCCCAGCGCCATCCGGGACTTCTTCCACCAGAACGCTGTGCCTCGCGAGGACAAGGCCATCCTCAAGAGGAACGTCGATGCCGAGTACCGCAAGTGGAAGAGTGAGACTCGTTTTATCCTAATTTTTGTAGTTTTATTTTAATACTTTGTTGTTAATTTAATCTTACTACGTACTATCATGTTGTTATATTTTAATAGAGCACCTTTTATGTTAGCGCATTGTCTTATTGATGACATTTGTTTACCTGTCTTTGAAAATATTTACATTTTAATTATTGTATTACTGTGTTTATTTATTTATGTATTTATTTTTATATTTTCTTAAATTCATTCTTAGTATTTTTTTGGAGAACCACATTGGAAACAAGTGTGCTGTTGTGTGCTTTAATGTGTCTATCCTCGGTATATATTATATATATATATATGTATTATAATGTTTTACCAAATAAACTCACTCACAACGTGACCAGTACGTCGCAATTTGATTATGTCACAAAATTTATGTGTGTGACTTTTGTCAGTGATGTTAATAAGTAAAGATATGTTAATAAGGGTTACATATGTAAATTGCATTACTGTTGTGGCATGATATATCCTAGATCAAATATTCCTGCTTACAGATATTGCATTAGAAACTTTGCCATATTGTAAAGAAATATTTAGGTGTCCAAATTTCATCATAAATATTGAATGGAGTACATGAATGTATAATATGTTTGGCATCCTTTATTTTACGGCTTGGCATACCTTTTACTAGGGAACGGGTCTTGATGGAATCAATAGTTGTGTTGTAGTGGTTATGTTGCATTAGTGTGACTTTGTAAGTTTAACGGCAAGCACAGTGTGAAATGTCATGTCTTCATCATAATTGACTAAAGTGATGCTGTTGTAGGTATGGCGAGTGAGAATGATTTAGTTGCACACTTCTCTGTGCAAGCCACAGGCACGCCCCAGCTGTTTCTCTGGTCAGTGGTCGACTTATACCTTTTTTGTTGTAAAGAAAAAGACTTCAAATGAGAATTTAAACAAAATACACTACGAAATACACACCGTGTGATCAACATCCTGTCTTATATAAGGGTTATATATGTGAATTGCAGACCTTGTTGCTAGTTCAATCAATTGATGGCTAGATCAGTTGAGTTTAATAATTATATCAGATCACTTGTGAAAGTGCAAACAACCTATTGTTATAATATATATATATATATATATATATATATATATATACATATATACATATATACATATATACATATATACATATATACATATATACATATATACATATATACATATATACAGACAGACAACCATGACTTTTGATGGCCAGATCAAAAAAGTATAAATTGTCTCATGATTCTTTCAGAAATAAACGACACATATGCAAATGAGCCAGTGTATTAAGCTGTTTGCAAAATGATTTTAAGGCAAATTCTACGGTAAATGCAAACTTTTGTTGTGATAGCAGTTTTATATTGTCACATTGTAGCTCTTGCCCTCGTAATTGTTTTAGCATCTTGTGGAGGTCTCTGCTCGAAGACAACAGAATCGCACCAACGGCTTACAAGTAAGTTGAGGCTGACTGCACATATATAATTAACCTACTGAGGTTTGTATGTTTATAAACATTAACTAGTGGGTGAAAGACAGGGTCATAAACTAACTAGAATTTGTTCAATTATAACCCACAAACTAGAACGTGTTCAGTTATACTTATAATCAATTAAAATGTTATGCTAATCTCAGTATTGTTTGAATGAACAACAGTGTCGTGTAAAATCAGATATGAATGAATAAATGAATGAAAGTTCATTCAACAATAATAACATAGTAATATTACAACATATTATGGGAAAGATAATACAGTACATTATGGGAAAGATAATACAATACAATTTCATGATTGATTGATTGACAGTTCAGATGTGAAATATATATATATATGTGTGGTGATGGAATGCGACTGGTTTACAGAGTGTTGGAGAGACTGGGCCCACGGTCACTTTCCGGTCATCTTCGGACGTTTGCGGACTATCTGGTGTACGAGTTCTCGACATCAGCTGGCGGTCAGCACGTGAACAAGTGTGTCGAGGCCCTCAATGACCTTATATGGAAGTGCAACATTGTCTCCATCGACCGTCTAGTGCTGTGTCTGGTAAGATCTCACTCACGCTGGTGGTGTCTCAAAGGTCAGAGTTCATGAGAGCGAAACCAGGGACTGTTTCTCAAAAAATTTGAACAGTGAAATTGGATGTTACAAATTGTTCAGCTGTTGGTAAAAGTCAGGATAAATATGTGTATGGTGCAGTAAAAATTAAAGAAAGGCAAGTTCTTATATCGCGCAGTATCCAGTCCTTAGGACTGCTCAAAGTGCTTTTACACTTTACTTCCCCGGCAGACCTATTCAATCAAATACCATCTCAAACTTCTCTGGGAAGCATCCAACCACATGCTACAATTAATGCGCGATGGCTGCTCATACACATAGTCACCACTGTCTATAGCCAGGTACTCATTTATACAGCTGAGTGAACTGGAGCAATGTAGAGTGAAAAAACTTGCCGAAGGTTTTAACACCGCAGCACAGGATTCGAACCTGGTTCCTCTTAGTCGAGGGTTCGAAGCTCTACCACTTAGCCATTGAGCTCTACGAGACAAGTAGTGTATGCAGTTGTAGATGTGATGTCTATCATAGCAACTATGCTGTATGTGTGCAGCGGTAACGTGTACTGTCATACGTGTGATGTATGCCAGTACAGCTATGCTGCATATGTGTTGTCATGTGTGTGATTTGACAGTGGACAGTACAACTGTACTGTCAGGGTGCTGTCACTGCGAGGGATATGTACTGTACAGCTGTGCTGTAAATATGATGTCACGTGTGTTATGCATGCAGTAAGTATTGATTTGCTGTGTTTGCCGTTGCCCTGTATACTTGCTGTTATAACTGTGATGTGTGCCAGTGCCTCTGTGCTGTATGACTGCTGTCACCAGTGTGATGTAGGATGTGCTGTATGTGTCATGTTGTAAGTCTATAGCACAGCACACTTGTAGTAGCACAGTGGCTAGACCTATGTGGAGAAGATAACCTGGGTTTGAATCTATGCTGGCGTGTCAAACCTTGGACAAGTTCATTTACTCTACATTGCTCCAATTCACTCACCTATATGAATGATTATCTGGCTATAGACAGTGGTGAATATTTGTGGACGAATAGTCTTTGCAGATTAATTGCACCATGGCTAAGTACTTCCCTGAAAAGTCAAGATTGTATTTGATTCTTCTTCTTCCATATACTGGACTGGGCCCTTGCAGGGCATTAAAAGTCCAATCGAAGCATGTGCGCTTATCTTAAAACAGTTAATAAAAAAAACGTTAATAGAGTTATTCTATGGACCTCTGGTGATTTAAAAACATTATTATGTTTGTGCTGCAGGCACTGAGGAGTCTGGAAGGGAATGAGGCTCAGGTGTGTTTCTTCATCATCCAACTGCTGCTGCTGAAGCCATCCGACTTCCGCAACCGAGTGCGAGACTTTGTCAATGACGTAAGTGGCCCCTGATGAAACGTAAACCACCAGCAGCCTTAGTATCGTCTCAGTGGCAGTGGTGGTTTGGCTGTAGGCTGCAGGTGCTGTTATATTATGTTTAATCCAGTGTGTCCATCAAATGTCTAGTGAGACTGTTTGTGTTGATAATCACAGCACAGAAGTTGTGACAACAAGAGTGGATCATGGCATACTGCTTGCCTGTTTTACTATGTGACAGTGTACACGTTATTAAGAAATCATTTCATGAAAATCTTCTCTAGGTGACGGATTGTAGCTCTTCTCTTGCTGTTTTCTTATAACCTCTGACACATTTTATTTCTGATTTTTTTTTTTTCACAGCCATTGTTGGTGTCAGGTCTGCTATTGATATTTCAAGATGTAATTATTGTTCCATTTTAAGTAGTAATGTCAATGTTAATGACAGATAAAAGAAATAGTTGAATATGTGTGATGGCAAATTTCAGAATTCCCCGGAGCACTGGCTGCAGACGAACTGGCACGAGAAGCATATGAGCTTCCACACGGTAGGACGAGTGGGGCATGAAGTAATGAAAGTGTATCAGAGTTTTGGCAGAGAGGAAATGAACTGTTGACAACTGGAATGTTTATTGATTGATATCAACGCTTTTGTATTGACGCACCTCTGTACTTGGTTTCCAAGGATTTAGGCACAGTAGAAGTTATCACATTGTTAGTATTATCATCATATTTAAAAGTATCTATATTAATAAGTTTTTTTAATATCTATTACAAGAAACAATTACATTTTTGACTTTCTGTAAGAACATAGTTAATTAATTGATATGATTCTGCTCTTTAAGAATTTGTCATTAAATATGTTGGATATACTAATGCATGAGTTCTTCTATACTTACATTATATCAGAGAGAATTTTCTATTTACATAATATTATTTAAAATGAGTAAATGTCCAGGATTTATATTTGTTTACTATTTATATCAGGAAACAGTGACTTTGTTTGATTTGTGCATCAATTAGGGATTGTGTGTATGTTGTGAGGTTTATCACTAACGTTTGTACATGTGTTATTGGGCTCTCTGTGTTCACCTACGTATTTATGTTATATTACTATGATTAAAAGAAAAATTGTTTATTTTGAGATATTAAAAAAAAATTGAGATCTTTTGTTTATATGTTTTTCTGAGGTCTGCCTCCAGCATTGTGGGTGGGGGGTGATGTAGCAGACGTCTGTTATAGAAATACCCTGAGAAGTTCTACTTTGAGGGTCTACAGGACATCAGCTGCCAGCCCTCCCAGCATCAGTATCTGCCCATCTACTTCGGCAATGTGTGCCTCAGATTCCTGCCTGTGAGTTACATGACAGCGATCAATACCGTAGCATGCTCAGCTACACTGCATTGGAAAAGTCTTGAAATCACTTGCTGTGTTTATATGCAAATCATGCCTATGTAAATATATGTATGGGCATCATATAGAAGCAAACATGTACTATACTTTTGTATGTATATAGGTAAATTAAATGTGTAACATTTCGAGTGGTTCTTGTGATAACGACAGTTTAATCTTAACATAAGTCACCCACCCCATTTCACAGGTCTTTTTTAATCACTTATGGTAACATTTGATTAACAATAATTGATGTATACAATATTATTATTATTTTCTATACTTGTTGGGGTCAAAAATAAACAATTTGTTCTGTGTAAGTATATGCATAAAACCAACTTTACACACAAGTCAGATATGATTGTCAGCATTTTGTAGTATATTGTTAACGGTGAAGTATTGAGTGGATGCCACTGACATTGCACGATGTAGGTTGACAGAACTAACAGCTTCATTTAGAATAAATTAAATATGCTTTTTACATTAGTTCTGAGAGATTATTATAAAGCAGAATGTATATGGGAGCTCAAGGGCAGAGAAGGTCAGCGGAATGGATATGTGATGTGAGTTGACATGAATTGATGTGAGTTGACATGAGTTGATATGAGTTAACGTGAGTTGATGTGAGTTGACATGAGTTGACTTGAGTTGACATGAGTTGATGTGAGTTGACGTGAGTTGACGCGAGTTGACGCGAGTTGACGCGAGTTGACGTGAGTTGACGTGAGTTGATGTGATGTGTTGCAGGTGTTTGACATTGTCATCCATCGCTTCCTGGAGCTGCCGCCTGTAGCCAAGTCTCTGGAGACAATGCTGGACCACCTCGGTGGACTGTACAAGTTCCACGGTACGTACCGTGTATAGGACAATCACCTGACACCAGTCCACTCCATTGTTTGGTGGTTCTTAGTTCTTAGTTCTTAGGTGGTTTCCTCCACACAGCCCTAACTTGGTCTTGGAGTTCTTCCCTAGAATTAGTGAGTCCAATACAGGTTACACATTTACCTCCTGTGAGGGATCTTTTACTTCCCCTGGCATAGACACCAGTTAGAAGGGACCACCGGCTTTTAGTGTCTCTTCCGAAAGACACAGGCAATTGTGGGGTAAACGAAATTGCCTAAGTTTCGAAACGGCGGTAGGTGGGATTGAACCACCGTCCCCTCGATTGACAGTCCGGCGCTCTACCGCGCGACCACCTCTCCCCTGTAGCTTCACATGTCACTCCTCTGCAAATCTGTTCATTCGAACATCATCTTGACTTCTCAGGGAAGTATTCAGCCATGCAGTTACAGTTACTCTCCACAGCCAGATACTGATTTCTACAGAGGAGTGAACTAAGACAACTCAGTTTAAGCAAAAATTGTCCTAGCGTTGAAATTGCTGGATGAAGTTTCAAAACCATGTTCTCTTCACTGAGAGAGATATAGCTGCTATGCTACTGTAGCTGCTATGCTACTGTAGCTGCTATGCTACTGTAACTGCTATGCTACTGAGCCCTTTCAATGTTGTAGCAGTCAACTAAATGAAACATTGCCAGATGGTGCTAATGTTGGAATAGGGATTTCTACTGATGTGTTGTGTTCTAGCCAATCTTTTCAGTAGAAAGAATTGGGACCCACTATTTACACCCAGTAGTTGTTTGAGTAACTCTGTCACTTGAAGACACAGATGCATGTCAATGTAACACTACAATTTTGTGGCCTTTCCAACTTGTTTTGGATAAGTTTTGGGTGGGTAGCATTGAACCTATCCAATTTATTTAGATTATTGGATTGTTTATATTTGCAAATCCCATCAGTCAATATTCAATAATCTGAGTTGGTTACATTGTTTTGTAGATCGTCCAGTGACCTACCTGTATAACACACTTCACTACTACGACCACAAACTGAGGGACAGACCCGCACTGAAGAAGAAGCTCGTCCACTCCATCATTGGTACAGTCGCCATTCACATCGTCATGGTTACTGTATCCAGCCTTGTCACTGGAAACAGTTGACATTAAAATTAAAAAGAAACGATGCCACAGATCAGTTGGAAACACAAGTGATTTAGTAATAAGAATATATTTTTAATATCCAGTTCCTGGTTTGATGTGGTGTATGAATAACATGATGCAGACATTAAAAAAATACTAAAACCATCCCATATAAAATGTGGAGCTAGCTTTAAAATATACACAAGTAAATATGTGTCACAAACTGTAAAAGCCGCTAAGAGTGTTAATGCTACACATTTTAATAATGTACAACATAAATACATGAAATTAGTTGAAAAGATACATCTGTATCAGATGATTAATAAAAAGATGAGATTAGGTTTCTCTTCAGGTTTACGTTTTATACAAATTTTCTGAGTAAATATACCAAACAAAATAAATACACCATTGCTACTTTACATGTAATTTATATCCAAAGAGTCTGGATATTCAAAATACGAATAATCAAGTTATATGAAATCGCCATGATCATATCATGCCACTATAATGTAATCATGGTGTTTTAGGCACATTTCCACTGTCTTTATTCTCGCAAGGTCTGTTGTGGTGCTGTAGGTTCGTTGCAAGAGATCCGCCCCCCAAAATGGTGTCTGAGCGACGACTATCAGCAGTACATGCAGAAGCCACCAGATGACACTAGCTGGACGCCAGAGCCGGAGTACTATGTGCGATTAGTTGGCCGCGTCGTTGACAGTATCCTTGTTACACAGACAGCATGCAAGTTCTCAAGTTTTGTAATCTGAAAAATGTTATCTGTAGTGTTGAAACTGTCATGGACGATTATCATAGTTTAATGGGACAAAATTATTGTATGCCAAATGTTTGACCATATGGACCAGAATATGATATATATATATATATATATATATATATATATATATATATATAATATATATAATTATATATATATAAAGTATATATACAGTGTATATATATATATATATATATATAGGGGCAAACATCTTATTTCAGGGCAGAACATATATATATATATATATATATATATATATGTGTGTGTACATACACAGTATATATAGTATATATATATATATATTATACCTAAATATATGTACACATACATTATATATAATATATATATATGTAATAGAATACAAAAAAAAAACAGATGTGTCAGGCAAACAATGTTTTGTCAAATGAGCTACATACAGATGACGAGAGTAAAACCATGAAATAACGTTGCACTGTAAAATGTCACTGAGGTGAGGTGATCCTTAGCGCTCTGCAGCCATCAGTGGGGTGGCCCCTCCGCCCTTCCCCAACTGCGACTGGCGGTTCAATGAGTTCCCGAACCCTGCGGCCCACGCACTACACGCCACCTGCATTGAGCTGATGGCACTGCCGGTGAGCTGTAAGGCAGTGAGTGGGGCACTGCTCAACATAGTGCTCAAAGGGTGAGTCATGTCAGGTCATAACCATTAGATTGATGATGGTGAGTCACATCAACTTGTAATCATTAATTTGTTATCACTCGGACGAAATGCCTGAAGGATGAGTCATGTATATATATTTGTTGTTCATAAATTTTTATATTGGTGATTGTGGAAAACATTTGTTTATGATGCCATGTAGCAGTAGACAAATGCCTCTACCAGGTAAAATACACTTTGGGTAGGAAAAAATGAAAGTGTTTGATTCAAGTGTTCTGCAGAATTGAACAGTCTTTGATATACATTGATGCATTCCTTAAACGTCACTCTTTGGCCGTGGTCATCTTTCAGAGCAATGACCATCCCCCGGGACAACATCATGTCCTGGATGAATGCCATCGGACTCGTGCTCACTGCCCTCCCGGTTAGTACGGCATCATCTCTCTGTGTGATAATTATTTGTCATAATATGACATGTAATTTCTGATTTATTTTTGAAAATTAGGAAAGTATAATAATATTATACAATTTTTTTATTGTAAATTTAGAATTCATAAATAAATGGATTATAAACATTAGTAAAACTAGTTAAATAAATATGTAAAATAAATTTCTTGTTGTATTGTAAAGCTAGCGAGAAGTTGATTATGTTTCTGTCTGTTTCTTTTCCTCAAAACCATCTGTATTTCCAAGAATTGTGGGGTTACTGCATAATGCAAATCGATTAGATCAACCTGGGGCAAGGTAGGACAACTACCTTTAAAGATTGACAGTTAATTACAATGTATCCTATCATGCCCATTGCTATGATAATCCACTAGTTGACCCCTGACCCCACAGGATGGCTACTGGACACTGCTCAACACTCGCATCATTGAGACTCTACAGAACCCCGCCCTGGTGAACCCCCACCCCGGCAGTAAACCCTTCCAGATGTTCAACTTCTCCGGCAGTCACCAGGTGATCGGAGAGCAGCACTGTGGCTACTTGTTGGCACTGTGCCATGCGATCTGGCACCATGCCAGCATCGGCCAGCTCAGTAGCATTCCACAGTGAGTGATGTTGTCACTTCTAGTTTGTGTTAGTAATGTTTTAGAACTGTTTATTAGTTTTCTTTGGATGTAGTAATATGGTTTTTTGGTTCATGTTATGGACGCCGCTCATTCTCCCATGCAGGACCAATTCTGTGGAACGCACTAACTGAGGATTTGCATTTCACAGAATCCATTTACTACGTTTTATTTTGTTGCACTGTATCAGTAAAGTATAGATCATCACAAGTGTGTTAGTAACTTAGCTCACTGATTAGTAAATCTAGTGTATTGTAAAGTGCTGCAAAAAATATTATTATTAACATGTCACTTGTGTAAGTTGTGTACAGTAAAAACCACATCTGAATTATATACCAGGCGGGTTTTGCTATTTTATGTTGAGTATGCATATGATGACAAGATGCTTTTAGTGCACACTGCTGTTTCATTTTGTGAAATGTTTTAACACCCCCTCCCTCTCCCCCCAGTCGTTTGCCCCCTCCATCTCCCCCCAGTAGTGTGCCCCATCCCTCTCCTGGTAGTGTGCCCCCTCCCTCTCCCCCCGGTAGTGTGCCCCCTCCCTCTCCCCCTGGTAGTGTGCCCCCTCCCTCTCCCCCCGGTAGTTTGCCCCCTCCCTCTCCCCCAGTAGTGTGCCCCCTCCCTCTCCTGGTAGTGTGCCCCCTCCCTCTCCCCCCGGTAGTTTGCCCCCTCCCTCTCCCCCCGGTAGTGTGCCCCCTCCCTCTCCCCCAGTAGTGTGCCCCATCCCTCTCCTGGTAGTGTGCCCCCTCCCTCTCCCCCCGGTAGTTTGCCCCCTCCCTCTCCCCCCGGTAGTGTGCCCCCTCCCTCTCCCCCCGGTAGTTTGCCCCCTCCCTCTCCCCCAGTAGTGTGCCCCCTCCCTCTCCCCCCTGTAGTGTACCCCCTCCTTCTCCACCCAGTAGTGTGCCCCCTCCCTCTCCCCCCGGTAGTGTGCCCCCTCCCTCTCCCCCCAGTAGTGTGCCCCTCCCTCTCCCCCCAGTAGTGTGCCCCCTCCCTCTCCCCCCGGTAGTATGCCCCCTCCCTCTCCCCCGGTAGTGTGCCCCCTCCCTCTCCCCCGGTAGTGTGCCCCCTCCCTCTTCCCCCAGTAGTGTGCCCCCTCCCTCTCCCCCAGTAGTGTGCCCTCTCCCTCAGGTAGTGTGCCCCCTCCCTCTCCCCCAGTAGTGTGCCCCCTCCCTCTCCCCCAGGTAGTGTGCCCCCTCCCTCTCCCCCAGTAGTGTGCCCCCTCCCTCTCCTTCGGTAGTGTGCCTCCTCCCTCTCCCCCGGTAGTGTGCCCCCTCCCTCTCCCCCCAGTAGTGTGCCCCCTCCCTCTCCCCCGGTAGTGTGCCCCCTCCCTCTCACCCGGTAGTGTGCCCCCTCCCTCTCACCCGGTAGTGTGCCCCCTCCCTCTCCCCCTGGTAGTGTGCCCCCTCCCTCTCCCCCCGGTAGTTTGCCCCCTCCCTCTCCCCCAGTAGTGTGCCCCCTCCCTCTCACCCGGTAGTGTGCCCCCTCCCTCTCCCCAGGTAGTGTGCCCCCTCCCTCTCCCCCAGGTAGTGTGCCCCCTCCCTCTCACCCGATAGTGTGCTCCCTCCCTCTCACCCGGTAGTGTGCCTCCTCCCTCTCCCCCAGGTAGTGTGCCCCTCCCTCTCCCCCCAGTAGTGTGCCCCCTCCCTCTCCCCCGGTAGTGTGCCCCCTCCCTCTCACCCGGTAGTGTGCCCCCTCCCTCTCACCCGGTAGTGTGCCCCCTCCCTCTCACCCGGTAGTGTGCCCCTTCCCTCTCACCCGGTAGTGTGCCCCCTCCCTCTCACCCGGTAGTGTGCCCCCTCCCTCTCACCCGGTAGTGTGCCCCCTCCCTCTCACCCGGTAGTGTGCCCCCTCCCTCTCACCCTGTAGTGTGCCCCCTCCCTCTCACCCGGTAGTGTGCCCCCTCCCTCTCACCCGGTAGTGTGCCCCCTCCCTCTCCCCAGGTAGTGTGCCCCCTCCCTCTCCCCCAGGTAGTGTGCCCCCTCCCTCTCACCCGATAGTGTGCTCCCTCCCTCTCACCCGGTAGTGTGCTCCCTCCCTCTCACCCGGTAGTGTGCTCCCTCCCTCTCACCCGGTAGTGTGCCCCCTCCCTCTCACCCGGTAGTGTGCCCCCTCCCTCTCACCCGGTAGTGTGCTCCCTCCCTCTCACCCGGTAGTGTGCTCCCTCCCTCTCACCCGGTAGTGTGCCCCCTCCCTCTCCCCAGGTAGTGTGCCCCCTCCCTCTCCCCCAGGTAGTGTGCCCCCTCCCTCTCACCCGATAGTGTGCTCCCTCCCTCTCACCCGGTAGTGTGCTCCCTCCCTCTCACCCGGTAGTGTGCTCCCTCCCTCTCACCCGGTAGTGTGCTCCCTCCCTCTCACCCGGTAGTGTGCCCCCTCCCTCTCACCCGGTAGTGTGCCCCCTCCCTCTCACCCGGTAGTGTGCTCCCTCCCTCTCACCCGGTAGTGTGCTCCCTCCCTCTCACCCGGTAGTGTGCTCCCTCCCTCTCACCCGGTAGTGTGCTCCCTCCCTCTCCCCCAGGTAGTGTGCCCCCTCCCTCTCACCCGGTAGTGTGCTCCCTCCCTCTCACCCGGTAGTGTGCCCCCTCCCTCTCACCCGGTAGTGTGCCCCCTCCCTCTCACCCGGTAGTGTGCCCCCTCCCTCTCACCCGGTAGTGTGCCCCCTCCCTCTCACCCGGTAGTGTGCTCCCTCCCTCTCACCCGGTAGTGTGCCCCCTCCCTCTCACCCGGTAGTGTGCCCCCTCCCTTTCCCCCCGGCAGTGTGCTTGAGTGAAAAAAGGACACTGAATGTTTGCAAGATAGAAGCACAACACTGCTAAACCACATATGAAAATGGTCAAGTGGGGATCTTGTTATACTGGAATCAATGGCGTTGTCTGTGCCATGGGGACATAAGTGTTTCCCCGGTTTTTATGTATGGTACAATCACAACCGACAGAGTCAGTTATGATTATGATGACCCTGACTGAACGTGTGTGATCTGCGATGTCTTTAGTAGTTCCTGTGACCTCCTCCAGGTTCATCCGTGAAGTTCTGAAGCCACTGATCAAGACGGAGGACCAGCTGTTGTTTGTCTGCCACCTGGTGGGACCGTTCCTGCGACGCTTCCACATCGAGCGAACCCGCTGTCTGCTTGAGGTACGGCCAACTGGGGTCTACAGAGTCTGGGTTCCACTTGTTTTGTAACATAAAAGTTCTAAAGGTACTGGACATTGTGAACATTCACTGTCGATAATTCAACCATGTCAGTTATCACTTGCCTTTCTGAATTATGTGAATCCAAATATATTGGTGTGTATATAGTTATATAAATATATATACATATATATATATATGCAAAAATATATTAATTTCTACTGGTATGATGTTATCAGTGTGTTTTTAATGAAATAATATTTCTATTTGAATGAACATCATGATTTGCCAAGTTGCAGGTGTGGGGCAGTCATACATTATACTTTCTGACTGTTTTAGTTGACGGTGGAGTTGTACGAGATACTGCAAGCAGTCGACAAGAGCGTAGAACATCTCCGTTACATGGATGCCATCACAGACTTCCTGTATCCTTTACAGAATCACTGACAACATAGCAAAACATCACCAGTAATAACATGTAACACATTGTCAAGCTGTGCTTCATATAGGACTAGCAAAGTACCCAGTGATGCTTAGGAAAAAAGGCAATCGCTAACGGATTTTTTTTGAAAATTGCAATCCCTGAGATACCATCCCCACTGCCCTGAATAAATATGTCAGCAGGGTCAAATCTCGCTTCTGAAAAAGGCAGTCTGTGATAAAAGGCTTGGAAATTGTGTTATATTGTTTCAGTGTATCACAGAATTACATTGCATGCTCACGTCATGAAGCAACAAAATCTTAGCATGGCCAAATTCATGCACAGCCTTATGAAATATTGACCCCTCTCGTAGTTCTCCTCACACTGGACATTTTTTGAAGTTTAAATCTATGAACCATCCACGTGGGCTCACTAGATCACACACAAAATTTCAGCCAGTTACATGAAAATTTATGGAGAAACATTGTCCCTTACACCCATGGCTATATAACATAGTAGAATAGGGATATCAAAAATGTTCTCCTCTAAAGTAGATATTCCTTATGCAACTGTTAAGAGTTCTTATAATGAGAGGCATCTGTAATAAAACATGTTGTCGTTTGTTACTAGGAACATATTTTATGACTAATAATAGAGTTGTCCTTCTCTAGAATTAGTGAGTCCACTACAGGTTACACATTTACCCCCTGTGTGGGATCTTTAACTTCCCCTGACATAGACACCAGATAGAAGGGACCACCGGGTTTTAGTCTCTTTCGAAAGACACAGGCAAATGTTGGGTTACAAAATAGCCTAACTTTCGAAACGGCGGCAGGGGGATTGAACCGCCATCCCCTCGATTGAGTCTGGCGCTCTGCCGCGCGACCGCCGGATTATTATTATAAATTATTAGGTTATCGTTACAATTCTGTTGATAAGAAATGAGATTAAATACATTTATAAGATATTTAATTCATGCAAAAGAATTTACAGAATTAGTGTTTACCAATTACTAAAAAATAAGCAGGGTATAGAGGAAAGAAACAGGGCTAGATTAGATGTTTGAACCTGTATATTCTTCCTGACAACTGTAAATAAATTGATCAGGTTATCTGCTGGTTTGTAGCTGTCTGAATGTGTTTAAACAATGTGTTGGCAAATATTTCAGAAGGATGGTTTACGAATAGAGAGAAAAAAAAAATTGTTTTGCAAAAGGCCAAAGGCTTCGTTGGCCACAACTTTGTATGTCGTTTATTTTGCGCTGGATGACTGTCTTGTTACTACTGCCTTGACCACAGTGCAGCTATCACATCAAGTACATGTTTGTGGGGAACGGAGTGAAGAACGAAGTGGAGAAGGTCATCCCGACCTTGAGACCCGCCCTCCAGCTGAGATTACGATTCATCTCCCACCACTTCAAGGAGGAAGCCCCCAACCCTACGTGAACCCTCGACACTTCCGATGACAGTGTCATCAGCTGAAGTTGTGAACGTTAGTTCTGCTCCGAGTGAACAGAACTAGAGTTAAGGAGATTCAAAGACCATGCCGTCTTGGTTCAATGGATGCTGTCTTGGTTCAAGGACCATGTCGTCTTGGTTCAATGGATGCTGTCTTGGTTCAACAACGTTGCTGCCTTTGTCCACCGTGATGCGATTCCTTGTCGTGACAGTGTGATGTGTGGTGTAGGTTAGCATCACAGACATTGTCATGTTTCGACAGAACACAATGGTGATCAACAAACTGTTTCACAAGTGAGACTATCTGATCTGTGCACTCATACCACTGAAGCAGTTAATTCCGTGTCACAAACAGCAGGATTAATGAAGGTTATTCCCTAGCATATTGCTAGTAAAGGTAACTTAAGCTATACGGTGTGTGGCTGTCATCTGTTGTGTACAGGACACCACTTATGCTAACTTTGTGTTCCGCTTTGTCCTTTACTGTAGGCTAGACTTAACTAGCAGTCTGTCGTGTAAGACTCAACTAGCAGTCTGTCGGTTAGACTCAACTAGCAGTCTGTCTGTTAGACTCAACTAGCAGTCTGTCGGTTAGACTCAACTAGCAGTCTGTCGGTTAGACTCAACTAGCAGTCTGTCGGTTAGACTCAACTAGCAGTCTGTCGGTTAGACTCAACTAGCAGTCTGTCGGTTAGACTCAACTAGCAGTCTGTCGGTTAGACTCAACTAGCAGTCTGTCGGTTAGACTCAACTAGCAGTCTGTTGATTAGACTCAACTAGCAGTCTGTCGGTTAGACTCAACTAGCAGTCTGTCGGTCTGTGTAACTGAGTCTGTCAGTTACACTTAACTAGCAGCCTATCGGTTAGATTTTACCACAGGCACAAGTAGGAAGACTATCAGGTCAGTTGGAAAATCTTTTCAGTGTACTTGACTGGTGAATAAATATTGACTTTTTCAACTATACTGAGTCATGGTTGACCGATCACTCCAGCAGCACGTAAGTCTAAAGTAATCTCTGAGGGTGAAGTAATTTCTCGATCATAGGGGCACTGGAAAAGTCTTGCTGAAAAACAAATGCTTATACTGACTGAACAGTTTAATTCATGTTTAGGTGGTGATAAGCAGGGTTGGAAAAAATCATGATGCTTTTCGAATAAATCGGATTTTTTTGATTAAATCGATTTATTTGATTTATTCAACATTCTCGACAATCACATGAAATAATATGTAATTCGGAAAATAAATAAAAGTGGAATATCATAATATACCTAATAGGCTGAACATTTCATTCTTAGCATTTCTAAAGAATTAAAGCAAAGTTGTTATGTACGAATTTAAGCTTTATTTAAAAATACATACAGTTAAATCAACTGGTAGTAGCACGCAATGTAAATATAAAATTAAGATAATCTGAAAAAATCGAAAAAAAAAATATCTTGATTTTTTCATGTTGTTTTTAAATCGATGATTTAATCGATGATTTAAATCAATTTGATTAAATCAACGCCAACCCTGGTGATAAGTCATCATTACTTACCACACTTTCCTGTAGGCTGCCATTGTATTTATATTCTTTGCTTACTCCTGTCAGAAAACCTGTTCAGCTTCAATGATCTAGTTCCGATTTTTTTTTTTGTCCCTAAAGTCAATACTAATATTGGGACGGGCTTTTGCTGTGGGTGCAGCTACTCTTTGGAATCTGCTTCCGTCTAGTGTGAAATCTGTTGAAAATATTGCTAAATCCTGCTATCATTTAAAGACATCCCTTTATAACCTTGTCTACCCACCATAGCTCCCTGGCGTATCAATCAATCTGATGACAACTGGATTTGTTTATCGACTGTGAGATTGATCAACCGTTTTGTATTGATGCGCCTCTGAGCTTGGTTTCTAAGGTTTTAGGTGTTGAGATGCCAAATTAATTTGAAATAATGTTGCTGTGCATGAAACATAATTGAACATACATTTATTAGCACACATTATACTATTCATTCAATCGACACTGTCTACCAGACTTGCAGTGAGACACTTAACCAATTTACATCTTCAGATATAAAATCATCGCTGATGCATAACAGGCTTGAGGAGGCAGTAGATTTAGGCAGTGGATTTATACTTTTGGTGCACCTATTTGAGCACTAATACAGCCTCAAACCCAGAGCACTGCCTTGCCAAAGACACAATCCCTCGAACTACCAAACACTGTACACTGTTTGTCAAAGCTGTCCATCACCAACTGTGACATCTTATATCACTTCAAATTCTGGTGAACTCGGCTGCCGAAGAATGTCCACGACTGGGGAATTTGGGTTGCTGGACCCTGAACTGAGGGGTTCCAGCGCCGACGTCACGAGAAGGGGTAGAGGCGGGGGGTACTGACTCTTGACCTTCTCCTTGTCCGACGATGACTTGTCTCTGCCCCGGTCCCGGTCGTGTTTGTCATGTCGGTGTTTGTCGTGGCTGTGTTTATGTTTGTGTTTGTTTTTCTTCTTCTTCTTCTTGCCCTTGTGGTGCTTGTGGCCGCTCGATGCGGTGTCATGCGGCGCAGCTGTGGCACCGCCGACAGCAGCTGTGGCACCACCGACGGCAGCTGTGGTGCTGGTCAGGCCAGTGGTTGCTGTCGTCAGTGTCGGTGGCGCCGGCGAACTGCTGATGTCGACGGACGCGGCAAACATCGACACGTCAAACGACGTTGGCGGTTTTTTGGCTGATTCTTCTGGAAGAATGAGTAAATCATGTTTTAAGTAATTTATCACATTATTTTCCAGTTTGTATATATACATATATGCATGTGTGTGTACACATGTGCCACATTTTCTGCTAATTTTATTTAAATTTAACAGATTAATAATCTGTTGAATTTAAATAAAATTAGCAGAAAATTAAATAGTTAAATAAATGATAATCATTATCATTTATTTAACTAACCAGTTTTTGGCAATTATGAATGTATATCTGCAGAGTTGCTAGATTTATGGTGCCTTAAAATGTACTCATTACTGTTAAGGAATACTGCAAGTTCAGATCATCTGGTCTAAATCATCTGAAGGTAACTGATGGACATGGAGAACAAACCTATGTGGTTGTATCAACTGACCTGCTGATGGTTGTATCGGGGGTAGGGAGTTGGAAGACGAGTCCTCACTCAGTCGGGCTCCTATGTCGTCGTCTCCCAGGGGCTGTGAGATCCCTGGGGAGGCAACGGCCTGGGGCAGTTGGGAGGCGCTGGGCTGCCCGGAGACACTGCCTGGTTGTGACTGGTCCCCAATCTACCAACACAGCACAGGCAACTTGGGCATGAAATGGTCATAAAATGTGGCAAGTCACACACAAGTCATATCTGAATGCCAAGTCGGGTCACACTCACATCTGTGAATTCCAAGTCATGATATTTAAGTTTTTAACTAGCCTAAAAAATAACTGCATTACATATAGTACGACAGCAGTGCTCAAACACCCACAAATGACATCCAAAAAGTGAATGCAGACAGGTAAGTACATAATTCCTAATTAGTTTGTACTGTCTTTCTCTCCCAGATACTTGACACAGCCCTCTGCAGGGCATTTAAAGTCCAACAAGAATCTGTCAGTCCACTACAGGTTACACATTTACCCCCTGTGTGGGGTCTTTTACTTCCCCTGGCATAGACACCAGATAGAAGGGACCACCGACTATTAGTGTCTCTTCCGAAAGACACAGGCAATTGTGGGGTGAACGAAATTGCCTAAGTTTCGACACAGTGGTAGGTGGGATTGAACCACCATCCCCTCGATTGACAGTCCGGCACTCTACCGCGCGACCACCGCTCCCCACTAGCTTGAACCATTATCTATCTATACTACAAAGCAGATATTACAATATCTTATAATTATCAATCATTTCTCCCAACTGAATATATAAAAACTTACTAACTAAAATTGCTTTTTGTTCGTTAATAGGGAAGTCGCATTCGAAGCCAAACTTACGGCAAATTTCATGAATGCCTGGGAGTAGGTGCTGCTCTCTGGTGGAGGAAGACGTCCAACAGGGGGCGTTCCCGGCAGTCCCAGCGGAGAGGCGAGTGAGGCTGGTTCGGGTGAATTTATGCCGTGCTGAAATAAAAATGCAATAACAGATTTACGTCGCAGGAAAACTATGAATTTGTGTTTGGAAGCGAGCATTTAATACCACGGATGAATAAACATTTGAACTAAGGACAGACAGATATATTTTTGTATAACAATAATAAAAACAATTGTGTGGATATATTTAAATGTTATTGAATAAATTTAAAGGTAAATAATTTATTTAATCCAGATTATATCCTAAAATGACACAGTAAACCTTCTCGAGAGATGACGACATGATAATCATAGTGTTGTCACTGAAGCATTGAAGTACTCCCTCCAATGGACCCCTCCACTGCCTGGCCGGTAACAACCCTAAAATATTTACAATGATACCAAGCGAAATGGTATCATGGGACCACTACATCGCTGTCTTGCAGTAAATGAAGCACACTGATAGCGGCTAAAACGTTACAAGAAAACATGTAAGTCTACTGAAAAGTTTAAACAACAACTTAACACTACTTGCATTAAACCAAGATAAGCGCCTTAAAACCACCCCACTACTGACTCACTGTGACACGCAGTTTAAATGCATCTTCGGCTGATGTTGCCTTTAATTTCGGGTCGACGCTGGAACTGTGCTCGAAGCCAAACGGTGGCAGAGGAGACTCCGACTGTCTCTTGAGTCTCTCCCGACCCTCGTCATCACTCATACTGTCCTGTAACACCAGCACAGGTTTTGAGTCCAGAAAGAATTCAGCCACACTAGAAATACTGCACAAAAACTAGGGTCTTCCATTCCAGGCATTTGACCGAGGCGGTCATATCGCTGTATAACACTTCAGTTAAAGTAATTTCTATTGTGCCTATATCATTGGAACTAATGACTTATAATGTCTCTCCCAAAAGACACATGTGATTTAGGGGAATTACCTAAATTTCAATATCACAGCCAGTATCGAATCAGTGTTCGGTCAGCACTAGGATTAAAACCGGTTTTTCTGATTGACAAACGACACACTAGCCACACATGACCACCACATTTAACATTGTATGTTATATCTAACATCTTTCTTTCTTTTCTGTATAAAATGCACCAACCTCGTAGACGTTTGGGTTAAGCATCGTCTTTCTCTCCTTCAAGTTGAGCACCATGACGGACTGAAACCAGGCGTATGATAAGACAAACAGTGTATCCCATGGTGCCAATGCCTGTCGCACAATTCTGCTGTTTGTCAGCTTTTGGTTTTGGTTTGTAATACCAGTCTTTATCCTAAGCCAAATGACTAGGGGGCCCTGTCTCAAATATAGTCCACTTCCTATACATAGTTAATAAAATGTAAGTATTTAAATAGACCAAAAATCAATGTTGCATAAACAAAAAATATGCATTAAAATATGAACAAGTTCATTCTTATGAAGTATGGCTCATTGTTAATAACATTATTTGAAAATTTAGTGATCTGATTTGAAAATGCGATACAACTTAAACAACTATTCGGCTCTATATAAAATGCTGAAGAGCAAACAAATTTAACTAATATACAAACCCCCAATGAGTAGACAAAGAATTATACAAAAGACATCGTGTATGCGACGTGCCCCAGGGTAGACACCCAAGAAGGAAAACGTTACCTCGGGGATGGGGAGACAGGAAGGCCGAGTGCGGCCATACAGGGTGAAGTAGAGGTCAGCCACATCGCAGCGAAGACGGGAATCGTGGGAGAAATGGCAACTGAAATCACCAAAGCCCCACGTCACATCACCGAGAAAAACTGAGCAGAATCCATGTGCTTGTTATTTTTTTATCTTTTATTTGTTTCGATGCAGCTTATCCTACGCACAGTGTAGATTCTGTAGAATGACAGTATCTAAAACACTGGTTAAAGGCAGAGGCTGTTCCAAGGTTTTTATTTATTATTTATTATAATGTTCATAAGAGTGTAATGTATATATTGAAGGTATAATGATGACCAAGTTATGCACTGAAATTTTTTTTAAACCAAAAAATAATGAAATATCCTTAGTTTCAGTGCAATCACTTCATACAAGTGTTGGTGAAATTTATCAGCTTTAAAAAATATTTTTCTCATGTCCAGTGATCCTTTAAGAAATGAAAATGTGTGAAATTTGTACCTTCTAATAACAGTGCACCCATATTCTTCTGTTTCCAACTGGTGTGATATTGTTGATTGTCATTGATGATGACACTTTTGCTTTCATATTAATTAATCATGTGACAACTTATGTGGTCCGATTTGGATATTAATTGTTAACAAAATATTTGTATACAGTGTACATACTAATATTTGGAAAGCATGCTGATTATAGCATGTATGGTTAATAGAACAAATATGGTATACAGTGTGAAGTTGAGGACAGTTTGTGCTGTATGTCTGGCTTGTGGATCTAAAATACCAGCCATACTTCATCATCTTCCAGAGTCTCTCGACCAGACCCTCCGCACTCAAGGTGTTGTTCTCCTTGCGACTGAAGAGGCAGGACTCTGTGAGAAACTGCAGCACCTTGTGTCTGTGAACAGGGCAGAGATATAAAGGTAAGTTCCTTGAGCACTCCTGTGGACTAGGTAAAGGTAAGTAAAGGTAAGTTTTTACATAGTGCAGTATTCAGGACTGCCCAAAGCGCTTTTACACTTTACTTCCCTAGGATGACCTGTTCAATCAAATACCATCTCAACTCCTCTGGACAAACACATGCTATAATTAATGCGCGAAAGGCTGTTCATACCACTTTCTATAGTCAGGTACTCATTTATACAGCTGAGTGAACTGGAGCAGTGTAGAGTGAAAAAGCTTGCCCAAGGTTTTAACACTGCAGCACAGGGTTCAAACCCAGGTTCTCTTAGTCGAGAGTCCGAAGCTCTACCCCTGAGCCACTGCGCTCTACAAAGGTACTGCAGTATCTAGTTCTCTGGAAAGCGCTTTACACTTTACTCTCTGGCACACCTGTTCAATCGAACGTCCATATTGACTTCTTTGGGAAGTAACCAGACATGCTGCAATTAATGCACAGAGATTATATGTACACAAATATCACCAATGTCTATAGGCAGGTACTCCTTCATATAGCTGAATAACCTGGAGCAATGTAAAGTGAAACAAATTTGCCCAATAGACGCGGCAACACAGGATATGATTCTGGTTTCTCTTAGTTGAGGGTTCGGAGCTCTAGCCACTGCGCTACTATAACTACAAATGGTTCCTCTCTTAGAATAGACACATACAAAAGTATGCATATTCGAAAAAGACAAGTTACACAGCAAAAAATGTGGTATTTCTAATTCATTATTTATTTATATTTAAGGACTGGTGGACATGGAAATATATATGATGTAATATAATATGAATTCAAGGAAAATGTACGTTTATTTCCTTTACTGTTCGGATTGCATGATGGGTTGCCTGGCTGCAGTGTATGTGGTCTGACCTGACAAAAGGCTCTGGGTCCTGCTCCGTCACGTCCAGGAGCCAATTCAACATCTCCACACTGCTCTCCACTACAACAAACAGGAGCCAATTCAACATCTCCACACTGCTCTCCACTACAACAAACAGGAGCCAATTCAACATCTCCACACTGCTCTCCACTACAACACACAGGAGCCAATTCAACATATCCACACTGCTCTCAACTACAACACACAGGAGCCAACTCAACATCTCCACACTGCTCTCAACTACAACACACAGGAGCCAACTCAACATCTCCACACTGCTCTCAACTACAACACACAGGAGCCAACTCAACATCTCCACACTGCTCTCAACTACAACACACAGGAGCCAACTCAACATCTCCACACTGCTCTCCACTACAACACACAGGAGCCAATTCAACATCTCCACACTGCTCTCAACTACAACACACAGGAGCCAACTCAACATCTCCACACTGCTCTCAACTACAACACACAGGAGCCAACTCAACATCTCCACACTGCTCTCCACTACAACACACAGGAGCCAATTCAACATCTCCACACTGCTCTCAACTACAACACACAGGAGCCAACTCAACATCTCCACACTGCTCTCAACTACAACACACAGGAGCCAATTCAACATCTCCACACTGCTCTCCACTACAACAAACAGGAGTCAATTCAACATCTCCACACTGCTCTCCACTACAACAAACAGGAGCCAACTCAACATCTCCACACTGCTCTCAACTACAACACACAGGAGCCAATTCAACATCTCCACACTGCTCTCCACTACAACAAACAGGAGCCAATTCAACATCTCCACACTGCTCTCCACTACAACAAACAGGAGCCAATTCAACATCTCCACACTGCTCTCCACTACAACACACAGGAGCCAATTCAACATATCCACACTGCTCTCAACTACAACACACAGGAGCCAACTCAACATCTCCACACTGCTCTCCACTACAACAAACAGGAGCCAACTCAACATCTCCACACTGCTCTCCACTACAACACACAGGAGCCAACTCAACATCTCCACACTGCTCTCCACTACAACACACAGGAGCCAACTCAACATCTCCACACTGCTCTCCACTACAACACACAGGAGCCAACTCAACATCTCCACACTGCTCTCAACTACAACACACAGGAGCCAACTCAACATCTCCACACTGCTCTCAACTACAACACACAGGAGCCAATTCAACATCTCCACACTGCTCTCCACTACAACACACAGGAGCCAACTCAACATCTCCACACTGCTCTCCACTACAACACACAGGAGCCAATTCAACATCTCCACACTGCTCTCAACTACAACACACAGGAGCCAACTCAACATCTCCACACTGCTCTCCACTACAACACACAGGAGCCAACTCAACATCTCCACACTGCTCTCCACTACAACACACAGGAGCCAACTCAACATCTCCACACTGCTCTCCACTACAACACACAGGAGCCAACTCAACATCTCCACACTGCTCTCAATTACAACACACAGGAGCCAACTCAACATCTCCACACTGCTCTCAATTACAACACACAGGAGCCAACTCAACATCTCCACACTGCTCTCAATTACAACACACAGGAGCCAACTCAACATCTCCACACTGCTCTCCACTACAACACACAGGAGCCAACTCAACATCTCCACACTGCTCTCCACTACAACACACAGGAGCCAACTCAACATCTCCACACTGCTCTCAACTACAACACACAGGAGCCAACTCAACATCTCCACACTGCTCTCCACTACAACACACAGGAGCCAATTCAACATCTCCACACTGCTCTCCACTACAACACACAGGAGCCAACTCAACATCTCCACACTGCTCTCCACTACAACACACAGGAGCCAATTCAACATCTCCACACTGCTCTCAACTACAACACACAGGAGCCAACTCAACATCTCCACACTGCTCTCCACTACAACACACAGGAGCCAACTCAACATCTCCACACTGCTCTCCACTACAACACACAGGAGCCAACTCAACATCTCCACACTGCTCTCCACTACAACACACAGGAGCCAACTCAACATCTCCACACTGCTCTCACTACAACACACAGGAGCCAACTCAACATCTCCACACTGCTCTCCACTACAACACACAGGAGCCAACTCAACATCTCCACACTGCTCTCAACTACAACACACCAACCATATTATGTAGTGCAGTAACTGAGAGATAGGACTAGAGGAGCATGGAGGATTAGCAAAGAAGCAGGAGACTAGATATTAGAACATTTTCATTTTCACAAAGAACAGTAAACGAATGGAACAAGATTATCAGCTGATTGTGTAGGTGCTAGTAGTGTTAATATGTTTAAACATAAAATCGAGCCAACTCAACATCTCCACACTGCTCTCAACTACAACACACCACGACAGGTGTAGAATGGTCACATATTATGTAGTGCAGTAAGAGAGAAGGACTAGAGGACATGGAGGTACATTAGCAAAGAAGCAGTGTAGACTAGATATTAGAACATTTTCATTTTCACAAAGAACAGTAAACGAATGGAACAGATTATCAGCTGATTGTGTAGGTGCTAGTAGTGTTAATATGTTTAAACATAAAATCGACATATACCTAAGACGGGCGGGGTATACTAAGATAGATGGGTTGGACTGTTGATAAGGCTTCCTAGTCCTTCTGCCATCTAGAGTTGAATCTCTAGGTGGCAATCTTGTTAAACCCACTGAGAGCTGTTTCACTATCATTCTTAAAAGTGGCTGAAACGCTTGAACAACCATGATAGTAACTGGAAAGGAAAGTGTTACATTTCACTAACATTTCCTAAATTATAAATAAATTTTGAGTAAACCACTGGCATGATATTGTTGACTGTCATTGCAAATGGTTCAACTTGAACTGTACTAATCCTATGCATGTATAGACCCACACAATTAAAATTATTTGCTTTTAAATTCAACAGTTCAAAGTAAATCTACCATGACTTGGTGATTTTAATTACAGGCGTGTTGTTTGTACAAAGGGAATGTGTTAAGAGACACCTGGCCCACCTTTAGTGTAGTCGACCAGAGCCTCGAGTGCGGCCAAACGCACATCCATGAAGTTGTTGACCACTGCGTAGCTCTTGAAGATGGACGGGTCACTCGGCAGGTGACCAAACTTCTGCAGTGTCCGGATGGCCTTGAGGCAGCTGGAAGAAAGATGGCAGACAAAGCACGAGTCACATCTTTGTTTCTTCACAGCCAGGTTCATTGGCCTACACCAACTGGACACGTGGAACATCACGGGTTTAAAAATAGTTTTAAGGGACTAGGTGGACCTCTTAACCTGTTTTACATAGGTACAACTCATAATAATAATAATACAATTTATTTGTGTAGAGGCCGAATTAATAGTATTGCTCTCAGGCGCTTTAATCATAATCCATGCTTGCCAATACATTCTGTAGTGATACATCAAACTATAGATGCAATGCAGTAACTAAAGAAAAAAATAACACTACAGTGTATTGCTTTATCTGATTTAATCATTCTATCCTACTGCATATTTTCATTTTCCCAAGACAACACATTTTAAATTTAAATTAAATTAATTTTTATAACAAATTAACAATCCACATTATATGTTGTTTCGCCTGGTCTTCTTTGAATATGCATAGTATTGGCCAACTTTTCAGTATGGCAGTTACTTGCATCAGGCCGACCATTGACATGCATTCAGCATGTTTATAAGGATAGCTTATGGGCTGAAATACACATCAGAATGAATTATTGTAAAGTACAAACACTAGCAGTACACATGAAAGTTAAACCATGACAGGTTACTGGAGAAAGGATGAAGTACCTGACAGTGACAGTGAGTCTGTGACAGGTTACTGGAGAAAGGATGAAGTACCTGACAGTGACAGTGAGTCTGTGACAGGTTACTGGACAAAGGATGACGTACCTGACAGTGACAGTGAGTCTGTGACAGGTCACTGGAGAAAGGATGACGTACCTGACAGTGACAGTGAGTCTGTGACAGGTCACTGTAGAAAGGATGACGTACCTGACAGTGACAGTGAGTCTATAACAGGTTACTGGAGAAAGGATGACGTATCTGACAGTGACAGTGAGTCTGTGACAGGTCACTGGAGAAAGGACGACGTACCTAACAGTGACAGTGAGTCTGTGACAGGTTACTGGAGAAAGGATGACGTACCTGACAGTGATGGTGAGTCTGTGACAGGTCACTGGAGAAAGGATGACGTGCCTGACAGTGACAGTGAGTCTGTGACAGGTTACTGTAGAAAGGATGAAGAACCTGACAGTGACAGTGAGTCTGTGACAGGTCACTGGAGAAAGGATGACGTACCTGACAGTGACAGTGAGTCTGTGACAGGTTACTGTAGAAAGGATGAAGTACCTGACAGTGACAGTGAGTCTGTGACAGGTCACTGGAGAAAGGACGACGTACGTGACAGTGACAGTGAGTCTGTGACAGGTCACTGGAGAAAGGACGACGTACCTGACAGTGACAGTGAGTCTGTGACAGGTTACTGTAGAAAGGATGACGTCCCTGACAGTGATGGTCAGTCTGTGACAGGTCACTGGAGAAGGGATGACGTACCTGACAGTGACAGTGAGTCTGTGACAGGTTACTGGAGAAAGGATGACGTACCTGGCAGTGACAGTGAGTCTGTGACAGGTTACTGGAGAAAGGATGACGTAGCTGACAGTGACAGTGAGTCTGTGACAGGTCACCGGAGAAAGGACGACGTACCTAACAGTGACAGTGAGTCTGTGACAGGTTACTGGAGAAAGGATGACGTACCTGACAGTGATGGTGAGTCTGTGACAGGTCACTGGAGAAAGGATGACGTACCTGACAGTGACAGTGAGTCTGTGACAGGTTACTGTAGAAAGGATGAAGTACCTGACAGTGACAGTGAGTCTGTGACAGGTCACTGGAGAAAGGACGACGTACCTGACAGTGACAGTGAGTCTGTGACAGGTCACTGGAGAAAGGACGACGTACCTGACAGTGACAGTGAGTCTGTGACAGGTTACTGGAGAAAGGACGACCTACCTGACAGTGACAGTGAGTCTGTGACAGGTTACTGGAGAAAGGATGACGTACCTGACAGTGACAGTGAGTCTGTGACAGGTTACTGTAGAAAGGACGACGTACCTGACAGTGATGGTGAGTCTGTGACAGGTTACTGTAGAAAGGATGACGTACCTGACAGTGATGGTGAGTCTGTGACAGGTCACTGGAGAAAGGATGACGTACCTGACAGTGATGGTGAGTCTGTGACAGGTTACTGGAGAAAGGATGACGTACCTGACAGTGACAGTGAGTCTGTGACAGGTCACTGGAGAAGGGATGACGTACCTGACAGTGACAGTGAGTCTGTGACAGGTTACTGTAGAAAGGATGAAGTACCTGACAGTGACAGTGAGTCTGTGACAGGTCACTGGAGAAAGGACGACGTACCTGACAGTGACAGTGAGTCTGTGACAGGTCACTGGAGAAAGGACGACGTACCTGACAGTGACAGTGAGTCTGTGACAGGTTACTGGAGAAAGGACGACCTACCTGACAGTGACAGTGAGTCTGTGACAGGTTACTGGAGAAAGGATGACGTACCTGACAGTGACAGTGAGTCTGTGACAGGTTACTGTAGAAAGGACGACGTACCTGACAGTGATGGTGAGTCTGTGACAGGTTACTGTAGAAAGGATGACGTACCTGACAGTGATGGTGAGTCTGTGACAGGTCACTGGAGAAAGGATGACGTACCTGACAGTGATGGTGAGTCTGTGACAGGTTACTGGAGAAAGGATGACGTACCTGACAGTGACAGTGAGTCTGTGACAGGTCACTGGAGAAGGGATGACGTACCTGACAGTGACAGTGAGTCTGTGACAGGTTACTGGAGAAAGGATGACGTACCTGGCAGTGACAGTGAGTCTGTGACAGGTTACTGGAGAAAGGATGACGTACCTGACAGTGACAATGAGTCTGTGACAGGTTACTGGAGAAAGTGAGGAGCAGTGGTCGTGCGGTAGAGCACCGGACTGTCAATCGAGGGGACGGTGGTTCAATCCCACCTACCGCTGTTTCGAAACTTAGGCAATATCGTTCATCTCACATTTGCCTGTGTCTTTCAGAAGAGACACTAAAAGCCAGTAGTCCCTTCTATCTGGTGTCTATGCCAGGGGAAGTAAAAGATCCCACACAGGGGGTAAATGTGTAACCTGTAGTGGACTCACTAATTCTAGAGAAGGACAACTCTGAAAAACCAAGCTCGACAATACTCTAGTACTCTAGTCACAAACATGTGGCTATCATAGAGTGACGAGCTAACCATGAGATAAAGAAGAAGAGGATGACATACCTGACAGTGACAGTGAGTCTGTAGCAGGGCAGGAGTTTCTCCATGTTGAGGTAGCGGGTGATCTCCTCCAGGATGAGTTTTGTGTCGGCCGTGAGAGCGTCTGTGCTGGGGCCCTGACTGCGGCCATGGCAACAGAGAATGGATATCATAGCGGCTGTGTTCTCAACAAACCTGTTTCATTTGTCTACATTCGTGTGCCTAATAACTGGCCCCGTAGAATTATTTATTTTATAAAAAATGCCAATTAGGTGAATCAGTCAGTCCTTGCTTTTTGGGAGCTCAGTATGGTATATTATTAGTTAAAATTCCAACACTGCTGCATAATCCGCCTGATGTAAATATAGCTACTTTGCACAGGGCCTCAAAGTCAACATTACATATGACTATAAACATTTGACCAATTTGACATGCTGTGTGTTTCTTTGGCACTGTACTATTATTTGGCACACAAGAGTATATTCAAATACACACGCACACACACACACCATACACACACACCATACACACACGCACGCACGCACGCACGCACGTACGCACACACTATTTTCCTATTGACTTTTACACACTCAGTCCATAGTTATCTTGCATAAAAATAGAAGGATTACTAACCCAGTAATGGTAACCGTGGTAACGGCTGGTGTTACCGTGGCAGCCAGTGCGTCCACGAGGGCCGCTCTGTAGTAGTTGTCCGAGTACTGAAAACACCCAAACTGATTAATTGTCAACATAGTTGACACCACACGTCAAAGGAAACACTCATGCGATATAAAAACAAATTTTCTAAACAGATTTCTGAGAGGAGTATTTAAGTAGACCCTGCTGATTATTCAGTAAGTGTGTTATTATAACGATGTCATTCTTTGGCATTCTTTGTGAAATAACAATTATGCATACTTAGGACTAACGTAATATGTTGTGTTACCATACTTTAAAATGTAGGAAATACTTTATGAAAAACATTGCAAATATGAATAGTTGTGGCTCCTATTGATGCCTGCTCCCAACTGACACAGATTTTAATGTTTTAATACTAAATATATTTTTTTCAATTGGGTTACTGATTAGGTTTATTTTACACTTCAGTACAGTATTCATTAAATTGTTTTAGTATTGCAGCGAAGTGCTACACATTTGACAAACTGTACACTTTTTGACAAAAGCATGAAAACAGGTATGTGTGTAATTCTTGATAATTCATAACTAGATACCCATCGCTATCGACATGGTACCTCATTGTAAAATGGTCCAAAAATTCATGGAAAATTCCCCCCAACTTGTAGACTGCTGAAGTGCCATCCTCACCTTATTCCTGTTGTTGTCGTTGTACTTGAAGAGATCCAGCAGGAACTGGAATACTTCGGTTGGACAAATCCCGTGGGTTGTCCGCAGTTTTGACATTGCCAAAGGAAGATGCTGAAAGAGACAAAACCATACCCTGCACAAATGTGTAGATGACAGCAAGAAATGTGTATCAATTATTTTAATAACTCTTCTTGCCACATTTGTTCTGGATCAGGAGCCATTTCACCGATGTTGTTAAGAACTCTTAAACCTGATTTAACACTTTAAAATAAATGTTGAGCCTTAACAGTGATCTTGGATACTCGAAAACTGTCAACACCATGATGTGCCAGTGGGGCATTGCCACTGGTGTGTCATGGCAATAGTTTCCTCAGAAATATGACAATAGATATTTGCATTTTTTTTTTTTTTATTAAATTTAACAACAGGTTTATTTAATGGTAAATTTTCTTTAAGAGTTTTTATCTAAATGAAATGGTCCCACCATCAAAAATTATTTTCTGAAGAGCAGTTCCAGCGTAGATAATGGGTTTGAGTCAAACAAAAGCAAGTTCTTATACAGTACATTATCCAGTCCTTCCTTCTTATGACTGCTCAAAGTGCTTTGTATGCTATTCCCTGGCAGACTTGTTCAACTGAACAGCCTCGCTACAAATACGGCACAATGATATAAACACTCCCGAGTCCCGACTGTCTACAGCCAGGTACTCCTTCGTACAACTGTGTGTTGTTCAGTGTCCATCTGCCTACACACTACAACAACCCACCCGATGGATGCCTACAAACCTTCTGGATGAAGTAGTTCTGGAAGTTGGAGAAGTTGTTCTGTCGAACGATCGCTGGGCAACTGTGAGAGCCGAAGAACTTGCGGAAGATTGTCATCATTGCTGGGGGTCCAACCCAGCTCGACGACATTGCATTTGCCACCTAGGCATACAAATCAGGACCACTCTTACAGACTGAATAAAGTACCTAAACACAACTTGACAGGTTGGGAACTTTATATTAATAAAAACATCTATGAACAGACTGTCTCCTTTTAAAGGGTGGTTGATCATACATTGAGTGGATGCAGGTAGTGGTCAAGAACACATAAAGTATGGGTGACATTATGTTTTAGTAAAGTCACAATTAGTTATTAGGTATGCACAACAAGGAACAATGTTGAGCTATAAAAACAGGTCATGTCCTTTTGGGATTTAAATGATTACATTTCCTGAGCTGATGGGGAGAAGTTTTTGGGGTCATTCACAATTTCACAGTTTTTGAGGTCATTCACAATTTCACAGTTTTTGAGGTCATTCACAATTAAAAAAGAATATTTTTAGATCACAGGGATGAAATAGAAATGTTTAGCTTCAAACCAAATACAGTTCAGCATGTGCTCTGCTCATTAAATATATATCACCATCACGACAGATACAGGTCTGTACATAAACACACCCAACATGTACAAATAAAAAGACATAGGCAAATATATACCCAGATCTGGTGAGACAAACCACAGGTAGAAACAAGTACCTTAGTGAGGCATTCAGCAGCGGCGATTCTAACTCGGTAGAAACACTTCTCGTTCTCAATCGTGTCGGTGAGTGCCAGTCGGGTCTTTGGGGTGGCGTACGCCTCCAGGGCGTTAATGGCCTAGGGTCAAAGGTCATACATAGTTCAATGTTGCACATGTCAACATGCTATTAAACCTAGATCATCCATTAACACAGACAGGAAGAAGGCTTCTTTGTACAAATATAAAACCAAAGGGCTTCTTTCTATGGCTAAATTTGATTGAGTTATACAAGTAACTTGAGTAACCCGAGTACCAATTGAACATCCAAGATCACTTGCTCACGGGACCCTTCTTGACATAGATAAACAAGGTCACTCTTCAAGTCGCTACCAGAGGCAATTGTGGCTTGGAGAGGATTCATTCGAGTAACTACATCATTACCAGTGACAGCCGATTGGGAACATAGGCCCCCTATGGCACAAGAAATTAATTAAACATTACACAACACAATCATTTAAATATGGATTAGTCACCACATTTTATGAATTATAATTTAAGACCAAGAAGATGAACATCACAATTTACACACTGAACAACTGATTATTTTATTTTATTTATTTATATAAGTGGTGATCACGATCATCGTTGTTCAGTTGGACTACTCTCGTGGTACTGTGTGCGCAGAATAAACCGGATACCACGTTAGGGTTACGCGAGTAATTTACAAGTGGAATACTGGGTTTTTATACTAATATTGGTGCCACACATAACAGAAATTAAACAGTTACAGTGATTTGGTCATAACTTGCTCACCCACCATAACCCACCCACCCACCTACCTACACCTACACACACACAGTGAAGTGACTGGTGTCTAGTTGTCCTCATTCCTCACCTCCAACTGGGCAATGATGTCCCTCTCATAGCGCAGCTGGTACTGCCACATGAAGTCTGGCTGCTCCAGTTTCACCTGCCTCAGAGTGGTCATCTCAGGGTCAATGCGCAGCCACAGCACTGGAGAGTCCGCGCTGGACAACACGCGTCATACTGGACATTAATAATTATAACAATGACTTCTTATGTGCCAATATCCTCAAAGATTAGTGGCGCGACAATACCAAGGGATTAAGCAATGTCGTAATCGTAAACAATGCGCGAGTCATCTCAGGAGGAGAGGCAGCATTTCTTCTGTAAGAACACTGTACTAATACATCAGGTACACATCACAAGCCTGCCTGGAAGCACTTATGTTACAACACCAGTAAAACATAGAACTAAATAAGTATAAAATAAATATTGATTTGTACATAAATTATTTACACAAAGTATTGGCTAAATACTGACCAGAGATAACTAACCCTAGACTAGCCACTGCTTAAACAACCGACTGACCGACCGACCGGACCGGGCGGACCACAGGACGATCAATCAAGTAGTAGGAGGACCTAATAAAATTTAACCTGCAATATAGAATAATGTCAGTGATAACTGACTATGTAAATTGTATCTCTAAAGGGACTGAGAGACGGATATGAGAGGGAAAAGATCTGGGGAATTGGGACGGGTGTTCTACAGACTACCTACTCCATGTCTGCGAGGTCCATGTCGACTTCTTCCGCTGTGCACAGGGGAATCTTCTTCTTCTTGTTCCTAGAACACAACAAACATTAGTTGAATTCCATCGAATTATGCATGGTTGCTGCAAATTGGTGGCAGTCTGCAGATTGCTTGGGTCCAGATCAACCGACACACGAGTCTTCATGCAGGAAACGTGGCAGGACACAGATTCAGTTCTGGGGCAGTCCCATGGACCAAGTAATGCACAGTATAACCAAATCATCTTCTGCATTCACGTTCACTTGCTTAATTATAACAGGACATAAAATAGCTGTAGGAACTGGTTACACTCAAATATCAGTACCAAAAAAAAAAAAAAATGAATAGTAAAAAATGAAATAACTGATAGTTATTACTGGAATCTGGCTATATTAATGTTTTTGCTACATTATATTTTCAGTATTAGACGAATTTAGCTGCCATGAAACCACACCTTCTGCTTTTTGAGTGACATGTGATCTCAAATTTTGTTTTGTTTTCCTCTATCTTGAAGTTGTGATTGAACGTTCCATCCAGCTCCTGAATAGCAACAATCAGTGGGCCCTGGAAACAAAACATTTGGACAATAACATTTCAGAAAGAGTGGGTTTAGTACACGAACAATAACTATAAAAGTATAACATGAGCACAAATTAAACATAAGTACATCGTTTAAAAACCCTTAGCCCCATTCATTGTAGTTCACAGCCAGCCAGGAAGGCCAGCCAGGAAGGCCAGCCAGGAAGGCCAACCAGGAAGGCCAGCCAGGAAGGCCAGCCAGGAAGGCCAGCCAGGAAGGCCAGCCAGGAAGGCCAGCCAGGAAGGCCAGCCAGGAAGGCCAGCCAGGAAGGCCAGCCAGCCAGCCAGATGCACTAAGTTTACAACCTAATAATTTCCTGTAGGTGAAAAGGGAGAAAGTAGACACATATTTGGGTAATGGTAATTAAGTTAAGACTTCCCACCACCCCAGACCACACCACCTCTTACCTGTCAAGATGACATGAATAAAATATCAATATAACTAACAAACTTTAAGAATTATACTTCATGATTGTTTCCATGCACCCGCCTTTGTGTGATACTTACTGCGTACTTGAGTGCTCCCTTTGTCGCGAGCTCCTGACGTAACTGAAGCTCCACAACGTTGCGTTTTCGATTGAAAATGAAATTGCTGCAGAATCGTGCACAACCACTCTGACGTCTGGTGGCAGTCACGGAAACTAACAACACTTGACGTACTTTCATGCAGGATCAAAGCATTCTATCACTTACAACTACAATAAATAATAGCACACCTGCGGTTTACAATGAAGAGCGTAGTGGCTTAGGGGTAGAGCTTCGGACTCTCGACTAAGAGAACCCGGGTTTGAATCCTATGCTGCAGTGTTAAAACTTTGGGCAAGTTTTTTCACTCTACATTGCTCCAGTTCACTCAGCTGTATAAATTAGTATTTGGCTAAAGACAGTGGTAGATATGTGTACAAGCAGCCTTCGCGGATTAATTATAGCATATGGCTGGATGCTTCCCAGAGAAATTGAGATGGTTTCTGAATGAACAGGTCTATCAGGGAAGTAAAGTGCTTTGAACAGTTCTGAGGATTGGATACTGCGGTATATAGGAACTTGCCTTTACCTTTTACACATAACTTTTGGTTCACGTCACTCACAGAAGTGTAGCAGAAGATTGGAATGCTGGACACTGACATACCTTATATTTGAGTCTACAATGATTATGTCTCTAAACAAGATGTTATTTTAACCCATTCTGTAGTGTGCAATTTCAGTCGACACAAAGGATACACCCACTGCTCCATGAAGGCCTGAATGTCCTTCCCTGTCACCGTCGAAATGCACTTCAGAAACTGAAACAAACAACTGTCCATACAATCTCATGGACGCTGCTCATGATTTCTAACCAGATGTGTTGGGGAAAAGCAGAGCATTCTGGGTGAACAAAAGAACCAGGTTTTTCTTTTTGACTGCCTTACACAAAACTTGTTTGAATTTGGAAAGTAACTGTAGTTTCATGCAGTTCTTAACCACAATATTAGGATGGTTATCATGAAATTAAAGTTGAATACAATTAGTAATAAAAATCAGTATACATATCATGCGTTGACGACATCATTTGATTAGTTAATCTACCCAGATACACATGAAACATGAAGTAAACGTTTTGTCAAAGCATTCTTACAATGTGATGTACCCCAGCAGCTAATTACACAAAGTTACTGCCAACAGAACATTCTAAGTTTAAATCCACAAAATGACAACTGTTTGCCTGCCCCAGAGCACTTTCTACAGGTATTCCCTGACGGTCAACTTACCGAGCTGGCTGCCAGGGACATGTTGGACCAGGTGTTGGATGTGAACTTCTGCTGGGCCGCATTCATCGCCAGAGCAAGTAGTTTGTTGAACACCTGCAGTCACAACAGAAACATCTGGTCAACTCAAGATTGTCCTTACGCCACATTTTTTGAAATTTCTATTTTACTCATGTATTTGTAGAGACCATGTATTTTAATTAGTAGCATTTTAGAATTTGTTTTTTCCTTTTTATTTACAATACTAATTCATATATTTTTAAAGAAATAATATTATATTTTAGTGAACTCTCGATAAGCCAAAGGCTACCTTGTTCGTTTGTCATCTGGAGCTTGGCTCTGGGCAGCAACCTTGTTAAACCATTAGGATGATTACTGTTTATCTGATATTCAGTTTTGTGTCTTACCTATACATGACAATTACATTGAACATGTGCTCTGCCGCTATAGCAATGAAACAAGAGTCCACTATTTTTCAGCTATGGTCAGCCAAACAACCAACACAAAATGACCACCTGTATCAGATATGTATCAACGAAAGGTTTTTAATGATAAAAAGCATATAACCTCTCAGTTTGTTAACCTGACTCATTGCTCCACCTGGTGACTAAGTGGTTAAAAAAGTATCACCAGTGCCATCTGGTGGCTACATTAGCATTAGTCTCACGGTGAATGCAATGAGCAAACTGCAGAATAGTTTCTGTTAAATTTTAATATTAAGTCAATGAGTTAAACGTTTCTTTTACTATCATAAACAGTATATATCTTGACTCAATCAACTTGTGCCACTGTACTAGTCTCCTGGGTAATGTTCCCATCCATCATGGATATCAATTTTAATATTATGTCAGAGTTAAATATTTCTACCCTGTGCAATTACAAACAGTATTTATGTCACACAATACACTTTTCCTGTTGGACTAGCGTCCTGGATATAGCTTTATGCAGACACCCAACCACCCGTGATTTGGACAGGTAAAAACTGTTGTGGACGGGTAGAAATATGGGGGGACAAAAACATCTTCCAAAAGTATAGATATTGTCAGTTATGCCTTAGAAATTAGTGTAAATGGTGTCATATTTGTGCATGTAGTCCATTTCAGGTCATCAGACAAATTTAAAAATTTGTAAACTGGCTTAACATTTCACATCCATGTGTTCACCAAAACACGTGTGACTGGCAATAATTTGGTCCTGCATAAAGCCCTGGTCCTGGACAACGTTCCCATCTGACAGGACTGACACAGCCAACTACTGGTCCCAGACAAAAGCTAATATCAAGCCCTGATGTTGGCACTACTTGGTGTTACCTGAAGCAGTAGTTCCTGCCCGACTCTGATCTCAAGCATGCGGATGATGAGTCCTGCCTTCTTGTCGTACATGTCTGCGTATCGCGGGAGCATCGTGTGTGGGTATTTCGTTGAGAAGTACATGCTACTCTCCCTTGCGTGCGACGGGTCAAGCACTATACCACCCACGTCCTGCTCATACCGCTGGACGGCGGTCAAGTCCTGGCGGGTAGAGAAAAAATAGATATTGACTGCCAGAGTAGCCGTTTCTTCAGTACGTACAAGTCCAGGGGACCATTTCACTAAGACAAAATCTATTGTTAAAGTAAGTGATTTAAAAACAAAACAAATATCCATTGCTGATTTACTGAGGACACTATTTCCATGACACACCAGTGATAATGTCCCGCTGGCATGTCATGGTGTTGACAGTTTTCAGGAATTTATGACTGTTAAGGATCAAACTTGATCTTAAAGTGCACCATTTTTTTTAAACGTTAGTGAAATGGTCCCCAGGTACATATTATACATAGTGATAGAGCGTCAGAAATATGATGTCCATTGTCCACTAAGGATGGGACGAATATTCAATTCGTATTCGACAGTTCAAATATTCAAACGTTTTTCCACTATTCCACCATGTCTACCATGTGGCATGAAAGTGTCCACTAGATGGCATGACAGTGCCCACTAGGTGGTGGGACAGTGTCCACCATATTTAATTGGCTTTATAATAAACATGTTAAAACGCATGTTATGTTACTTATGTTGTCCTTCCACAAATAAAAATAAATTGATTAATGTGTTACCTGACAAAAGTCAGGTAACACATTATTCCTTGAGACATATCACACACACAAAGCTATGGTGTTTGCTCCACATAGTCACTATTTAACAGTAGCATTAAATGCTACTGTTAAATAGTGACTAGAAAATGTGCTTACCTTTGAGACCCAGTACCTGTACTCATTGTTGCCAAATGATGTCTTACGATAGAGAGTTGATAGGTAACCAGCAATGCCCTTGGGCAGCCAAGCATCTGACCTACATGGAATAAACGCAAACAATACAGCATACACGACTTTGGAAGATTAAAAACAAAAGTGGCTTTCTCAAATATGTAACATATCACGAAAACAATGACTTTTACGTTTCATTTAACACAACACTGATATGTTTCTGGTCCATAACTGACCCGAATCGTATTCTTCCATGAATACAGGGAGAATAATTATTCTGGAAAGACTTATCGATACTTAGATAAACCTTACCAGGAATGCATTGCTATGAAGCAGCCAAAGAACTGTTTCGCAATGGCTTCTGCCATTATCTGTCTGGACAGTGGAGCTTGGTCGATGATCTTGGCTGTGTGGAGAATGTTGGTGCTGCAACACAGGTTTAATGGAATTCAAATAGTCAGTTTTCAGGTTGGCTATGAAAAGGCCCAGACGTCACTAGACAAGCCACTGGTGAGACACTGGCAATAAATAATAAAACTGATACTCACAACAAAACATTGAACAAGCATAAACTTATTAGATGACCATGAACATGTAAATCAATTAGTACTATGTCAAAACTACTGTCTGTTATTACTGATGACAGTTTACACAGGCCATTGGAGAAACAAGTTAACGATACACTATATTTATGAAAACTCAGATCAGCAAGCTTTTCCATGTCATAAAACCCCAGCCTTTCAAGACCTCGATTTTTAACTCATCAACGGAATTCCATGTTATTCTAGGATTTCTGCGCCCTGTAAGAACGCTGATAAAAATTTGGCATGCTTGCAAACTAAATCGGTTGCACGTGTCTGCAGTTTTTGTGGCGAGTGGGGATGGCTGACCTGAATATGGTGAGAGTTGCGAAAGGCATGACATCACCAAACGCTTGGTCGACAAACACTTGTTTGTAGCAGGAGTACGGGAAACGACTCGACAGCAACTCTTCGTAGAACTCAAACGCCTGTCACATTAAACAACAACACATTCATGACTTGTTATGTGTGCTATAACGATTCGTGTATTCAAACACATCAACTTCTCAACTGTTAAAAAACAACGCACAATAATAATATTAATCATAAATGTAGTCACTATGTACCATAACATGTCTGTATGTTGATACATAAAAATAATACGTGTACAAATTACTATACAGATTTGTTATCAATTTTATTAGGGTAACAAAAACAAGCAGTGTCCAAATACATAATTGTCACTAGTCTCGAGTTGTGAAATGGGGTATTTAAGAAGACTGTTCTCAAGTAGTCTCACTTAACCGACTGTCGGTCGCCTGCGTAACTATGCCGAGAAGACAGTCTGGCGACTTTGCCGTCTTTTGAATATTATCAGCGTGGGGTTAAACAATGCTGCCACCTCACAGATACTGGTTAATCCTGCTGTAATTCCTATTTTATAAACAACTGCAATTTTTTTATTTTATTTACTTTTGTGTTAATTTAAGTTCAATGTTGAATACTTTTCTTAGGATATCATTATCTTGTAAAAGTATATCGTTAATTTAATTTATTTCATAGTTGGCCTGAGAGCCAATCAGCGTCTCTACCCTAATCTGGGGTAAGGCTGCCCTGGCGGTTACAACTGCAGCCCATTAATTCCCCAGGCACAGTTGAGGGGCCAAAATCTGCTGGTACCTCATGGAGCCTGGGTAACCGAGGCTAAATTATCACTAGGGTACCAGTAATGTGTATAATTAAATATGTACAGTCACGTCTCATTTATCTTTTCTTCAACAGTTGTTTCACGATCCGTACGTTTTGCACAAAACCAACTTGATATTATGTACAATACGTCTCGCTAATCCACATGTTTTGTTTGTTTGACAAAAAACCGTGGGAACCAAAATATGCAGATAAACGAGACGTGACTATACTAATAAAAGTGCTGATTGTATTGATAACTAGAAATAACTAGATGCTAAAGGCGGATTCCCTGAAATATTCATACTGATGTTTGCCGATTTAAATTTTGTGCAGTTTTTAGTAACATAACCATCCTCAACTGATTGGAACGTCATCCACACAACATAACAACAAACATGCGTTATGATGTGAACAACTGATTAACGTTCTAAATTCTAAAACTAAACACGTTTAAACAAATAGAAGCATTTCTGTTCTTCCTGTAGATTTGGCCCAAAAGCTTTTTGCCCGAGGTGCAAAGCATTCGGGAAACAAAGAAACATGCATTATGGGTAGGGAATGTCACACTAAAACATCTACACAAATCAGTCGATTTTATGAGAGAATCTGACTTACTTCGTGCAGGAAGGCTGTGGAGTGCTTCAGTATGGGCAGTAGATGAGGCAGGCAGAAGTGGGTCACCTCGTGCATGTTTGGGTCAACAAGCACTTCAAATGGCCTGTCGAGAGTAACAGTGTACAATGATGACATAGCTGTTAGGCAGGTACCGAGACATCAGCAAAGAATTACAATGTGTTACAACAAGTTATATTACTTTTAATCATAACTACTGGCTGCTATTTTATATGCATTGATATTGACTTCCATGGGCTGTTCATGTGCCAGTTAATGTTAGAGTCATTGCTGGCCAGTATTTATAAGCAGGTGACAGTGGTTTCATCCCTGGATTAATATATATATATATATATATATATATATATATATATATATATATATATATATATATATGTATTATGCAGAGACATGTCCACTGTCCAGTTTTGCCTTAAAAGTGAGTGTAAATGGTGTCACATGTGTGTTTGTAGTCCATTTCAGGTGATCAAACACATTTAATGTTTGTAAACTGGCATAACAGTTAACATCCATGTGGCCACCAAAATATGTGTGACTGGCAAAAATGTAATCCTGCATAAAGAAAATCAGAAAATGTCATAATCCCGCCTAAAGGCCGGCAGAGAACCCACCCGACTGCGAGGGCGATGTTTGGGGCAGCTGTTGGCACAGACAGGTAGTAGTGGTAGGTCTTCTTGCGCAGGTCAGGGGTGTAGACGGTCTCAATAAGGTCTCCACAGGACACGGCCGTCAGGTAAATGTCAACGCTGAACTCCAGCTTCCAGGTACACACCTCCGAGTAGCTGTCTAGACACGGGAACCACAGTCTGTAACACATCCATATACACACCTCCAAGTAGCTGTCTAGACACGGGAACCACAGTCTGTAACACATCCATATACACACCTCCAAGTAGCTGTCTAGACACGGGAACCACAGTCTGTAACACATCCACACATAGCTTCATCTACATACCTGTCTACCTCCCATTTGGACAGGTTGAAGTAAACAAAATCATACAAGTGTAAAATGTAATGACAAATTATAGTGGCCAAAACAGAGTGATGCTAGGAAAATTCTAAGCAAAACAAAATTAAGTGAACATTTATTGATGACAGGTGATTTACATTTCACAGCATGGTAAATGAGTGAAACCAGAATGTTTTATCCTAGTTAATTAATGCAAGACGGTGTACGTATTTACTGATAGATTTGCAAAAGCTTTAAAGCAAATTTGGATTTCAACCGTAAATTTGGCACAAATAAGTTCACAAATTTTCACAGATTTGCAAAGAACTTCAAAACTTGGGTTTCAACAAAAAGGTGGCAGCGAGGTCATTTGACATATCGATGTCGGTCAAGCTGACCAACCTGGACGAGTTCTCGTGGCCGTAGGTGAACAGGTGGGCTCCTCGCTCCAGCATTGTGCCGTCCAGGTCAGGCACCACGAATTTGATGCCACCTTTTGGCTGCTCGAGGGAGAACTCAATGCACACTCGAAACGGTTTCATTTCTGCAAACAAGTGCAACATCTGCTTGGTTTCATTGGCAGTTGTATTAAAAAGTTATTTTTTTTCAAATTTCAAAAACACTTTATCTTTTCTCGTATATGGCTTCTTGATTATGTTGTTTTGTAAAAACATGTTTTGCTGTTTTTGATTATTTATTGAGGGAAATAAATTAGACATTGAAATATGAGATTATTCAATCATGCATTCCAGTTGGATTCTACCAAAATCGGACAATTGATGGGACAAACGCTTTTTTACTTTTGTGCAAAATACTGATACACCTGTCCACCATGTGGCAGATTTCATGCACTAGTTTTGTACAAAATTACAATGAGGGCCTCAGAAAAACATGAAAAATGAATAAAGCCAACACCCTAACAATTAAAAAAGCTGCACTGATAACAGCGTGTGATTATTATTTTCTATTTTCCTGCCTTCTTCAGGGTGAACCATGATTACCTAGAATGCAAAACAATCAGTTTCTCACCTGTAATAATGAGGTTGGCCTCAGCCGGCATCTTGATTGTGATTTCTCCATTTCCATTCTCAGCATCGACTGCCTTTGTTGCTATCGTGTGGCAGTGTTCAAAGGAATCCAGATTCCGCCTTCAAACAAATCCATGTGACACTTGATATAACAATGAAAATGTATTGAACACATTAAAGAATGATGTAATCAAGGTCACAGCTGAAGTTATGTAAACAAATTATGTATGTCATAGTGCAATTTCAATCTTTAGATGAAACGCGAAGTAAAACACATACTTGTAATCATAGAATCATCAATTTGTTAATGTTTTGAAACATTTGTAAATTTCAATAATAATAATAATGAATTATTAAAGCGACTTTATTGGAAAACACATTTTGAGAATTATTGTCAAAAACCCCCATTCTGACTTTCCTACCCACCCTTGTACTGCATTGGCCATTGCTTATGGGGAAAGGGAACAAGGTGTACTCACTGTTTGCTGTCTCCCTGACAGATCTCCAGAGTGGGATCATTGTAGGAGAACGTGGCATCCCATATCTCATTGATGGACACTCGATAGATGCCTTGGGTAGAGTTAACGAGTAAACACAGATGACAATTCACATCAGAAGGTTGTCCAGTGATTGATTGATGTCAGTTGTGAAAACCGATTACGCGATATGCGACCTTCGTTATATTTAGTCACGTTATAGTGGACAGTTTCTTTTTCTTTTGATATTTTGTAAGAAATTTACTTACTTTGGAAGTTTGGAGCATAGCTTTTTTTAAACGTACAATATTTTACACCATCAGATGTGTCTTGGTGTAATGTACTTGTGTCATGTATGGTGGCTCAGGAATCTAACTGGCAGAAGAGGAAAGTGAAGGAGGCCATTTACATCAAACAGAGAGCACCTACCATGAACAGAGGCCAGGGATACCACCTGTCCGCCATCTGCAGCCAAATTAACCTGCCAAAACCTAAGCCAACATAGGTAACACCAAAATGTGACCAAGACCCATAGCTGATGGGTTGAAATGTGATAGATTTCAAAAAGTTATACTCCGATGTAAGTGAATTGCCTACAAAAAGATATGATTGCCAAGTAAAATTGGGCATTTTGTGAGATGTGTTTTACCTTTCTTCTTTTCTTCCAACTTCTGTTAGGCTGCTAAACGCGAAATCGGGGAGGGGAAAGTGATCGGGGAGGACAGGGGGGATACAATGAGGTGCATTACTATTAAATGCAGTGTCAACACCAATGTCGTTGTGTTATGTGAATATCTACCACAAGAATTTCCTCTTTGGGGTACAATTAAAGGTTATTGTATTGTATTATATTGTATTGTACCTGAATTTCCAGTATTTTCAGTTAACGAAAAACACAAATAACAATTCACATAACTAAAGGCTGTCCAATGATTACTGTGGTAATTGTCAAGAAATATGCATGATTATTGGTTAAGATATGATGATTATGTAAAATGAGACATTTTGCAATAAGTGTGTTCACCAGAATTACGAGTATTTTCAGCTGATAGCTGAGCAGTTTGCTAGAAAAGATACAACATTGCTTGCTGTTAATCTTCACTCGTCGTAAATCTGGCCTCAGGGGGTAGATCAGCAGCTCCACATAACCCTAAACAACCCAAATGTACTGGTACATTTCACAAGATAAACAGATTACGAGTTACACAGCAAACAAACAAGAATATTATATCAGCATACATAGTAGTAAAATTCCTTTTGTCAAAACTTAAATTATTAGTAAAACATGTATATTATACGACCGCAAAGGAAATTATTAATAACACTGGTTGTGAACGACATCTAAAATGTTATCTAAACCCTAATTGGTTCATGGAAACATTTGAACAAATAACTAACACTCTATTGCTATAACTGTGTTCAGCTGTTTTCAGTGTTCCTTCATGTTTCGAGTAGCCAAAGTGCAATCATTTTATTATGAGGCATGTTAATGGACAATGATGCCCATCACTGCATTAGTTACGGAAGTTGCACAACCTGATGTCAGACTCGTACATATCTATCTGACTCTAAGGTATCAGTCTGATCAATCATCTCACATAAATAAAATAAAAAATTCATGATATTGTCAACAGAGAGACTCCACTAGTCACGGGCAGAGCTATTAACATGTATGCAAGCCAAAATTAACTACAAAAGCTTACTATTAAAGACTCTGTTTCAAAGTTGAACGCTGTGATCGCCAGGGTTTGGTGGGCTGAAACAATAAGTTAGTCACTGTACGTTTCATGGCACTGTACATTGGTGGTGTACAAATAGTCACATCCATTTTATATGGAGCTGTGGGCAGAGACAAAGATAGTTAGGGCATCACCTGGTCATGATACTGATGTTACCTGAACCTCTACTGGAACTCAACCCAAGACAGTGCTATGCTAGTCAGCGGACAGATACTTCATGGCAAATGCAAAAATAACCCATGTGTCATTTTAATAGCACAGTATACTCGTTAATCCTAAGGTTGTCATATATGTTGACTTAAGCATAACAATGTCTATAATTATAAATATTGGGTGCAATTGCAGGATAAGCTTGCATTGTACATGGAATCAACATATATTGGCTGGTACACACGAAGATCTGCAGATTGTGCAGACAGCAAAGATTTAGTAATTATGCATACCAATTAGAATTATGATGTTGACTGATGCTATATTTAATGTATGTGGCATAATGTAATTAATTGTATACTGTTCATAATTTAATGTATAGCATTCATAATATCACCTTTGCATCGACATCACTGCTCTGTATACATGCTTAGCAGGTTTCTGAGAAGATAGTTTCTACTGCTGTGTAAACTAAGATTTCTAGTCTCATCTGAAATAGATGCCTTTGTGTCTATACTATCTGTGCAAAGGCAATGTCCTGGAACATAGGCAGATGCCTGATTCAAGGAATATGCAATATGCAAACTATTCAAATGAAATACAGATGAGTGTGCAGTCACCGGACGGGTGCACAATACTAAGTCAACATGTAAATGTTGATAATGTTTTTGATTGTCATAAGTTCATGTACATTATGTATCTGTTCATTTGGTTACTTTGGTGTATAGACTCCATGCAGTCCCTTCAGGGGCTATCATAGGAGTTGTGCAGTGTACAATGTACAATGCTAAGGGTGCATGAAGATGAATTTAGAAGAACAATAATAAAAACTGAAACGAGTAATGCCACAGGCATATTAGTTTAGTTTATTAAGAACTAAGAAAACGTTTGTGGGGAACTGTGTCAAAAGGTTTGGAGAAGTCATGGAGGATCTCTGTTTGCTTATGGTTGTACATGGAGGAAGCCCAATCATGGACTGCCTCCACGAGCTGGGTTTGACAGGAGAGCCCTGCTTCAGTGCTTGGAATCCATGTAGCATTGTGATGTTTCTACATGGCTAAGCCTAAGTCGCTCCAACAATTACAAACAATCTACCGATGGTGCAGCTCCAGCAAATGTGCCCAACTGAAGCATGCATTAACATTTGGTTACATTTTCGACACAAGATGCATAGCCATCCACACAGTCACACTAGCCATAGGCATAGCCGAAACAATACACTCCATTGCCATCTTAATAACCATATTATCGCCCACAAGCTAATGCTATTTTCTTCACTGTTACCTAATCTAAAAGCCCTCGGCGTGTGTAGACTTTTCGGATCCTTCTTCATATTTGCAAGCTATGTACTGCTCCGTATCGAGTTATATGTTACACAATTTGTGCCAAGTGATCATCATTTTAACCGTTGTATTGTCTGCACCAAATCTTCCGGCGGGTTAGCCTCGATTATCCAGGCTCCGTGAGGTGGCAGCACTTTGTAGTCCCTCAATGTCTGCGCGGCAAAGTTACATCGACGATTCCGCGGTCTCTATGTAATTTCATAACAATTCTTCAATTTAAGTACAACAATTTGATTGTGATTAATTCATGAAGTGTGCATACTTTAAAAACTGACACTTATGTAGAATTCCGACCCACCTCAATTTTGCCTTTATAACTGTATATTTGCCTATTATATTGGATACCTAGCTATAGCTAACACAAACTATTCTAAACAAAACATGATCAATTAGCATTCCCAGGTATATTTATGTTTCACAAATATTGCATTTTGAGATCCATCCATCATCAATGTGCAGCGAAATAACAAAGCATTTTTGGTATAAATGCCACGGGCTGTTCGACAACTCTCCTGTGATGACTACTGGGGAAAAAAATAATATTACGTAATAAAATATTACGTTTGTAATATATATATATATATATATGCTCTGTTTAGGGAGCAAACCCTAAACAGAAAACCATGTCACTGTGGCAGCATCAAGGGCGGTTGGTGTATGGAACTCCCAACATCTCTCGACCAGCCACTGCAGGGACAAATAGTTTGCGCCTGTCTTGACATGTTCTTGCCGGTGTGAGACCTCTATTTGTTCCCCGAGAGAGTGTCGCTAGTAACTTGCAAAAGCCAGCGGTACTTCAAAAGTTTTTGCTAGCAGCTTCCATGAAATGTACAACTGCACGAAACATGATACCGGATCGGCCGTCGCCCGGGTTACCAAGGACCGCGCTGCTCGACCTCATCTTCCGTCGACAGTGGAAAATCAGCTAGGAAGAAGAAGACAAAGAAGACAACTACTGACAATTGGACAATGGAACGTCAGGACTCTCCTCGACCGAGAAGGAGCTAACCGACCAGAAAGACGTACGGCACTAGTAGCAATGGAACTTGCCAAATACAACATCGACATCGCCGCCCTATGTGAAACAAGGTTCTCAGAGTCTGGTAGTCTCGACGACTTGGAATACTCTTTCTTCTGGAGTGGCAAACCCGAAGGAGAAAGAAGGGAGGCCGGAGTGGGCTTTGCTATCAAAAAGGATATCATCACAAAGCTGACAGAAATGCCACGGCCAGTAAGTGACAGAATCATGACGATGAGACTACCTCTGAGCAAGGACAACTTTGCTACAATTATCAACGTGTATGCTCCGACAATGACAAACCCAGACGAAAACAAGGAGGCCTTCTACAACCAGCTCACAAGTGTGCTCAGGGGCATCCCTCATACCGATAAGCTACTGCTGATAGGAGACTTCAATGCGAGGATAGGAAGAGACAATGACAAGTGGCCCTTGGTCATGGGTAAACATGGGATTGGGAAATGCAACTCCAATGGCGAACTTCTACTGGCTCTGTGCTCTGAGTTCGAACTGATAGTGACGAACACCATGTTCAAGCAGAAGGATGAACGCAAGACCACCTGGATGCATCCTCGTTCCAAACACTGGCATATGATCGACTTCATCATCACGAGGTGTCGGGATAAGATGGACATCCACAGCACCCGAGCCATGCGTGGAGCAAACTGCTGGACCGATCACCAGATGCTGAGGTCAAAAGTGGCTTTCAGAATACGACAAAAGCACAACATGCAAGGGACAAATAAGCCGACCAAGCTCAACACTGCAAAACTAAGTACCATCAGCCATAGGGAGAGTTTTGAGCAGGAGATGGACAGTGCTCTCGCCCATTGGGAGGAGAAGGAAAACTCAACACCAGACGAGGAATGGGCAGCTCTGCAGCAGGTTGTGTACAACACAGCCAAGACATATCTTGGCAAGCCGGACAGAAAACACCAGGACTGGTTCGACCCCAACGACCAGGAGCTACAGACTCTTATGAGCAGAAGAGATCAAGCCCACCAGAGAGTGTTGCAAACCAGGAGTACTAGATCCACCACTGCAGCATACAAAGATGCCTGCAGACTGCTACAAAAACACACCCGTGCACTGAAGTCGGACTGGTGGGAAAGGAAAGCAGTGGAGCTGCAGAGAGCTGCCGACAGTAACAACATGAAGGGCTTCTACAATGGACTGAAGGAAGTGTGGGGACCCAAAAAGAAGGGACCTGTTCAACTAAAATCAACAGACGGAATGGAAACCTTCTCTGACAGCAAGAGAGTTGTGGCAAGATGGAGTGAACACTTCCAGAAGCTACTCAACGTCCCTGGCGACATAGATCACGAAGCTCTGGACAACATCCCGCAGCGCATTACCAAGACAAGCCTTGATGAGATTCCAACTATGGATGAGATGGCTAGAGCAATCGCCAGCCTGAAAGATGGCAAAGCACCTGGAGGAGATGGAATTCCTGCAGAAGTATGGAAGCATGGAGGAGACAATCTGTTCAGCAGACTGCACCAACTAATCACCAATGCCTGGGAGATGGGTTCTGTACCACAAGCATGGAAGGATGCAAGCATTATAACCATCTACAAGAAAGGTGATCGAACAGACTGTGGGAACTATAGAGGAATCTCTCTTCTTTCCATAGCAGGCAAGATCTTCGCCAGGATCCTCCTCAACAGACTATCTACCCACCTAACACCAGAGGTAGTTCCGGAGACACAATGTGGCTTCAGAGGTAACCGGAGCACCGTGGATATGATATTTTGTCTCCGACAACTACAAGAAAAGTGCATTGAGCAGGACCGACCACTGTACATGGTATTTGTCGACTTCAGTAAGGCGTTCGATACAGTTGGGAGGACCGGACTATGGCAGCTACTGAAGAAGTATGGCTGCCCAGAGAAGTTCACAACAATGATCGAGGCACTACATACCGGAATGATGGCGACTGTTAATGTTGGAGGGGAAGTCTCGGAATCGTTCAGGGTCACAAATGGGGTCAAGCAAGGCTGTGTACTGGCGCCCACGCTCTTTTCCATCTTCCTATCAGCAATGCTCGACAATGCTTTCCGAGACATGGGGGATGGCATCTACATACAGTCCAGACAGAGCGCTGACCTATTCAATGTCGCACACTTCAGAGCGAAGACCAAGACTACACGGATACTGATGAGGGAGCTGCTATTCGCAGATGACAGTGCACTGGTTGCACACTCTGCTGAAGAGATCCAGAAAATAGTGGATGCTTTTTCCAATGCGTCAAAGAAGTTCGGCCTGAAGATTAACATCAAGAAGACCGAGGTGCTGTACCAACCCAACTCTACAAGAACCCGAGAGGAGGATATCATGGTTGATGGAAACAAGCTGAACTCTGTTATGGAATTCACCTACCTCGGAAGCACTATATCAAGTGACGGATGCATTGACGATGAAATACAGAGGAGGATGGCCAAGGCTAGTGCATCTTTCGGCCGACTACGCCAGAGACTCTGGAACAACCACCATGTGTCCATGCGGGTTAAAGGCAAGATATACCGTGCAATTGTGCTGTCCACCCTCCTATACGGAGCCGAGGCCTGGACAGTGTACAGACGACAGGTGAAAAAGTTGCATGCCTTCATGATGCGACATCTGCGTTCGATCATGAGGATAACCTGGATGGACAAAGTGACAAACAAGGAAATACTCGAACGGACAGGGCTGCCATCTATGGAAGATCTTCTGATCAGAAAGAATCTCCGGTGGACTGGACACCTCATGAGGATGTCATCAGACAGGCTACCGAAGCAGGTTCTCTACTCCCAGCTGTGTTCTGGTCACAGAAAGAGAGGGCGCCCTCGTCTCCGGTTCAAAGATACCATCAAGAGAAACCTGAAGCTGAGAGACATAAAGATCGACTCCTGGACATCACTCTCACAGCAGAGAGACAAATGGAGAGCAAGAGTCAAGTGATGGAAGCAGTCTTTGTCGCTTCGCGACCGACAGCATGATGATATAATGCATATATATATATATATATATATATATATATATATATATATATATATATATATATATATATATTATGCATACATATGTGTGTATATAAATTGGTCCCCCGTCCCCCCCACTTTAAAAACCGGATCGACGCCTCTGGTTGTGGATACCGATATAACACTGCCCCTACTTGAAACCGATGAAGGGCTAAACTATAGTGTCTTTGACACTTGTTTCACTATTTGAAACCGTTTAAGGGCCAAGCTATACTCTCTTTGACACTTGTTTCACGCAGTTCTTGGACACGCCTGCATGAAATGTAGTTCGTCAGTAAATTATAACCGTTGACGTTGTCAAGTGTGATGTGTCACAAAGCGAGCATGTCGCGTTTATCCCGAACGCATAGTACAGGGGCCTATTTGAATAATTATCGGTGGGGTTGTTTAGATATATGTTAAGTAATGTGTAACAAAAGTTGACATAATCGGTATATTGGTTCTCCGACGGATGCGTAGCTCAACGTGAAGCCCGGATAAACGTAGGGCAACCTCCGGTATTTTTGATAACTAAATTATAGTTACAAAACATAATTATGTTCGCATCCTCAACACAAAACTTGTAAATGCCATCTTAAACGGTTTTGCTTATTGACTATAAGATTGATCAGATCAGTTGATGCTGGATTTACTTTAACATTTATTAAGCTCATATAACTTATATTTCGAAAGCTGAATAAATATGTGAATGATCGGTAATGTGCAAAGGTAATTTTTTGAAACAAGATTACCTTTTGCTAACCTTATATCTATCTACCTGTCTGTCTGTCTGTCCGTCCGTCCGTCCGTCCGTCCGTCCGTCCGTCCGTCCGTCCGTCCGTCCGTCCGTCCGTCCGTCCGTCCGTCCGTCCGTCCGTCCGTCCGTCCGTCCGTCCGTCCGACCGTCCGTCCGTCCGTCCGCCCGTCCGTCCGTCCATCCATCCATCCAACCATCCATTCATCCATCCATCCATCCATCTAAATATACGAGTACGACATCAGCAACAACACATAGACTTTTCAATAGTTAATTATTTTATTTGATACAATTATTCCTATCCATGTACATAAACGGGTGACATTACTATTTTGATATCACCTTATTTAATGACTTTGTCTAAGATATTGCTAAACCACTTCAGCTAGCATTACTGAAGACCGTTACAACACCCAGGGTCTGATACCACACACGGTATTTAGTAGTCCATTGTTGTAACACATTTCTTAGGATCTGGTTATTAAAATAAAGTCAAGGCGATAAGTTTACGATGTTAGTCTACAGCGACAATAGAACTACATCAATATATCCATCTAAGAAGACTTACTATCACAATAATATAGTCCGTGTATATCTTAAATGTGTTGGTTAAAATAGATGTAGGGTTTGTACTCCAGTAACACTACCTTAAACACCTGCACACACTACTTTATTGTCGCACTCGCCCTCGGCTAGGGTTTATTTAGCATCTATGCCCGTACACCACTCGGCCTCTGCAGCACCGAGAGTACCTCGTGCGGTAGGTCCTGGTACCGCAGCACGCGTTGTTACTGCCTTTGTATCGGACCATACCGCCACAACACATGTAGTACTTCGTGCGGTAGGACCTGGAACCGCAACACGCGTTGTCATAGCCTTTGTATTGGACCCGACCGCCACAGCAGATGTGGGTACTCAGACTGTAGGCCCTAGAACCGCAACACAGATAGTTACTACCTCTGTGTTGGACCCGACCACCGCAGCAGATCTGGGTCCTCGTGCTGTAGGTGCTATAACCACAACACGCGTTGTCACTACCTTTGTATACGACCCGACCACTACAGCATCTGTGGGTTCTCAAACTGTAGGCCCTAGAACCGCAACACAGATAGTTACTACCTCTGTGTTGGACCCGACCACCGCAGCAGATCTGGGTCCTCGTGCTGTAGGTGCTATAACCACAACACGCGTTGTCACTACCTTTGTATACGACCCGACCACTACAGCAGATGTGGGTCCTCGTGCTGTAGGCCCTGGTTCCACAGCAGGCGTTGTTACTCCCCCTATACTGACGAACTCCACCGCAGTACATGTAGCCTGCAACACAACAAATGAAACGGTGAAGTAACTTCGTTTTACTCAAACGCTTGTGGGATTTAAAACAATATTTTATTTTGTTTTATAATATAGACAATAAATGATTTTAAAGGATTGAATATCCCGCTCTGCATGCAGCTGTTACTATGTTACATGGTGTATACCAACCTACCTACCTACTTATTGCTAGCTGGATATTGTGTGGTTTTTGTATATATTTTATTTGTAAACAAATTATACGATATTTTCTTAATCGCAAACATGTATAAGTCAACTCGTTGCACGTCCATGTGCAAAGAAGCAAGTACTAATGTCCTATATTTGATCAGCTCTGTGTGAAAAGGAAAGTAAGTGTTATTTATGACAGAGTAGGATACGTTAGTAGCTAGATGCACAGTTTTAGTAGAACAGAACTATTGGAAAATGAACAAGTTCATACGATTAATTTAGACACTTTTGAATAATAGTGCGAACTTCAACAGTAGTTGAGGGTGTAAAACGTTGAACTGTGTGTGTGTGTGTGTGTGTGTGTGTGTGTGTGTGTTTGTGTGCGTGCGTGCGTGCGTGCGTGTGCGTGTGCGTGTGTGTGTGACACTGTGTGTGACACTGTGTGTGTGACACTGTGTGTGTGACACTGTGTGTGTGTGACACTGTGTGTGTGTTTGTTTGTTTGTGTGTGTGTATGTGTGTGTGTATGTGTGTGTGTGTGTGTGTGTGTGTGTGTGTGTGTGCGTGTGCGTGTGCGTGTGCGTGTGCGTGTGCGTGTGCGTGTGTGTGTGTTTCTTGCTATGTCTTGCTATGATGTTATAGCTAGTTCCACTTAATTCTTACCACATGATGCCTCACTGCCGGCGAAGTAGGCGGCCGCGACAAACAGACCAACAAGTAGGGAATACATCGGGTGACCAAGCCTACAAAACACATTTAAACGAGAAATAATTAAATGTTCTGCACATACAGTAGTTTACGTGCAACTTGTGATGTATGCATCCAATGTAAACAAAAACCATGTGTAACACAAAGTAGAGAAATGCTTAATAAATTACCAAGTACCAGTCTCGCTGTATATGTTGTCATAACGAATTAGTAAAGAAAAAACATATAAAAATAAAGCATCATTCGTTATGTCCGTTTGCACTATTTACTCAACACCTATACATATACAATTATAATTATTAATATTATTATCATTGTTGTTGATATGGCTAAATATTGCTACAAACATCACAAAGCCTATGTGGTATCGTCTGTCAATATGAAACATGCGTCGACATAACAAATGATTATAGAAAGAACAGGAGTTGTCTGATTCCGTATACATTCGTTCGTGTGGTTGACTTGATGTCATTGACCTAACCTGTATCTTTCACAGGACCTATAAAACATTCTACGAGTAAATAATGTGATCTTCTTGTATAGCAGTCAGTGCACTGCCACGTCAAGATCATCTCGTAAATATCACCGTCAAAGGAATGGCGATCTTATAGCACCTGATATCAGATAATCTATTGCAATTTTGTATGGACGCTGGCAAGCACTATCCCATTGACTTTACAGCCATATAGACTTTTAGAGGCGTAGGATGGATCTCTGCTAGATTTATTTTATTCTATCCCGACATTTTGATTCAAATTACAATTAATTAAAACGGGGGCCCACAACTATCTATTTTTTTCACAAAAGGCGGGGAGCTATCTACCTGCGTTGACGTGACAAAAGCGTTTAGGCTTCCAAACGTTATAACATTTAGGTGTTGTATTTCGTTATTGAGCGAACTTGTTGGAATAAATTGGCATTGTATTTGTTTTCACCACTCGTGGTATCCAACAACCGCATCATAAACATCATGCAATTTTCGGTTTTTTTTTCTCGAAAACAATTTCGCTCTCATCTAAATCATTTCGTTAGAAGTCGACCCATAAAATTAGTAATGACGACGTGGCATATTTTCAACAAAGGAAAATTAAAAACATGCAGCATACGGCTATTATAATAATATTTATCATCGTTGTACATACGTTGGCTAATAACATTATACTAGTATTCTGTACTTACATCTTAACTTCTGCGAAGTCTTTTATGTTGAGGACGAATATTCGATGCGCAGTACAGATGACTACTAAGCGACCTCTCGCAAGTTAGAGCAATGTTGAACCTTCGTGTGCTTTTATAATACACGGTTGAAGGATGGGCAGGAACCCTTGGCGGAAGTAAGCCAATTGCATTCAACATATTGAAGGACAAATATGATAAATGTCCGTATTGTGGAGTGATGAGTTGTTATTGGAACGTGGCGAACGTATTCGAAGAGAGAGTCGCTTTGAGTAAGCGGCATTTAGGTCCACTTAGATTGGCCTACTTAGTACTCGGGGTAACTCGCGTAACCCTAACGTGGTATCCGGTTTACGCTGCGCACGCAGTACCACAAGAGTAATCCAATTGAACAGCGATGATCGTGACCGCGGAAATAGACCCCTTATGTAAACAAATGAAATAAAATAATCAGTTATTCAGTGTGTAATTTGTGATGCTCATCTTCTTGGTCTTAAATTATAATTCATAGAATGTTGTGACTTTAATCAATATTTAAATGGCAATGGCCTTGTGTAGCAAAAATTAGAAAAACCGAGATTAATAATATAATATAATAATAATAATGTTTTCTTTGGCGCTAACTCCCGCACAGTTGACCGATGCGCCGTACAAGCAATATTACACATGTATGTTATTAAATAGATTAGCCATAGCACTTTTACTTATCCGGCGTAATTGGGCAAGAGCAAATAAATTACCTAACGTGAACTCAGTTCTACTGACGACAGAAACCTCGACCGACCTTAGACCCACTAGTTCGAGTTATTTCCAGCACTCGGCAGAGTTCTATTGACTGACTAGTCTGTACATGTTTTTAGTTACAACGTTACGATCTTATGAGGTCACATTGAGCTAATCATTCTTCTAAAGAATAGTTATGCCAAGTCAACCTTCCTATGCTGGCATTCAGGGTAGTCACTGCAAGGATGCTTATCGTCCTCAGTGGTTCTTCTATGTCCCCAAACTTAGACGGGATCGACATTTTCGTGATTCTCCGATCCACGAGGGATGCACGGTCCACAAAAATGAGAGTTTTTTTACACTAAATATTCCATGCCTGCCCCAACCGAGTATTGAACCCGGACAGCCGGCCTGCCAAGCGGATATGCTAAATATTAGACAACATCAAAGCAGGGATATTTGGAGTACAACCTGAACGACACATCTTTGCTAATTGGTCGACGAATACAATTAATTGTGTTTGTATCAATCACAGTTAAAACGGAAGACTGTCAATACCTTGATCGTTGCAGATTTATGAACAGACCAGACAAGTACTACGACCACACGGTTGACATGGACATATCCCTTTGACGGTTTTCGTCCATAACTTAGTAATGACAATTAGATATTGATTTGTTCAAATTTGGAACTTACGTTCTTTTAGTAAGCGACTGCCGTGAAATTGGAAAAGGGAGCAATTGACACTGACATGTTTTGGAGTAAATTACCTATGTCACAAGCAACGAAGATACATGTTTATAACACAAATCTTAATGTGGAGATAAATGTACTATTCAGAAACAAGGCGTGCTAACAATTCATGTTACAGAAGATCCAGTATTTTGTAAACAAGTGCGTAAGAATAGTTATAAAATATAGTACCAGAAACAATACTAATTATTACTCGTAACGACGCTCTGTAGTTTAGATACAATCAAAACCATTTGAATAACAAATTAGAACGAGGCGTATGACGTAGATAGGATATACACTCAGGTAACTGACACGCCACATCCCAAGATAAGAACTAATGATTTATTTGTATAATATTTATTTTATCAGTATTTGCCATTCGAAAATTGCGAACCCTTAATGTTGCAATACAACTATGGCTAATTGCGTGATTGCTTCGTAGCAGTAAAACTGCCGTCAAAAATATTATAGTGAAATTGCGGTGACTGAATTGCAATAACTAAAAATACAAGAAATGTATTATGTATATGTGTGAACACTAACTCGCTCTGCTAGTGACATTCAAATGTCCCTTTATTTCACAGAATGCGTCGGGAGGACGTGTAATAATAATAATAATAATAATATTTATTGCCCAATGGGATTATGTTTGCAATCAGGGTTAGGTATATCACATGAACACAAATTACGCAACGATAACACGCTGTAGACGTTGACACATCACACAGACACATAATATCACCGGCGCCACAAAACATATTTCTGTCAGTGTTCAAAATTATATTCAGAGATTAAAATTACACTGCATTATGAATCGAGGAGTACACGATACTGAAAGGTTTGCCTAAATCTTTCTGTACTTTGTTATTATCGTTCCCGATCTTTCGTCTGAATGTAGCGGCTGATGTAGGCAGATAGGAAGACAAAACGTATCTTTCGAGGTGAGTTTAGAGCTCTTTCATGAAATTAATATTTGTCTCAGTGATGGTGGTACGTTTCGTGTGACCCATCCAGTAGTTGAATTTGTTTCCTAACTGTATTTCACGTGTTGTTAAATATTAATCA
>OZ024863.1:35299705-35302205 GCA_964017155.1 Oasisia sp. SBJ-2009
GTGTCCGCTTTAGATCCATCACAGTATTTTCTCCACTACGGCCTTCTCCATAACCTTTGTGACGTCAGGTCTCTCACTGCCATTTACTTCTGTTACAGTCGTTGTCGACCTCTTTTGAGATGTAAACTCCCTAGAGGCAACGGCCCTGTGTAACAAAAATGAGAAAACCAAGAGTAATATAATAATAATAATGTTTTCTCTGGCGCAAAATCCCGCATAACTGATCGATGCGTTGTACAAGCAATATAACACATGTGTGTTATTATATTGATCAGCAATATAACTTTTACTTATCCGGCGTGATTGGGCAAGAGCAAGTAAACTACCTAACGTGAAATCGATCAGTTCTACTGACGACAGAAACCTCAACCCACCCTAGACCCACTAGTTCGAGTTATTTCCAGCACTCGGCAGGGTTCTATTACCTGACTAGTCTGTACATGCTATAACTTGGTTTATTAATAGTGTTAATGACTTTAAAATTACAGGTTCAATTACTTTGAGTAGTTTTGTTGAGATATCATCAATTCCACAGCTGTTTTTTGTGGGAATGTTGTTTATAGTTTTCCTTACAGTTTCTTCATCAATATGTTCAAACGTAAATGTTGAAGTTACATTTTTATTTAAATAATAGCTGTATTTTTTGCTACCTTTATATTTAATCCCTTGTGTAATGGACTGCCCTATATTTGTAAAATAATATTAAATTTATTTGCAATATCCTTTTTATCAGTTATTTTGGTATCATTGTGGGTAACAAATAATGGTAGTTTTTTTATGTGTTTGCTTTTTTGAAATAAATTCATTAACAGGTATTTTTTATATCGTTTTTAAATCGATTAAATCAATTTTCAAAATACACTTTTTTGCCTGCTCGAATAGTATGTTTTAATATTGTATTATATGTTTTTAGGTTTATGTTAATAATTTCATAGTTAGAAGAATTTGGATGTGTCAGTTTTAGTTGTTTATATAATTTGTCTCGATATTGTATTGATCTTAGTATTCCTTGTGTAATCCACATCGATTTTTTATGTTTATACTTATTAAATTTCACCAGCTTAGTTGGCATATGCTTGTCCTTTGCCCTCACAATATCATTAAATATTATGTCATAATTTAAATTTGTATCTGGTTTTGGGTTTTTATTTAGCTTGTTGTAAGTATCATACGACTTAATTTCATTTTTAACTTTATGCATTGCGTCGTCGTTTAATACATTAATTTTTACAAATTTAGGTGGGGGTTCTGTCTTCAATGAGGTGTTTATAAGCATAAAATACGGTTGATGATGAGAGAGTTTTTTAATGAGAATCCCGACAGTACTTTCCAACATAGATTGACTAAGTTTGCAGAAGAAATTATCAATTAAAGTACCGTTTGTTCTAGTAAATCTAGTAGGAAAGGTAATCTGTGGGAAAAGACTATGAGATATTAAGGCGTCAAAATAACTACTATACATACTATACATTTATATTAAAATCACCGGCAATAATTAGGCTATTTTTACAGTTGTGTTCTAATGATGATACTATGGAGGAAAATTCATTTATGAAAGCATTTAGGTTATCATTTGATGTTCGTGGAGGTCTGTATATGTTTCCGATCGTTATGATTGCCCCCACCGTTGCTACTTGTATGTTGTCATTTCATAATTGTTTAGCTAAGCCATGAGCATCATTGTATAGGCAGTTAGCATCTATGCATATGTGTTGTATTTTCCTGTTGAAAATCTTGATGCTAACCTATTACTTTATCATGGTTTTATATTTTGTTAGTACAATTATTAAATGACCTTTATCGACAATTACTCTTTGTGTGTTCTGTAGCAAACTAGCTCAGGGTTCTGCCAGTATGTATTATATTATTCACATTGAACATCAGCAGGGGATAAAAAATAGTTTACGGGATTTGCATTTTACATTGCTGTACATTGTGGTTTCGATAAGCACTTATATCTGACAAGTTGTCTAAATTCGCATAATCATAACACATGTGTACGTTTGCCCCAAACAGGTTGTACTTCGCGAAAAATGGCACTTTTCATTATTAGTCAAGATCGCCAAACGCAAGTACTTGCCGCTATTGCCATGGCAACCACCATTATAATCGATTAAAATTCATGATTTCCGTGATCATTGTCACCGGCAAGGTGTTCCACTGCTTCTGCTTGTAATAATCCTTCGGACGGTATAACTGAAATAGTTAGACTGGAACCGTTCGATTATTACAACCAAAAAAAAAACGAAGTCCTATACGTTAACATGGAGAATATGGACCTCCTGCCCCCAACTGCCCCAGCCTCGTTTTCGAGCGCGAGACTTACACGCCCTATTACAATTTTCCCATTGTAGGTCCAGCAATCAGCAATTGCTTTATTTCTTTTCAACTGCCTTGTAGCGGCGGCAAGTGCAGCCCGGCGTTGTGTCAAATCTTCGTTTACGAAGACTTGGTGTTGGTCTGTGGTGTTGCGTAATCGCCGTCTAGCTCTAATCATGTC
>OZ024863.1:35307205-35382205 GCA_964017155.1 Oasisia sp. SBJ-2009
ATTCACGCTCGGCTGTGTGGCAAAGACATGAACAACTATCGAGTCTAGATAAAAGAGACATTTCACTTAAAGTATGTCTCCCACCTCCATAGCTGCAAACAATTTTGAAGTAACTTTGATTTTTGTAATGCACATATTGTCTGACTATAGATATAAACTATTATTACGTTTCTCACATATGACTATAGATATATAGTTATATTATGTTCCCCACATCAAAACATAATAAATATTTATGTTTGTATAAAGTAATAAAACTACGTATTGATCAAATTGTGTTATACCTGGTAGATTGATCTACGAACACTTGTCCCAAATTAATGTGGAGACAACATTTCATGTGGCTAGACTCATGAAATTTTGCTGCGTTCTAATCACATCGTGTTTGCCGTGAATACCAGTTCGTGACCTCACCGTGACCCAGTCGTGTAAATTGTCTATACCAGTCGTCAAATGGAGTAGCTAATTGAAGTACTTCCTATTTGACAACTGGTGTTTATCATCTGAACGAGGTGATTGGAATGCAACATTAAACGCCTTGTAAGCCGTTTGCCATCTGTCGGGGGGACTCGTAACTAAGCTTTATTTGGAATTGGATAATCACACATATATAACATAAGCAATCATAAGAATCGACAAAATAATATACAAGTCCAGGGTGAAGGCCCGAGCCAATTAAGACTGTGGCTAGTTTGTTATTTTTTTCAATGTGAGATGATAATATAAATTAGTCGTCGTAATCCTAAAAATAGGGCTTACGAAGAGGGTAGGCACTGAAGACAGAGGTGTGTGTAAAATGCTGCCAAAAAAAATATGACGAATAATATTACTTATCAATCATTCTTGATATAAAAATGTGATAATGTTAAAGTAAGCGTATATATTATTGTACAAATTGCTCTTATGTAAACAATAATTTACCGTTTGCATGTTTTGGTACCATTAAGGGTGTCAAACGTTTGAATGAACCGAGTCATAGCAGGATCATAGTAATCACTTTGTTGTGGCTCATTTTAGATTGGTTTTCGACTGTCATTATAGTTCTAACTTGATTCTGAATATTATTATCCAGTTTGACTCTACCATAACGTATTTTCCTTTGGACTGGCATCTCATTTTGCTTTTACATGGAATCACCCGAAACGTTTCTATGTGAATCGAACTGGGCGTGTACACTCGAACGTACACGTGTAGACTGTAGTGCCCTTCCAGTTAATACATTCTGTTGGGGCGTTGATGCCAACACATAAATGGAAACAAAACAAGAACTACTTACAACTTGCTTAAACGCCATTGAGCAGTTGTTCAGAAACAGTGACTGGGCAGACTTCTGTCAACTAGGCAACACTGTAACTGGTGTCACTTCTGGCTAGTAGGCAACACTGTAACTGGCGTCACTTCTGACGAGTTGGCAACAATGCAACTGGCGTAAGTTCTGTAAAGTAGGCAACACTGTAACTGGCGTAAGTTCTGTAAAGTAGGCAACACTGTAACTGGCGTAAGTTCTGTAAAGTAGGCAACACAGTAACTAGCGTAAGTTCTGTCAAGCAGGCAACACTGTAACTGGCGTAACGTCAGTCAATTCAGCAGCGCTGATCGGTTTCGAGTTTACCGCATTTGTATCTGTAAAATGAATTAGTAATATATATTATTATGCCATATCTATGAAACATATTCGTAACCATCCATTGTTTTAAAGAGGCATTTTCGCAGAATCCGGACCTATCTATATTTCGTTATAATAACTACATGTGCTTAATCACAATAATGTTGTTGTTCTTTTTACAAAAGTTTTGATAGGTCAGTGCGTTATTTCCTCCGTTAAATCTATGGATGTGTTCAGGTATATGATGTATACAGTTCTTGCGTTTGATGGCATATTCGAGCCCTTATAGCGTCCTGGTTTGCACATGCGTTTCCGAGCGGCCCCCTTGACATGAACGATATAACAGCCCATGCTAAGTGCTCATATGCATGTCCCCAGACTATAGCTTAGACACAGCCTAGACACTACCCTCCGACTTACTCTGCTACAGCATATCGAGTGATTCTAAAGATCTACAATGGTACCAGGAATAAGTTACCATGACGGAATCCCAATAATCATAACCAGCTGCAAACCCAGAGTCATCAAGCAAAAACCACGCAAAATATACATGTACCATAAAGCCAACACCCAAGCCCTAAAAGAAGACCTGCTCAAATGGAGCAACAATTTTGCAACCAATGATATGTCCACAAAAACAGTTGACGAAATATATACAGAATTCCAAACTGCCCTTAATTCATAAATGAACTCTCACATACCGACTAATATAATAACAAAACGTAACCAAACACCATGGATAAATAGACGTATAAAACGACTGCACAAACGTAAACAAAGAGCCTTGAACACCCATAGAATACACAGAAACCAAGCCAGTCATGACAATTTTTGAAAGGCACGCAAAAATGCACACCCAGAAACAAGAAAGACCCACAGACGGTATATCGCATCAATCTGTTCAGACTCGGCAAAACGAGTCTGGTCCTACACCAAAAGCTTAAAAATAGACACTATTGGAATACCAACCCTAACTAAAGACCACCAGACAGAATCAAACAACAAACGTAAAGCTGAGATCCTCAATGACCAATTCAAATAATTTTTCACAAAGGAAAACACCAACTTTCCCAAAGAACCATACTCAAACGTACCAGCTATGCCTGACATTACCATCACAGCAAAGGGAGTCGCCAAATTATTAAACAAGTTAAAAACAAACAAATCAACAGGACCCGATGACGTACCAGCAAGAATATTACAACTTGCTGCCAATGAATTAGCCAATGAATTAGCCCCAACCCTTACAGTAATCTTCCAAAAATCAATCACCACAGGTGAACTTCCGCTTTCATGGCTGCAAGCCAACACCACCCCAATCTTTAAGAAGGGAGATCGAACTCTTCCAACAAATTACCGTCCCATCTCCCTAACTTCAATATGCTGCAAAAATCCTTGAACACATTATCTACTCTAACATAATGGACCATCTTAACCAACACTCAATTTTGTCTGACAAACAACATGACTTCCGCAGTAAGCACTCGAATGAAACCCAGTTAATACTCACAACACATGACCTATCCAAATCTTTAAATAATGAATCACAAATAGACATGATCATAATGGATTTATCAAAAGCACTCGACACTGTTCCTCATAACCGGCTCTTAAACAAATTAAACAGATATGGCATCAACAACAAAATACATGCCTGGATTTCAAAATTCCTCACATGCCGTGAACAGAGAGTGGTGGCCAGTGAAGAACATTCCCCCTGGACCCATGTTGGGTCTGGTGTACCACAAGGCACGGTACTAGGCCCTCTTCTCTTCCTGATATACATCAACGATTTACCTAACAATATCCACTCTACAGTCAGTCTGTTTGCAGATGACTGTGTCATGTACAGAGAAATTAACAACCAATTAGACTCACAAGAACTACAGAAAGACCTAGACGAATTAAGTAAATGGGAACATGACTGGCAAATACACTTTAACCCTGATAAATGCTTTGTGATGAGACTAACTCATGCAAGAAATATAAAACATTTAAATTACACCCTAGGAAACACAACACTACAAGAAACAGACGGCCACTCATACCTAGGAATATGCGTAACCAAAGACTTAAACTGGAACAAACATATACATCAGATAAGATAAGATAAGAGATAAGATAAGATAGCTTTATTGCCATGTGTTCACATTGTAGTTACAATAAAACATTGGAATGTGTAATGATATTGGTCGTCGTAATAGTACATTCACATGACAATACATTCACATGCACCAAACAATGATGTTAAAATATACTACTACATTAAATAAAATAAATAAGAACAATCACATAAAAAGGTCCGAATAAAAAATTGCTCATTATAACATCGATAAATAATTGATACGATCTAGTAGAAATATAGTAGCTTAAAATGTAAAATATGAAATAAAAAAATACAAATATAAAATATAAATTATGATAAAATATACATACTAAAACTCATCGGAAAGTGGACTATAACAGCCTCAGTAAACCGCGCCCTAGCATTCATCAGACGCAACCTCCACTCATGTCCCATAAACATCAAAACAACAGCCTACACAACCCTAGTCCGACCACGTTTAGAATACTCATCTTCAGTATGGGACCCTCACACCCAGACCCTTATCAACCAAATGGAAATGGTTCAAAGTCGCGCAGCCCGTTTCTGTCTCAACGACTATACATCTAGAGAAGCGGGCTGTGTGTCAGAAATGCTACACCAATTACAACTACATCAACTAAAAACCAGACGAACAAACAGACGCCTCACCATACTCCACAAAGCCTTCTATGAACACCTATCCTTGCCTGTCAATAACCTCCTCCAGCCCGTACAACGCCTATCAAGACATTTAAACAATAAAGCATTCAACACCATCCATGCCAGTAAGAACTGCTAAAATATTCATATTTCCCTAGAACAATAAGATACTGGAATTCCCTGCCAGATGCAATAGTTAACATTTCTAAACCACAACATTTTAAACAAGTTTTAATACATGACTAACAACCCAACAGCATGCGCACCCAACCCTGACCGTTTGACTCCACCAGGAGTGTTGACCAGTACACCGACAAGACAAGTAGCGATGCAATAACAGGTCGTAATGCGAAGATTGGTTAGGCTTAGATCGTACTTGGCTGGCAGATCTCAGTGTATCATGATTGGTTCGTCTTCTTCGAACGCAACTCCTATTTACCATGGTGTAACTCAAGATTCAGTACTAGGACCAGTGATGTTCAACGCATACTCGATACCTATCTCTGACATATGCACGAAACATGTGCTGTTCCATCGATTGCTGATGACATGTCAGCTAAAATCCTATGACGTAAAACGCAAAACGGCTGCTTATCCAGTGCATCGCAGAAATAAGAGCATGGATGCAGTTGCATCAATTTAAACTTAACAACGAGAAAACTAAGTTTATCGTGCTACAGTCACCACACAGTCTACGAGTCTATGGCAGCCCCAGCTTAGAGCTACATGGGCTAACATTGAAATCAACGGACGCAGCGAGAAATCTAGGCTGCTACTTTGACAGACATATGCAATTGGGCCACTTGGTGTCCATGTATTGCTCTTCGGCATATTATCATCTACGCGGTTAAACTCAACGTTTTAAAATCATATCTGGTCACGAAACGGGATATAACTGGTATATACACGAGCTAGAGGTCGTATCTCAGTAGCTATCTTCGTGAAGCGAGTCCTGATTTCAATTCTCACCGGAAGTCACTACTAAATATCAATGCAAATCATGCTGATGATTTCCAAGGTGACTGGTATTTTCAGTTGAGAGGTTTCGTCCTCGTCAACGACACTCAACTCAATGATGATATAATACACCTGGAGGTGCTTATGGGTGGGAAGAATGCCGAAGTAGCACGTTCCACATGTTTTTTTCTCACTCATACAGCCCTTGCTTATCAAGTACAACACTTTCCCGATTGAGCATCAAGTCACGTTTGACATGGCTGCATTCAACATAAACATCAAGAAAATGTTCACCCTATTCACATATATCACCATCTCAGATCGGGAGAGATGGTGGTGGTCATTACATGTATCCTGCATGCAAATATTTTGCGGTAATTATTCAGGAGTTCGATGGAGTCAATTGCTCGTTCTACGTTAGGAAAACTCAGTTGTTAGAGGCGGAAGACTCAGAACCCTATACGTGTAGTGCAAGACCGGAGTGACAGCTTGAACTAAATCGAATTAGATATAAAGTTGGAGCAGTCCATCCAGCGGACATCAAAGAGACAGGGAGGCATCGTCGGCCAAACATGAATGTTCGCAGTTGTGGTGGAGTTTGAGCTGATCTCCCATGCGATCCTACTAATACAGAACAACTGCCGTAAGCTCACAAATGAGCGGATGACGGAGCATCATAAGACCATCATGTACCAGGAACTCGGGAGCATCGAGGCCGTTATTTTTGATGCTAATGTCTCCGTCTTCTTGGCTTGTGCGAGGTGTAGCAAATCCCTTCATTATCAAAGCCTCTGGCGTCAGATTGCGTACCAACTTCGCTACCGAACATTTAATCGATTATGAAATAATGGATGTGTTCGAGAATGGAGAGAAAATACAGACGAGAGAGCTGGTTTTGAAGACAAAGAAGCTTACAGTAACAATACACAGGCGTAATCTGCCGAAGTGTGATACTGTCGGTAATTGACACCAAATCTAATAGCGCATCCTACACCACCATACCTAAACTGCTCGAATCTGCCGAGCGGGACATTGAGATTGCCCGGGTACGTGGAACAACTCTCGCGGAAGTCTTCTCGCATGACGACCACCTCCTCACCAGCCACCTGTTTGATGACGATTTTACCTCTGTCACACACGTGGCTCAATTGGAGGCATATCTCATCGATGATACACAATACAACTACTGGAAACCTATCTCACGAATGGTTGAAACAGTGACCCTGCTGGAATGTATGCCATGGGTTTGGCAGTACCCGAACCTATCATGCTTCGACTATTTCGGTCGAGTTGTAAACAAAGTCCTGTCGGTCGGATAGTTGTATCTTCATTTTGCGAAGCCCTCCGGGTTATTTGTGAAGTAACATTGATGAGTCGTCGTGTTAGCAATATAGTCTCAGGAGAGCTCTATCCCGGATGATTTCACAACGCCATAGCGGGTGCAAGATCTAAGCCATAGGCAAAGACGTTTGATCAATTGCATCTCCAGGTCCACACCAGTGTCTCTGCTCCCAATGCCATAACCAATATGCCCCCGCATCGGGTGTTGTACAGAGGCATATCACCAGAGTATTATATTGTTTTTCAAGGCGTTAATAGCCAGTGAAGGAAGGCGCCTAGGGTTTTGTCAGAGTGGGTGGGAAAGTGACGGAGGCACCCTCAAACCGTTGACATGTCATAGCTCCCTGTCTACTAATATGCTATCCATATGCAAATGTGGTAATGTGCAGTGCCCGTGCAGAAAATGTGTGGTGATGTGTGTCATTTATTGCCACAAATCACAAGTTCGAAACTGTCAGAATCGTTGTTAGCTAAATGTGGAAAATGTGTTGTACGTGTAGATACTAGCTAGATATACAGTACACTACAGGTGCTTATTGTTATAAATTACTTGAAAGGTTACAATAGTTTTTGTTTGTCATAATATGTTAAAATAAACAGTAAGACCGATGTCAGATATCATGAATTTACCATCACTTTCAATTCTTGGTTTTCTATATTAAAATAGGACACGATTTATGCATATGTTTAGGCACATTTGACTTTTGATCTTGGCATAGCATTTAATTATAACTTCAACAAGTTAATACTCTCGTCTATTTGACTATAACTCAGCAGAATTATGATGATATCAACTAAGATAAGACCTCTAGTTCATGTATATGCCAGTTCTATCACGTTTCGTGACCAGATATGGTTTACAATGTTTATTTTAACCCAGTAACTTGACCTTTGATCTATATGGTCAACCTGAAAAGTCATGAAATAATATGTATTTGATTGGGGATTATCACAATCATCGAGAGGGACGTAAAAATCCAGTTTCTATCTCATTTCGATCGAGAGTTACGGCTTACTGAGTTTCTGCAATGTACATTCGTCGAGGATGAGCGGCCATGTTGGATAAGTCATCAAATATCGCGTCAAATCGTAAAATGGATAGGTCAGACGTGTCGGGAATGTCAACTTTAGGCGGAATTGATACCAAGTTTGGCTATCTAGCCCTTCTAGATCCAAAGTTATAGATGTAAACCTAGTAAGAGGCGGCCATTTTGGATTTCACGCTCCATTGACCTTATGCCACGGATTTTCAAAAAGCACCTCCTGAAGTGTTGAAAGACATGGAATGTAGAATACAAATCAAAAGAAAAACTGCTTTTACCTCAAAATTTGTACGGGCCTATATATGGCAGAGCCTGGACTATTTCAATATTAGCCCATGTAGCTCTAAGCTGGGGCTGCCATAGACTCGTAGATTGTGCGGTGGCTGTAGCACGCTATATTAAGAAACGGAATTATTATTATTAAGATAGCCACAGCACAGTAGGTCTACAAACCGCGACCCATAGAGTCAGTTGGGGAGCTATTACAGCTTCGAAACGGGGATTCCTACGAACTGTACCCCATTTCCCACGCCCGCGGTGACGCACAAGGTCAAATTGCTATCTGTGGTATGTGTTGTGCTTTGAAGTGTCACCCTGTCATGTACAATTAATTATTTATGACCGTATTGTCTGTTGTCAAAAAAGTTAGAAATTATGTATTCGAAAATTTGAAAAACGAAATAGACTCTCAATTAATAATTTTTTGTATTATATATTTTAATATATATCTTCATCTAACTTCAAATATTATATATTTTTACATTATAATGTTTGTCTCAACACATCACAGACCAATTCAAAACACAGGTGTGATGAAGAAGTAATTAGTTACATTGGGAGCTAAGAAAGACTGATAATACAGATAATACAGTTCAGTGATACTGACTGACTGTATTTAGACTTGTTGATAGCAAACATTAGAAAGAAAGAAAATGTTTGTATCAAAAGGAACATAAAACATAAAATATACTTGTATATGTAATTATTGTGGGAGTACAATTATTACAACTGTAGTTCTCATTTTTATAAACCTAAGCTAAATGCGTTAATTGAGCACAACACAGTACTTTTTTTATATAGTTCAACTTGCATTGGTAAAACAAATGCCTATATACGTATTTATATAATTATATGATGAGCATTACAGACAGTTGAATTGTATCGGTCGATGCAGATAGTCTCAACCCTCAAGTAATGCCAGCATGACTTGCATAGCAGCCGGCAAGAAGCCTTGTCGCGTGTCGGGGTATTCCAAATCGTTTTGCAGTTCATCAACGATTGTCAACAGTTTCGTGTCAACGAAATCGTCATCGTGCATCTCCAGTGGATTCTTCCTATCCCGGAATCCCCGATTTCGCCTGAAATTCCTCCTGTGCCGTATTCTCCAAACTACCACGGCCGCAATTTGTTTACGGTTTATTACCACCACCTAAGCGTTACACCTCCTAAAGAGTGACCTTAGAGTTAGGCGGCCGCTGGACGGGCAATCGCCTAAAATCGAGCCTATGCGGTGCTCATGCATAACGCAATTACCGAACTTACGACCTCGCCACTGAGTTAGACCCAATCTTTCACGAGTAAGGCTGTGCCCATGCATATGTGGCCAGAGTGTTATTCTAGAGCCAAATAATGTGCTAAATGCAATAAAAAATAATGTTTGTATGCCGTTATATGTGTAGAATGGTAGAGTTAAGTATTTACTCTACTCTACTCTACTCTACTCTACTCTACTCTACTCGACTCGACTCTACTCTACTCTACTCTACTCTACTCTACTCTACTCGACTATACTCTACTCTACTCTACTCTACTCTACTCTACTCTACTCTACTCTACTCTACTCTACTCTACTCTACTCTTCTCTACTCTACTCTACTCTATTCTCCTCTACTCTACTCTACAGAGTCTACTCTACTCTAGATGTAAATATTTGGCAAAAGTATTATTATAACGAATTATACACGAGTACTTTCAAATGTTCAATTTTGGTAACGTTTTAAAACACTTTCTCTAAAGTTTTTAAGATTATTGTTTTAATCATCAGTAACGTTTGTCAGATGCGGTGTAGACTGGATGTAGTAGCATTCCTTTCTGTTATTTCGTACGTTCTCATTCAGGCGGTTTACAATTATCCCGTAACAAACAAGCGGATATTATTGAATTGATAATTTATACAACCGTTAATTCGTTAGTAGATGGCGAATTATGTTACTTACCAGTATAACACAAATCGCTCGAACACGTCCCTGTCACTCGATATCACGCGTCGAAGTGTTAAACACACGCAATCACGTGTTCTGCTTACACAACACAGAGTCATCTTGACATTAATTTGTCAATGCTCTCGAAGCTCAGTCCCCAGCCGGAAGCACCTGAACTCGAGCACTGTTTTTAAACCAGTGGGCAATCTCTCTTTATTCTTTACTGGCGACAATTAATGTATCTAATAACGTTTCTATGTTGTATGTTGATATTCATTTTCGAAACTGGACGAGTCAGCCGACAAGTCAGGATTTATAATTGTGTCGAGCAGTGACATTTTTAGAAAATAAACGTATTCTAAAATCACCGAAACTTTACAGTGACCAGTGTATAACGTGTGTGAGTCAAACGTAAATTGCATGCAAATTATTGCACACTGGTTTGCGTCGCGTAGGCCTTTTGTTTGTCAAATTATCTCAGGAATGCCCGCCCTAAATGTCTTAAATATGACTTTCAGCGACACTCTGTTTTGGGACCGTTCAAAATTGTCAAATATTTTCCCATGGCTGGATGGGTTACTATAGTTTTTTCTTCCGAAAATCAGCAATTGTCTTACCGACTCTCGTATGGCTGTGTGACTTCGCCGGAAAGAGAACGAGGGACGAGAACGTGTGAAGACACATACGAGAGATCGTATATTTTTACTTGTATATATTAAAATTTATTTTATTCATATAAAACTGTTGTAGCCTACTTGCTACGGCTACAACAGTATTATATGTATTGCGAAGTATTAGGCACAACAATCAACATTTACCCTTAGGGGATGGGGTTAGCAAACATGTGTACGCTTCCGATAACATTGACAATATGAACTACCCCCTTAGTCACAAGTGTGCCGGCTTCTCCACTCGAGTCAGGAATGTATGTTACGTAGACCGGCCCTCCATTACTGTCAACCGCTCGAGACTTGACCTATGCCGGAACAGGCACAGGCGCAATATCATACGTATCGCGATATACTGCGATGTACGATAGCGGTAGTAGTCGGGGCGCACGGGTCCAAATTTTGGAGGTAGTGGACACCTCGTGCTATTTTTGGTTGTCGTGTATTTTATTAAACGTCAAACCCTCCCGAACAATATTCCAGAGGGCAACCTTCTCAAGTCAGTGTACCTCACTCCGTAAATTGCGCTTATATCCATGCCCTTAATGGCCCAGTTGTATACATGTCTCTTTCCCCATTTTTATAGTAACTGTATAGCAACAAACGTAAGTGTAGTATAAAATAATCAGGAATGACGAGAACTATTATTTATGGCAATACCTTGTTGATATGTTTATTTTTCAAGATGCCAGATACAAAAACATTGGACAAAATAACGATAAATCAGTTCGGTTTCTCAGTTGACATCACATATAAGGAGTCATAGTTACCTTAATATGTAATCAATATACTTATGTAATATATCAAAATGATATGCATTAAATTACCTACTGAATACTGTGAAGCAATAGTAAAATAGTGCTACGTTATACGTAATCACGAGCCAAACATTTACCCCACCCCGTAAGTGTAGCGCAATCGTGAAGTGACGCAAATCGGAGTAGATTTCATTGATTGTATCATTTTTGCGTTCCTTAGGGTAATATGCACTATTAAAGACAGAGTACTGATGCATTATCTACTGCTGGTTATTAATGCGATGTTTGTTTATGACAACATAACATTATGTACGCACGCACGCACGCACGCACGCACGCACGCACGCACGCACGCACGCACGCACGCACGCACGCACGCACGCACGCACGCACGCACGCACGCACGCACGCACGCACGCACGCACGCACGCACGCACGCACGCACGCACACCATACGACACCCACACCGCGCCGCGCCGCGCCGCGCCGCGCCGCGCCGCGCCGCGCCGCGCCGCGCCGCGCCGCGCCGCGCCGCGCCGCGCCGCGCCGCGCCGCGCCGCGCCGCGCCGCGCCGCGCCGCGCCGCGCCGCGCCGCGCCGCACACACACACACTCAGACAGACAGACAGACAGACAGACAGACAGACACACACACACACACACACACACACACACACACACACACACACGCACACGCACGCACGCACACACACGCACGCACGCACACACACCCACTGATGCGATTTAATAACTGTGCACAACATGTTTGTCAGGTCTAGGTGTCAGTGAATAACCTATAGTTTATTGACGTATCTTACACACGATTATTCCTAGGCAGACTGTGTAGGTATGTCCAGGATTCTTGTGTGCTCATATAGTTTGAGGGCGTTGAAATGACATCCGACCACTGTGTCAGTGTGTTACACAAGGTAAAATCATGGTTTCTAGAAGCTGCAGAACAGGGTAAAAATAAAACACACAGTAAGAACAATGGTGACATTTGACAAAATCTGCTCAAGTGATAAAATTAATGTATCATAAAATAATTAGTGACTGAGAATAGCCATATGTTCTAAACTAATGTAAAATGTTATAATGCTCGCCATGGGTCTACAGCACTAAAACTTAATAAATAATATATAATAAATAAATTGATGAGAGTATAAGGTGACACTAATTCTAATATGGTATGTTATTTATTTGACTGAAATTGTCCTTTATTATCGCCTATTATGTTGTAAATTATTAATTTCAGCGGCGTGACTGGTATAATTTATAAAAAATATTCTGCGTGTCCAAATAAAGTAGTGTAGTGGTCTTAAAACCACAGTAATGTGAAAAACACAAAAATGCAGAATTTGGATGACAAAATAAAATTTGAACGAGTAGTGAAATATAAACACGTACCACCTTACACCACCTAGCGACCCACCAAAAACAAATCGCATTTTTCGGTGACTTCTGAGTTTTAACATCATTTCCATCATGTCAAAATTACCTAAACAGTATTTTATGAATGATTGCTTAGAAATTCTTTCAAAATGGTGACGATCAAGCTTTCAATTGGAGTTTAAAGGTCGGAGTTTTTCATTGTTCTAGCCAACTTGGGTGCAGAACCGTTTGTCTGCGATATTGGTAAAACTTATATTTCCTCACTGACTGCAGTAATAATGCCATTGCACAAGCATTGGTCTTTACTGCAGAACAGAAATATTTTATGAGGAGAGTTCATGTTCAGAGAGAAGTTCTTAAAATGACTAGAAGTAAGAAGAATTATGAAGGTTTTTTGCGTCATATTTGTTACTTATCAGTTACTTATTAGAACATATATATATGTACACATTTGGATGCTGTAGAGTATGTTCTTTAATACTTTACAATTCTATGGTCGGAAATTTCACCCGCAATTGAAATTTTGAACATAATTTCTCCGCCACAACAAAACAGATCCTGATCTAAAGCAAAACACATAATCATCATACCCGAAGAGCTCGGTGTCTGTTCTTTTGTAGTTTCCAAATAGACAGGACACTTACTTATGAGAGGACGACAGCGTGAAATTGTCAAGCGATGCTCCGGGATGTGTGGTTGGCTAGCTGTCATACGTCAAGCACTTCGAGGACTGTTTGTATAAATCAACCAACATTCAATTTCTAAATAAGGCTGCGAGGAAGCGTATAAAAACCTTTAAGTACTTAAATTCCTTCAGAAATAGCCCTGCTGACAGGGTATTGCCCATACTGTAAAATATTATTCTGGTTTTTTTTATACAACTTCTATGTTTACTATCCTAAGTGGTCAGTTTCTTCTCCGAGCATTGACATGTCTTTGTGGTGTCGAGGAGTGAAGATTTTGTATTGGTTTATTAAATAGGTCAGGGCTACCAAGAGACAAGTCGGTAGATATGACGACATGTGATGATGTTTTTATTCTTCGGAATCCATGTCGTATTGATCAGTTGCAACAGTGCCGAAACTACTGTGTTCTATGCGTAACATTTACAATCTAGCAGCTTGCGTTGTCACACTGATTGTTAGTGTCACAAGCGGCTCATCTTTGACTCCATGACACATTTTCGTTGCGGCATTCGGGTATGACAGTTTGTCATGTTAACGTGTATGTGATCGTCTGTAACAAGTGGTAGCACAAAGAAGATGAAGAACACTGCATGGACTTTCACGACGAGTGAAATACCGTGAACAATAAGAAAAACCGGCCTCTTTAATTTGTCTTTTGTGGTTTATATCATAATAGAACCACTGTTCTAGAGAGTGTATACACATCTACGGGGTGTCCATGTGCGTGCGTGTGTGCGTGCGTGTGTGTGCGTGTGCGCGTGCGCGTGTGTGTGCGTATGTGTGTGTGTGCTCGTGTGCGTGCGTATGTTTGTGTGTTTGCGTGCGTGTGTATGTTGTACAGCAAACTTGAAAAAAGACACATTTGATGGGTTATCAGGCTGATTCTAATCCAGGGACGAATCGGCACGTAAGAGAGAAAGGCATATTACTGCCTGTTAGTACTCCGTGATGGAACAGAGGGGAAGCATATATTCCAGACTTCCTTATGCACCTAATATATTACGTCACTGTGTATGTCATGGATTGGCCGCTGTTTTCTTTCTCTCGGCCATCATGGCACCGATGGCGCCCATATAACCACTTTGACGCAGAAACTTGATGTCCGCCGCACCCTGCAGCAATAATGCAATTACTACATTAATGACAATTGGCTCATATAGTTATACTTGTAGACTATTCGTACACAAGTATCAACCACTGTCTATAGACATGTACTAATTCATACAACTGGGTGAATTGGAGCAATGTAGAGTGAAACAGTGTGTAAACGTTTGCCACGGAAGCACAGGATTCGAAGCTCTAGGCACACGACCACACCCTCACACATGTGCACATGGATCTATAAAGTTACAAGGCTGGTTCCGAAAATTACACTTTCCTTACACTTTATTTTCGGGTATGTTATAAAAACGTAGTTAGTCTATAGCAACGAACACGTCACACTGTATGTCATATATCGAATCACAGAAGTACCTGTTCTAGGGATAACACCTTTGCAAATACATTTTCCCGAGTCATGATTCTTCTGACGTGGTCGTTGTTGACGAAATTGCCGGCCATGTAGACTTTGCTCAACCCGTTGACTTGGGCGATTAAGCGAGTTGTTCGGACTAGTTCCATGCAAATGGAATCGATAAGACTGGCCATCAAGTCCTCGTCTTTAAACTTGGCTGTTTTGAATAATGGTAAAAATTATGATGAAGTGATGATAATAATGATATAATTAGGTACTAGAGTCACAAAACAAACTCTGTGCGAAATCGACTGTTTACAGTTTGCCTCAAATGCTAATACGTAAATGATGTTTGACGCATAAATAAATATCAAGACGAACCTTGCAACGGCATGTTTGATATACATTACTGTGCTGTAGCTTGCTGGTTAAGTCCACGGAACGGTATTATATACACATTAATGGAAACATTTTATATTTTATAATAGCTAGTAACCATGGACATCCATGGGGGGGGGGGGGGCAAGCTGTCACTTGCACCAGACATTGCTGGAACGGATGAACGAAGACAAATCGGCCCGACAACCAAAATGTAGTGGGATCGTCCTGTTGTGTTGCCTTACTTTATGTCTGCGATAGTTGGATTGTCTACCAGAGAAATATGCAACCATATATAACATACATACCTATGCCTGCGATAGCTTGACTGTCTACCGTATGCATATATATTTTATATATATGTATGTGTGTGTGTATATATATATATATATATATATATATATATATATATATATATATATATATATATATACATATACAGTTAGTTAACATATATATATATATATATATATATATATATATATATATATATATATATATATATGTATATATATATTGCACTTACCGTCTGTGTTAGTCAGGACTTTACCAAAACTTGCCAGAGGCCTATCGTCAGCAATTGCTGAATAAACATCGTCTTGATCTACATCAGGCATCAAGTAGTTCGTAAGTAGGTCAACATTTCTACGGTCGCCTTTCTTCGCCAACTGTATGAGTTCATTGAACGTCTGCAAACAACCATAATTGTGTATAAGTGCGTGCATGTGTGTATTTGTTTGTGTGTATGTGTTTGTGTCTGTGTGTGCGTGCGTGCGGTTTCAAAAATACAAATCACACCGAAAATAAAACTTTGCTTATAAGCATCTACATGATTTAGTACGATTGCTAGTGTCTAGAAAGAGATCAGCATTGCTTTGTGTTTATTAGTGTCCTCATCGTGTGGGCGCCACTTTACATCTACGCTCGGGACTGAATAATCTAGATGATATCACGTGTTGCTATGGACGAACCTTCTTGCTGCGGGTGAGAAGTTGTCCCAGGGCAACGAACGAGCAGCCGGCCGTAGTGGTGTTTTCCAGAATAGTGATGGCGCCAGGGCTCCCGACCTGTAACACGGGCAACACTGTGCACCTGTGTTCCTTTTACACCTTGCACGCCCAACAGTGGACGTTATGTCCTTGATCGGTTCTGTGTAGGACTTCATCGAGAATGCTGCTGTATGTGTACAAATATCTGTCAAAGGCTCAGGATTAATCACTCGCCGGTGACCATGCATATGGGATGTGCAATATATATATATATATATATATATATATATATATATGTATATGTATATGTATATGTATATGTATATGTATATGTATATGTATATGTATATGTATATGTATATGTATATATATATATATATATATATATATATATATATATATATATATATATATATATAATAATAATAAATACAGTATTTGTCTACGCCATATATCTAGCTATAAAACCATTCAGAGGCGCATTACACTTTACATGAATATACAGATTAACTAAACATAAAAAATAGAGAAGTAGTTGTAAAATAAATAGATCAGTAAAAAACAAAAATGTTCAATATAAATAAATAATATTAATCTTAATAATACTAAAATACTCAAACTGATAAATAATAGTTAATTACATTATAATGTAAAAAAAATTATAAATATTAAAATAGTTGATAAATAATATATATTAAAAATAGTAGATATTAAAACTAAATAATAGTTAATTATATTACAATAAAAAATAAATAAATAATAAAATAGTTGATAAATAGTACATATTAAAAATGCTCGGATATTAAAAGATTGTTCTTTTAAAGTGAAAATGCTCTTTTAAACAGAAGTGTCTTTAGTTGCTTCTTGAAAGAATTCAGGGAGTCTGTGGCACGCATAGCAAGCGGCAGATTGTTCCAGAGCCGTGGAGCAGCACTCGAAAATGCCTTTTCTCCCTGCGTATATAGTCTGCATCGAGGAATCTCCAGCAGGTGGGCGTCCTCGGAGCGTAGCGCACGGGTCGCTTAGGTAAGATATATACATATACATGTACGTATGATATTATATGTCAAATATTATATTATAATAAGTAATTTATTATGAAGATACATATATAAAGACTAAGGTAATTAAGATAAGCACGTAGAGAATTATGATATATAATAATTATATCATTAAAACTAATAATACATAAATAATAATACATGAAATAAATACTCGTAAAAGTGTTTCCGTCTAGACGACGCGATGCCGGCTCCGAAGACACCGTCGGTAGGTTCACGGCATCATTAAAAACGGAGTCAATATGGTGCATACAATCATCTAGTTCGTGAACTACAGGAGGACGGGGAGAAAGGCAAGTTCTTATATAGCGCAGTATCCTGTCCTCAGGACCGCTCAAAGCGCTTTACACTTTACTTCCCTGACAGACCTGTTCACTCAGACACCATCTCGGCTTCTCTGGGAAGCATCCAGCCATATGATGCAATTAATGCGCGAAGGCTGCTCATACACATATCCACCACTGTCTATAGCCAGATGCTCATTTTTATTCAGCTGAGTGAACTGGAGCAATGTAGAGTGAAAAAACTTGCCCAAGGTTTTAACACCGCAGCCAGGATTCGAACCCGGGTTCTCGTAGTCGAGAATCCGAAGCTCTACCCCTGAACCACTACGCTCTAGAAGCCAATCTTCTACGACAGCTTCTACTTGAACTGTTGGTAATAATTCTGCGACGGCATGTTTCAATCCTCGATGACAGACACGGAATAGTACTTCCTTCGCGCTAATACCATTCCGCCATTTTTGATGAAAGTTGAGAAAACACGTGTGTAATGACGTCACTCCTTGGAATTTCTTGTCCGATTCGCGTGCGGAGACGTTTTGAATCGCTACATGGATCGATTCAGTTTACCGCATCCGTATCCGCACGACAAACCTCATCCGCATCTGCACATATGAAATCATTCCTGTTTGTTCACATTGTAGTCATTTGTTGCCGGATTTCGCATGCCGCTTCCGCACGACGCATCCGTACATATGGAATCCTAGCTTTACTTATGCGGACACTTAATTGTGTCGTTGTGTAGAATCCGGGCCCAACCCGATTTCATCATTATTACAGGTGTGCCTTATTATATTCAACATTATTTCGCAACTAATATATGTGCTCATTTAAGCATAATTAAAACAAAAAACTGCAAAGCAAACCCAAACGACGAGATGCGTACGGTGTTTTCTGTTTGGAAGAGACGGGGCAAACAGCCACATTTAGTACATACCCGGTACCAAACAGCGGCTGAACCGACCACGGCTAAAAGACTCGGTGACGCATAATCTTCTGGTGTCTGACTACCAGCCCCTGCAGGTGAAGATTGTGTCGGTATAGTAGTGGTTGTCGCTCCAACTGCATCGGTAAAATTTCTCATCTTTTCAATAAGCTTCATCGTCGCTTTTATTTTTTTCATACCGTCGGCTTCACCTGTTAAATAAGACAAATGCCAAATGTACGTACGATAAAAATAGACATTACCTGAATGAGATCTCTCGCCACTGGTGTGGTATAACTAATGTAATTTTTTCTTACATACCGTTACGTTAAAAGGTACCGATAATTTAAAACAAATATACAGCTCTGGGTATTCGCAATGGTTTATCACCTGCGGCGTCCGTGTCGAGACAGAGCGGCTCCAGGGAGACGTTCTCCTGTAGGAAGAGCAGACCGGCCGCAAACCCATCCCACTCCGGCATCTGTCGGATCCTGGCACAGTCGTCACGTATCCAAACATTAAATATATATATATATATATATATATATATATATATATTATATATATATATATATATATATATATATATATATATATATATATATATACATATACATATATATGTATATATATATACATATATATATATATATATATATATATATATATATATATATATATATATATACATATAGCTACCTAGCTACCTCTCCGATCTGCTCGAGTTCTACCAGCCACTAAGAACATTGCGATCGTCATCAGAGTCCCTACTGGTTGTACACAGGGCACAACTCCGCCAGTTCGGTGATCGAGCGTTCTACATCGCTGCTCCTCACTTATGGAACGATCTACCACGCAATATGCGAACATGCGATTCACTATACCAGTTCAAAAGACTCCTTAAAACTTATTTATTCAAAAAAGCTTTTCACTCATGAACATTGACGGACATTTTAAGTTTTTAGGATTTACTTATTTATTTATTATTCTGAGCTGCTTTTAGTACTTTTACATTCATAATAATTTATTATGTATTATTATTATAAATATTTTTTATTATAAGTATCTGTATTTTTATGATAACTTATTTCGATATTTGATGCCATGTCTTAATGATTTTCAACTTTTAGTTTCTTTCTATGATTTCTTGTAACGGCGCATTCGAACAAGGTAACTTGGATTTATGGCGCTATATAAATGTTTTTATTATTATTATTATTATATATATATATATATATATATATATATATATATATATATATATATATATATATATATATATATATATTCATATATCGCTAATCTTGTTGTTTTATGTTCCAGAAGTGTAGTGTGTTAACAGCGTAACTAATGTGTTCAGCCTGTTTAAAACAAGACATCGCTGTTGTTTTGAAACATCGAAAACATTGGCCTTCGCATCATCACAACATATTCAAAATGTTTGGACAAAGGAACGGACAAAAAGAAGACAGGAGAGGTCGGAATCCGAAAGCCTGCTAACTTGATGTTCAGTGACTGTTCCAGCTGCCGTCTGTAGATGCTGCTGCCGTAGCCGGTCGCTGGGACATAGGTGGGAGAATCGCCGACGTCCGGTCTGTCGACGTTGTCCCGGACGAACTGTATCAACGCTTCCGGTTCAAGTCGCTGAAGCAGACCTAACCGAAGCCGGCCGACTTTTGTGTTTTCCTGGGCAATTGAAAAAAATCGGGTGTTAATTTAAATTAGTTACATTTTGCACTCTGGTGTTTTACTTGTGTGCCACATTGGGGGATTTGTCTGAATGCCATACATATATACCGAAGAAAAATGTGTACAGACCCATTTTCGCCACTACACATAATTTGTAATTGACAAAATGACATAATAGCGTATCTGTTTTTCATCCGTTTACTTTTTAGCACCCACACAAAGTAGGTCTACCGAGCAACGTGTAGTTATTTTGCAAAGGCACAATTTGTAGGATTGCAGTGTGAAGGAAGAAACTGCTATTTGAAATCATCAGTAGTAGTTTCACTGACAGTGGTAAACGAATACATTAAACTTGTGCTGAATAATGTTTCGTAAACCTATACGTGTGCTTAATGAGGTTCCACAAATCCACGTTGGTCGCTAAAGGCGCTAATATGCAACGAGACCCTATCAGCGTCTCTTGCGACTAAGGTGGATTTGTTTGCATGTTTTGCTGAACGCTTGTTTAAATCATCCTCAATTAGGTATTGACCGTGCAAGCGTGTAGCCAATAATAGTTTGTATGTAGGCATGCCGTATGTGTGGTCAATAGACAGAACAGCATGCCGTATGTGTGATCAATAGACAGAACAGCCAAAACTACGCCATCTTGGCACTTAATTCAATCAAACGTCCCGCGATGTTTCATCGACTGTAAATGTATTTTTTTGTAGAGATTATGCTTTCATATTGACGGACATGTTATTCGATATCAATATTTAACTATGTGTGAAGACGTAGCAGTCTCGTGTGATGCATACGGTGTGCTGTAGATGATTTTAAACATCCTTTCCGGCATCGAGCCAGCACTCCTGTCTTCGGGCCACCAGTCGACGTTCCATGGGCTGTAAATGTACATTAATGTACATATTATGCCTTCAAATTGACGGACATGTCAGACAGTATCCATATTTAGCTATGTGTGAGGCTTTGGAGTCATGCGAGTTCAACAGTTGATTGTAGGATGATTTAAACAAGCGTTCCGCAAAATGTTCCGCAAAACGGTGCCTCATTTTACACACGTCAAGAATACGTAAAAGACGGCACAAAGACACTAGTTGCGTTAGAGTGCCTTCTGTCTGATTAGTTATTGTGGTACCTCATTAACAAAATCAGGGAGAAAACGCATGATTAAATTACTGCGATGACAAACGCGTTGGTGCCAACGAGATACCTGTTTGAATGTTGGTTTGCCGTCCTTGTAGTCTTTCTTCGAGCGATACACAACTTTAGCCAACGATGTACCTGTAACAGAGCCATATTGTATTAATTTCCCACATTATAATGACAGCTATTGCTACGGCATCCTACGCATGGCAACAACCCTGTGCATTTAAACATGTCATTTCGAATACTCAGCTATGCTAAATGATGGACAATATTTCCTACACTACACATGCATGCACGCTCATTCTAGTGCACGTGCACACACACACACACACACACACACACACACACACACACACACACACACACACACACACACACACACACACACACACACACACACACACACACACACACACACACACACACACACACACACACACACACACACACACACACACACACACACACACACACACACACACACACACACACACACACACACACACACACACACACACACACACACACACACACACACACACACACACACACACACACACACACACACACACACACACACACACACACACACACACACACACACACACACACACACACACACACACACACACACACACACACACACACACACACACACACACACACACACACACACACACACACACACACACACACACACACACACACACACACACACACACACACACACACACACACAGTCGTTTGCATGTTGTATGACAGATGTTGTTACCTATGTCGAGGGCGAAACTCGTTACGGTCTGCGCAACCTCTGGTGCAACCGGCAGAATGATGTCCCGATCGCCATCTTTTGCCGTCGCCATTCTTGATGTAGCAGCGGCTACGAACAGGGAACTCGTTGACACACATTTGTGACCCTCCAAATACTACATGTACATGCATACTATGATGCGATATTTTGTACCTCCTCATACGAATCATCCATTTGTAACATATTCGTAGGAACACGTTACATTATCGCTTCTAAGTGGACAATATAGAAATCTACGTTCCAGTGAAACCCTGCCAAGAACCACTGTGGCTGTCGTGTGTATCAATAAATGTGTAGCGGAGATCAAATGTGGATGACCATAAACGTCTTAAAGCTGAATGACTGAAAACCACAAGTAACTATTTTTGATTGATTATACCCAGCAGCTGCAAAAATCGCGCTCCACAAAATAAAACCGCTTTCGTGGTCACAGTATCTCGTTCACGTACGTAGCATCGCAGTTTGATGGCGAGCTGAGGATGGTGACATACACATAACTGCATCGATTAGTGCACTGTAGACACCATGGACAGTCCTCCGCAATAGCCAAGGCCGAGCCCAAACACGTCTCTTTTTTTCTTTTGACATAAATTCGTGCTATAAACAGCGCATAACACTAGAATCAGTAGCTCTTCATCGCTGATGATGTGACAACATCCATTTTCCGTCAGACTAATCGATCATCTACACAGCTGGTACAATTTGGCTAAACAAAATTATGTGTTATTTGTTGAAAGATGTTTTAAGATACGTCCCACCGACCATTTTGTCAACAGTATGTGTGTGTGTTTTTGTTATCTATGCGAAGAATTAAAACACAACCTTCTAAACCTGCTGCCGTATTACCGAGGACACTATTTCCGTGTCAAACACAGTATTTTAGAGGGCGCGTTGTATTTCACACAGGGCCAACAAAAGTTAAAACCTGCAGCTTTTCGTCGATGTTAGACGACGTGCCATATTGCCAATAACGTTAATTATTGCATGCAACAAAGTTGCACCGTGTAACGGTACCTTAAGTTAGTTTTGGTTAGTTTTTGGTTCCGCCTCCCTCTGCCCTGGCTTAGCATCGAACGGCAAAGCCAAAGCCAAGCCAAAGGCACAGCCACAGCCAGGTGACAGGCCAAAGGCAAAAAGCACCTCCGGCCAATCCTAAAAAGAAACAGCGATGCAATCATACGGTGAACAATATAGTCGTTTGCCTGTATTGAATTTCAAAATAATTAATGCAAATGCAAATGTTTACCACACCTGAGACTGTTCAGGTGGTATGTGCAGCACGTAAGCTGCCGAACCAAGAAGAAGACGGTTTACGTGACGTCACAATCGAACGCGCGGATTCTGGCGCGTTCGAAGCGAACGCGCCAGAGTCAGAGACCGCGGTTACGGCTGCAATAGCAACCAGCGTCAGGAAAAAGTGTATTGCATTTCTAAAATGTTTTTTTATTATGGTACAAAAGTTGGCATCGAACATTCGTACAAAGTACAAAGTACATGACCGAAATCGGTCATGTACTTTTTATACCATCTTCCAGAATTTGGCATCGGCACCGGCAATTAATCTATTCTTATTAGCAACGCTGTAGCCCTTACATTTTTCCGGCGTTATAAGCGTTCCGATTGACGTTTCTGCGCATGCGCGATAAATGTAAAATTATCACTCTGCAGCGAAACGACAAAACATTTATGGTATAATTACTACGGGCTGCTCGCTAGGATGTATATAACCTCCTAGCTAAGTTATTTGTCGTAAATTAACACGAGGCAAACAAGTTTTGAGGCATATTGTGATAGCAAGCGCAAATCACGTGACTGTAGTGCGCCATAATCCGTGACAGTGATATAAACAAACGTAATATTTTAATGTAATGTAAGTATAATGTACGAAATTTTAAGCAACTATTCACAGTAGTCATCACTGGAGAGTCAACGAACAGCCCGTGGCATTCATACCAAAATTGCCTTGTCGTTTCGCGCACATTGATGATTTTACATTTATCGCGCATGCACAGAAAGGTCAATCGGAAAGTTTATAACGATCGGAAAAATGTAAGCGCTACAACGCCAACGGATATTATGATGGCCTGTGAAAATGAGTACAGCATATTAGGAAGTATACAACTCAGTTTAGTTAAAAAAAATATATTTTTACCATCGGAACTCTCCGGTCAACGTAAGTATACGATGGGGCAAACTAAAAGGCGGTTCCACATATCCACGTTAGTCGCTAGAGGCGCCACTAGGCATCAATACCCTAGTTATTTAAATCATCCTCAATTAGCCATTGACCGTACAGGCGCGTAGCCAGCGATAGTTTGTATGTGGGCAACTGGACATGCCGTACATATGGAGTGTATCGAGCGGTGGCATCTTTGTGAATGTGATATGTCGTTTCCGTGCGGTCTGCCAATTGTGATCCGCCTTTTAGTGTGGCCCTAGTGTGGTTTCCTGGCAGCGCTTTTCACTAGAATTCCCTTCATTGAGGTCTAAACCAATCAGAGAATTCTAACTGGTGAGGCTCACCGGAACAATTTTTCGTCTGTTGCTGCTTTTTATCTTAAAATGGCATATTATGTGAAAATAAGTTGATAGGTAGTTGAGGAAAACAATATATAGTGTATGGGGAATGCTGGTTTACTGGGAAATTGTATTTTAAACATGGCGGAAGTCAGAATGCAACTTTAATCTTTGTGTGTATACATGGAAAACTGATTTTTGCTTGTGTCTTGTTTTTTCTGCACGCGGGAGATCACCCCAGGTGGACAATGGACGCGATTTCTCAGCTTTACGACAATACACTAGAGCCTTAGATACATATATATCTAAGGCTCTGCAACACATCAACTAGTGGCGCCGACTAGAGTATTAACGGCAAAGCAAGTTGTCGATTGGCTGATTTAAAATGGCGGAAAGCGCGCGCAAACTAAACCGGTGAGGATTTCTTTATTTTTCATCCTGGTCTTTCGTAATCACAATTAAAGGACAAACAAAGTTAACTTTTACGTGGCATACACCTAATAGAGTTAATATAAAGTAACAATTTCCACATATACTCAATTTTTTAACGCCAGCGGTTTACCAGAAAAATATTTTTTAACACCGAGCTATCCAAATTCTATGCGCTACCCCATCTTAGACGAAGAATGACGTCACGACGGTGATCGAGGCGCTCTCCACGTAGATTCCCTGCATAGGGTTTGGCTGTTGTCATGAAATGGCTGCAACTCGGCAATGCGCGTAACATGCTGATGACGGTAAATATAAAGTTGTCTATTATTGTTATCGCTGAAATTATCCCATCAACTGATGATACATGTCTACATCAAAGCATTTCTCCTCAAAATGGACCGAGCAAAGTGACAAACAGTACGCCCGCAAACCACCAACCTGAATCCATTGCTTCAATACTACCGGTTGTTTCAACTATTATTGCAACCGTATGCCGAACACGAAGGCATAATTACTAAAGTTTACCATAGATTTAACCACAGATTTAGATATACGTCTTTAAGCAGCTGCTAGATGTCACGCCAACTGAACGAACTGTCGAAGACTCGAAGTTGTTGACCCTTAACGACGTCGCCGGAAGCTGACCGAGATATAGAATGCCGCGCGCTGAATGGCCAAGCCAAATTAACCCTTCACCTATGGCGACGTCTAGACCATCGTGGATTTCGTTATAATTTTAGACTTTAAAGTCACATTCTGAGTAAACCGCTGACGTTAAACAATTGAGTATATGTGGAAATTGTTACTTTGTATAAACTCTATTAGGTGTATGACACGAAGCCGTAGCCTTTTTTTGTCCTTTAAGCTCAGAAAGTGTCACTCCAAATTACTCGGGAGAACTACATCCGGAAACAGGGAGTGTTGGGTCGTGTTACCGATATTGGACCAGCAGAGGGACATATATTGGACCGGTGGTTCAATATATATCTCAGGCGGTCCGATATAGATTCCGATGCTTATGAAAAGGAAAGTTGTTAAATCATAGTCTGTACTTTACAACGATTCCGTCAATATCAATTTATTTCAATCTATGTTTTAAATGTTAATGTAACCTTATCTAATCGTACTTCCGATTTACCATTCTACACGATGCTACTTCATATTTTTTTCTCCCGCACTCCCGCACGCCCACAATCGCGCAACACACTCCGTTTGTCTGCTCGTGGGGAGCGGTGGTGGTGTGTGTGGTAGAGCACCGGACTGTCAGTCGAGGGGACGGTGGTTTAATCCCACCTACCGCCGTTTCAAAACTTAGGCCATTTCGTTTACCCCACATTTGTCTGTGTCTTTCGGAAGAGACACTGAAAGCTGGTGGTCCCTTCTATCTGGTGTCTATGCCAGGGGAAGTAAAAGATCCCACACAGGGGGTAAATGTGTAACCTGTAGTAGACTCACTAATTCTAGTGAAGAACTCCTGCGTTAGCCCAAGTTTGGGCTGTTTGGAGGAAACCACCTAAAAACAGGGAAAGTATGCTAGACAAAATGACTGAGCGAACCTGCGTTGACAGACTTCCAATCGTTGCAGCAATGTTTGATCTTTTGTTCATTAGGGGCACATATGGCAGATGGACTGAAGAAGACTTGGACCGCGCCTTGACAGCACTTCAAAACGGAGACGCAGGCTTAAATGCCACCGCCAAGACTTACGGGGTTCCGAAGGCGCCACTCAAGAGGCTTCTTGACAGCGGCAACAAATATGCTAATGGCAGCAAGAAATTCTCGGGTCGGCCACAAACCCTGCCACCTGTCCTTAAAACAGCATTGGTCAAGTGCGTCCTTGACATGGAGTCAATGTTTGGTTGGTCTAAGCAGAACCGATTTGATGGAATTAGCCTGCCAACGGCATCGACGGGTTCAAACATGATAAACAGTCATCAAGTACCATGTGGTACGGACAATTTATGAAACGCCATCCCGAACTCAGCTTGCGAAAAGCTGAGGCCACTTCAGTTGCCAAAGCAAAAAGCTGAGTTAATGTTGGGCAGTTTTTTGTTTCCCTCGAGACTCTGGTGGATAGGAATAACCTCGGACCGGCAAATATCTTCAACGTTGATGAATCTGGAATAACGACCGCCCAAAAGCCAGGCAAAGTCATCGGTAGACGTGGGAAAAAGCAAGCTGGGTCACTCACCTCAGGTGACAAGGCTTCATAACTACCTTTGTATGTTGTGTAAGCGCCGTAGGAAATTACATCCCACCGATGATGATCTATAAGCGACGACGCATGAATCAGATCAGGCACGTTGGAGCTACCCCTAGGACAGTTATTGAGAGAAGTGACAGCGGATGGATGACCAAGGAGCTGTTCCTCGCGTGGATAAAGCACTTTCATGCCCATGTGAAATGGTCTCCAGACAAGCCAGGTGTGTTGATCCTAGACGGCCACCATTCCCACACTCGGAACTTGGAGGCTATCGACTTCGCCCGAGAAAACGGCATCATCCTATTGTCTCTCCCTCCACATACCATTCATCGTCTACAGCCTCTTGACCGCACTTACTACAAGTCGCTCATGGTCAACTATGACCGTGTTTGCGACAAATGGTTGCGAACGGAGAAAACCACCGTGACGGTGGATGTCGTTGCAAGGCTCTTCGGCCACGCGTACGTAATCTCTGCAACGATGTCAACAGCCGTCAATGGCTTTCGCTGCACGGGCATTTGGTCTTGTGACCGCCTTGTCTTCACCGCCGAAGACTATGCGGCGACATGGCGGTTTGGCGATCAACTTGCGCAAGCCGCTGATAATCAACTTACGCAAGCCGCTGATGATTAACTTGAGCAAGCCGCTGATGATCAAATTGCGGAAGCCACCGTGGATCAACTTACGCAAACCCATGATGATCAACTAACGCAAGCCCCCGATTATCAACTTACGCAAGCCCCTCATGATCAACTAATGCAAGCTCCTGATGATGAACTTGCGCAAGCCCCCGACGATCAACTCACGCAAGCCCATGATGATCAACTTGCGCAAGCCACTGATGATCAACCAAGCTCGGTGATTACTACATGTGCGGATGCAAGGTGCTTTTTCCGGTCTGTGGTCATCAGCTTAGATTTCGAACTATAAATCGCCACCCGTGATCATCATGGCAATCCAGTGGACATCATGTCTCGGATACTCGAGACTAACGAAGCTGACAGTCTGCGAGCCAGAGTGATCCGTCACATGTACGAACATTATGACGAGTACAGACACATTGACGAACACGTCGCAAATGCTGACCTTCCGAACCACACGCTTCAATCGAAGAGAGGACAGAGATCATTGCTACTGCCAAATGCCTCCAGAGGCCGATAGCAGTTTTTGTGAGCACATGGAAGATCTTGTATGGAGCTGAATATAGTGCTGACAAATCGCCCAGAGCATAAGAGTTCAGTACTTTGCTCGCGCAAATGATGCCGGTCACTATAACGCCATACCAGGAAACACCTTGATAACTCCGCAAATCCTATCGCCCGTCAGAAATGTCAAGCACTAGAACCGGAGAGAGACGACACAGTCTGGAATACTAACGTCAAGCCAGTACAAGCGGAGGCTATCATATTCTCAACTGGGAGCAAAGAAGACCAAACAGACCAGCATAGCAAGAGAGGCACGGCAGTCGAAAACGGCAGCATTAAAGGTCAACAAAATTGAGCCAACAAAACAGGGCAATCTTGGTTCTGCATTCTCTGCGGAGACGATCGTGTGGAGGACATGGTCCGGTGTATCAACTGCCACACATGGATCCATGCGACCTGTGCGGGGGCATCCCCCAAACCACAAATGCAATTTATGTTAGCGGAGTCACTCTGTGCTATGTGTTCCATTTAATACATTAATGATCTATTCGCAGTGTAATTGTGTGTGTGTTGACATGTGTTCAATTTTCACTTCCGTGAGCAGCGTTATGTTCGCACCGGCAAAACAAATGCACATGCCACGTTCTAAATGTACAGAAAGGCACCATTTATCACCCCCATTTGTCAAATGTTGTGTTACAGTTTCGTTGGCGCATATATTACCTTTAAGTTTCAGTGTGTGACGTGCAGTAACCTCTATGTCTTTACTATTGATAGTGTCGGTAGACACACACGCACACGCACACGCACACGCACACGCACACGCACACGCACACGCACACGCACACGCACACGCACACGCACACGCACACGCACACGCACACGCACACGCACACGCACACACACACACACACACACACACACACACACACACACACACACACACACACACACACACACACAACACACAGTATTATTGCACTATGAAAGCTAATCAGAGACAGTCCATCAGTTAGCACCTGTAACGTGTCCAGTCCATACAAAATGGACTAATTATCAGTGTAGGCCCTGCGTCACATATTTGTGTAAGTCTAAACAGTGTATCCTGATATATGCTATAATTTGTAATGCAATGACTAGCGGTCCAATATTGATCCCGGGATGGTCCAATATACAGAACCGTGACTTATATTGGATCAGTGACATTTACTCGTTTTTTTCTGACAAGAAACGCGCAACAATAGATCAATATGGTGTGACGTGTGGATACCCTAGGTGATTAACTTTGTGTTAGAATAGTTTTCCTCTAAATCTATCAATGCGCCATGTAACAATTGATCAAAATGCTTAGGTAGTCCAACATTGGTTTTCCTCCCCTATGTGCTGTATATATTATAATGATACAACATAAAAAGTTAAGGTAAATTAGTTATGATAAAAAAATCAAATATACATAATATTAATATGATTGTTATAAATGTGTGTAACCATTTCAAAGTTAATTAAATTAAAACTAAAAAGAGATTTCAAATTTCTTTCAAATAATGCAAAACAAGCAAATTGTACATACACACCAATTATACACATCAACTCATCTCCAATATAATGTTTATTTAATGGTTTCTACAATATAAAACTCAAAGCATTTAATAATGCTAATTTTCAAACATCTTACCCAGTGTTCAGTTCGAGCTTTAGTCTACCGTAGACGATGTGTAAACATTTGTAACAGTGGCATTCGCCAGGCCCAAGGTAATGTTAATTCAAGATCTTACATCGAGAAGACCGGTGAATAGTTGTCCAACATTTTTCATTGAGGCCGTCTGAAGTTTATTTTCTGATGAAAGCTTTTTTATATTGATGTATTTGTGTGCTTTTACCCGGTTTGCAGAGTGAAGGTTGACTATAATTTGAAAAATAATAATTATATATAATAAATATTTTAATTTATATACCAAAGGGATAAAACAATGCATAATTTAAAATAGTGTTACCTTTTGTGTGGAAATTCTACGTTAATGAAATGCAGTAAAATAGTACAACTGTGGCAGGCATATATGTGTGATGAGTGAGTAAAAATAGTGTCATAACCCCTTTTCAGCTGGTACGTATCTCCCCGGATGATTATTTTGCGAATGATACCTGTAATAACTAATATCGCTCGTATTGTTTTGGTCTTTCGCATGACTTAATGTATGTCTCCGTTAAAAAAATTGACAATAAACTATCCTTATTTTATGATGATTTTCCGATTTAATCTTACCTCAAATATATCCTGAAGTTCGGATATTGGTACAGAATCCACTTCCATCTTGCCACTGTTGGCATTGCGTGTTGGAACAGTGAGCAGCCGTAGTATAACTTTCTATGCCTCCCGGTGAGGGCACTGCGAAATTCGAACATATTTCCCCTCATTCCGAGTCGGCGTTCCCTCTGTTTTATTATGTATGGTTATAACCGCAAACTCGAAGACGAAGTGGGTCCAGATTCGACAAAAGTGTCAAAATCATGTCTTTCTAGCTGTGTTTTGGGAACATTAAATTCTGTTTACAAATTATATGCTCGGGTATTTATGTGGGCCCCGACTTCGTAGACCCTAGGTCTAGGACCGTGCCTACAGTACATGATGATTAATCTGCAACTACATATCTGTATGTGTAGTAGGGACTATTCGGGAATTCTGATAGTCCGCAACGACGACTATCGAGTCGATTGGAACCCTCTTCTCATGAGTTCCGGTTAGCTGACAAACTTGACGTCGTCTCTGTTTACGTTTTTGATTCCAAACCTTTTACACGTGATATTTGTATTTTGACCATCAAAATGTTCACCAAAATACCGGCGATGAACGTTATATTTAAGTTGATCGGTTATGTTTATGTAATTTAAAGATAGTTATTCCTTTGAAAAATAGCCAATTATTTGAAAATAAGAAAGCACACTTCCAAACTTCTTGAACACACACACTTCATAGCCGCATCATGAAACAGCTTGAACAACATCACATTCTAACTGCCCAGATCCACTTCCGTCTTCCGACTTGTTCAACAACGTCTTTGCCTTTTCTCTCACCCCGATATTATCCGTGTATGTGATGCACACTGAACAACATTAGATAAGAACTCGTCTATTTTGTGTACATCCGTTTATTCACAGAGAACAAATGATGGAACTGCGTCTGGAAAGATAGGATAGAAGAAGCATATTAGTCTCTATCTCCCCCCAAGTCATTGTGATAAGACACCTCGTCGGATTAGAAGTGGTGACTGATAGACATTGATATGCTTCGTTACACAATCACAGTCTCGCGGGGTGGACTACCCAACTTGTGAGATGAACATGGGGATTATTCTGCCCCAAACACAACACTGGACATGTCATAGTGTCGTGATGTCTGCCATGCAGGACGCAGACGGACGCGTCTTTCTCTAGCAGGCGGCGTAGACCTACTCGGCGTGGCTGGGGACACTGGTACGCTTGGAGGAGTTACAGGTGGGCCAGCAGCCGGATCGGGTGTGTCGGATGCAGGCTTTGTCGGGCTCGTTGGTGTTTTTCTCTGGGTTGATGGTGATTCCGTGCCGTCCACATATGTCAAGCCATTTGCATGTTTGGAAGAAACTATCCTCCAGATTGTCTGACCACAGTAGTGTGTCATCGATGCACTTGGTCTTGTTGGGGAAGTCCGATACGATTTCGTCGAAACGCTTTGAGTAGCCATCCCCTGAGGCGATGTATCCTTGGGGCGCTGTGCGGTATCTGTATCTTCCCCATGGTGTGATGAATGTTGTGAGGTGCTGGTCCTCTCTTTTCAGTGGGACGCTGTGGTACCCGTTCCATGCGTCAAACACGGTTTTGAGTGTACCTGGTGGCACTGACCGTGCCTGGTCAAAAGGTGACTGTGTGTGGTGGGTTTCCCTGATTGCATGCTGGTTGAGGGGCTGCATATCAACCGTCCGCCGAGGTTTCCCATTTTTCTTCGCGCATACAACCATGCGATGGCACCATGTCACCGGCTCTCCTACAAGTACTGGTTCGAGTACGCCCAGCCTGACATCACGGTCGAGTCCTGCTTTGACGTCTTCCTGCCAGTGGATTGGAACTGGAATTGGCGTATGATGTGCCACGGGCTTCGCGTCTGGGTCTATCATGAGGTGCAGTGGTGGTCCGTCCATCATTGGCAATGGCTGGTGTTCACATGTGTTGAACGTGCTCGAGCCGTAAGCCTCCAGGATGAATTGGCGTAGCTTCTCGCGGTTGGCTGTTGTAGCTGGGAATGGCAGGGTTGTGGGTAGTGGTGGAGGCGTCTCGCGCCGCAGGCAGTCGCAGTCTGACGTGAGGCTGCTGTAACTATCGGTATTGTTATCCTTGATAACCGAGACTGTTTCTGGGGATCGTTCCATCTCGCCCACAGACGGGAATGTGGTGGATATCATGCCCAACTCGATGCAGGCCTCTCTGCTGAGGAAGAACTTGTCAGAGCTGTCGGTGACATACGTGACGTGTCGTGTCTCCAATGTGTTCCCATCGTTGTCCTTGCCTGAGATTCTGAGGATGACTGCTCCTAGAATTCTGATCCCTTTGTTGTTGGCAGCATGCATCTTAAGTGTTACCGGGATGGGTTTGTTAGTGCCGATTCCGAGGAGCGAGATGGTCTTCATGCCAGAGAGACAACTTTGACAGCCTGTGTCAGCCATGCAGGAGACAATGGCCGACTTTGGCTTGATGTTGATATTGAACCCAAGATCGCTGTAGTCGTCCGGCGATGTGCTGACAGTCAGATCGGTGAATGGCTGTTGTTTGGAATGTGTCCTGGTCCATGTGTCAGATAGACGACTGTAGAGGTGGTGGTCCAAGCTGATGACTTTGGGAAAGCTGACTTCATCTGACGCGGTGCAGAGAGAATCGAATACCGCTCCTTCATGTTCATCACTGGCCGACCTTGAAGTGTTCCTCTTGCTGGCAAGGCAGACATGCTCGAAGTGATTATTCTTGCGACAGCGTTTACAGGTGTGACCATAGGCAGTGCATTCCTTCTGACGGAGTTTCACGTGGGACCTCGCTCCGTGTCCTTTCTTGCCACAGTAGGTGCATAGCTCGGGCTTCTCGATAGAACCAGCGGCGTTGTCGTGTTTGCTGATTAGGCTTTCCTTCTTGTGCCGCTTGTATGAGCTGCTAGCAGCCTCAGCTCCTTGAGTCTGGGCGTGAAGGAGCCGTGAGGCAGAGCGCTTGCCGGATTCCTTTGCTTCCACAAACTGGAATATTTCCTCGAGCTTCATGTTCTGGTTGCGGTCCCCCATTATGTCCAGTTGTATGACCTGGTCTGCGAGCCCGCGAGTAACACTGTCACAGAGGACTGGTTCGGTGTAGTTCACATCGTGTTTGCAGTGTGGACATTCGAGGATGAATTTACATACTCCAGCTTGTCCGCGAAGTCTTGCACCGAATGCTCGAACTGGCTCGTCGTGATCCTGCCGCATGTCATGCAGTGTAACGCGTGCCACCATGATATTTTCTTCACGCACAGCGAGACGTTTGATGGCGTTGAGGACGTCTTCTACGGCAAGGTGAGTGAGTGAGCCTCCGGCATTGCGAGATAGGTCCTTGCGCAATTGTTCATCACAACACTCGAAGAGCTGGATGACCTTGTCCTTGCCTGTGATATGGGTGGCTTCGACATAGTCGGTCCATCTGGAGGTAAAGTATGCCCATTCCTCACTTGTTCCAGCAGACGATATCGTGGGGCGCTTGACTCTCTCGACCTTGGCCGAGGTACCGTCACCAGCATGTGACGTGTGAGTCGTAGCGTGGGTGGTAATCAGTGCAGCAGCGACGACACCTTCCACGTCTGGAGTTTTGTACGGGCATCCTTCGATGGGGCAGGCGATTTCAAGCATCTTGCAGGCTACGCAGTTCCGTCATAGATAAGAACTCGTCTATTTTGTGTACATCCGTTTATTCACAGAGAACAAATGTTGGAACTGCGTCTGGAAAGATAGGATAGAAGAAGCATATTAGTCTCTAAACATCACATTCTAACAGCCCATGCCCACTTAGGTTTAACGGTATATATGGCCTATGGCAATAATCCGTAGTATATCTATTAACGTTTAAGTTTCAAAATCCAAGAGATTCCAAGCTCACCAAATGCATAGGCCTACACCATTTGGACCTTCACCTACAACCCTCAATATCCAACAAATAACCTTCACATACACTTACATGGAAATATCAACTGGATCCAGCCATTAATTAAGGCTTCCCCAGAAACTTCTAAGTGCATGCATACACAGATTATAATTAATAAATACCTATAATCTGGGAGATTTTATCTGGGATGCCGAGTTTATCCTAAACTCAAGAGAAGTGGTAGGCGATTGTTTTAAGTTTTATTTTTTTAAATAATTATTGGTAACAGTAGTATAGTACTAGAGTGGGCCAGTGGCTACAACTTCAGACTCTCGACTTAGAGGACCTGAGTTGATTTATGTGCTGCCGTGTCAAATCTTGGGCAAGTTTTTCCACTCTACGTTGCTGCAGTTCACTTAGCTATAATTTTTATGAAAATATCTACCACTATGGATAGTGGTAGATAATTGTGTAAGAACAGTCTTCGTGCTTTAATTGCAGCATCGATGGGTGCTTCCCACAGAAGTCGAAATGGTGTTCCATTGAACAGGTTTGCCAGGGAGTAAAGTGTAAAGTCGAGGATTATATACTGCGATATAGAAAACTTACCTTTTAATAAATACTAATATAGCTAATTAAAAAGCAAGTTAGCTTCATACAATTATGCTAAGCTAATGAGCCCATGCATATACCATTTTAAGGATAATTGTATAGAATGAGCAACCGTGATGATAATTATGATGCTATGTAAAATTGTTTTAATAAATCGCCTACATAATAACTACTGCTGTATGTTCACTTTTGATTCAACACATGTAATAATGTAGGAAATGAAACATCATGAATACTGTGTTATGTCTACACAATTGGGTATCACTGGTCTTCATTGCGTGGCCATGAAGGGATGTTGCAGGCGTCTCAACATCTCATCTCTTACCTATTTTGCACCCAACCGCTAAATTGTTTTAAAACAGAAAAACATTAAAACTAATCGAGCACCTGTTGCTTTTAGTATAATTTTAATGGAGGGAATTATTTCAGACAATTATTTAAGAGAAGATTATTTTCAATAAATCCAATCACTCATAGGTTAATTCAACCAGTTATTTATTTAACACAAAACAGTATGTCATTGTATTCCAGTAACAAATACTCAACAGATAAGATTCAAAGAACAGTGACGGCCGGCTCTCTTCCTTAATATTTTTATTTGTCTAACAATATTAACTCCACAATCTCTTTGCAGATGACTACATCTTATACAGAGAAATTAACAATCAGTCAGACCCACAAGAACTACAGGAAGACCTAGATGAATTACCATGTTGAGAACAGTCCTGGCAAATGCACGAATTGATTTGTGATGAGGAGTATGAAGTATGTGTTCAAGACGTTTGGACGTGTGCTTTCTTATCTTCTAATAATCGGCCATTTTTCAAAGGAATAACCAACTCTTAATTACATAAACATAACCGATTGACTAAAATATAACGTACATTCACAATCGATATATTGGTTGACATTTTGATGGTCAAAACGCATACATTACGTATAAAATGTTTGGAATCAAAAACGTGAACAGAGACGACGCCAAGTTTGACAGCTAACCGGAACTCGTGAGAAGAGGGTTCCAGTCGACTCGATAGGCGTCGCTGCGGACTATCAGAATTACCGAATACACATGTAACTTTTAATTAATTCTTGTAGGTGCAATGACCCACCATGTAACAAACTATTTCCACGTTTTGTGTAGTAGACGTCTAATCCACTATAAAGTAATTATTGTATGGGGTGGACGTGTCATTTAGACCTGATCTTACGTAAGCAGAATTGTTTGCGCGAACGCCGTATAAAAGACGGTAACATATCGCACGTGACTGCTCGCGCGGAAATGACGTCAACATTGGTTTCCAGTATCCACAGCGAACGCTTGAGGAGGCTATGTTCGATCACAACATGAGAACGAGCCTGTATTTAATTGACAGGTAGGTCTGTTGAAATTATAACAATATTTCAAGCGTGCTCAACGGCGAAAATGTACCTACGCCGTACGAACTTTCAAGTTGTTTGCTGTTGCGACAATATGCACGGCAGACGCTGAATAGTTCCGAGAGCGGGCAAATGTAAGCACACAGTTTTTATTGTTGATTTTATTTTTATCGCTCAGTAATCAGCATGGGCATGGCTCTGCTTCGCGAACTAAGATTCATGAATGAGGAAGTCCACGTCTGGTGCAGGCACGCTGATAGCTGGAGAAACATATCCCAGCGGCTGCACGTCACGGTCTGTTCAGCGGTGGTGTCGGAAGGGTCCCGGTTTTCCGCCTTCTCCTTTTGTCTTCCATGTTGGCTCTTCGTCTGGTTTCAAAGGAAGAGATGGCCTGGATTCCTGGAAGACTGCGTCGCTAATTCATGCGATATGTTGATTGTGTTGTCCACTGACGGTGATCGACCTTGCAAGTGGCGATGGACCTTTTTAAAGTGTCTTTGTATCGTTTCGGAGGTGTCCCCAAGGATTCTATAGTTTCACAAAGATACGCAGCTCCTCGCGATAACCTGTGACGCCACAACCACTAGCGCCGTCTAGTTTTAAGCGTACTACCGACGTTGGCGTCTGTTCGACGTAGCCGTAGGATGTCAAATTGCTAGTTTTGTGCTGCGCCCAACTGCAACAACAGTCGCAGAAAATATCCGGAAGTGGTTTTCCATGGCTTCCCGATTGAAGAGAAAAGGTAAATATTTGATCTATTAAGGAAATGTATATGTAAAAGTAAAATAATCGACATTTCCCCCTGTGAAAACATGACAAAATGGCCAAACGTATGCGGTATGCTAGTCAATGTGACAATGAAATGCCAGTCGAATACGCTCGCGAGTCGAACACTAAGGATATCGTTTGTAATTACCGCCATATGTAACATAGAATGCGTTAAACAGGTACATTTGGCATCTACACAAACAATCTGATTGACAAAGATATAAAATGAGGTTTGTGAACATACATTTTCTAAAACTACTTATATTACACGAAATACTCACTGGCCCCTGTTGCGTAATGGTCCTTATGCCTGGGGAGTGTAGCATGTTTAGAAACATCTACAAATAATTCAGAAGGGCGGAATATACGTAGACAATATTGGTTGGATTCTCAATATGCCGAAGGCTTCCTTGTCCACTTGCCATGTAGAGTTCACTCTCGCAAGGCAATGTGGTTAAACTTGGCTAAATCTTGTAATTACCACCACCGCGTTACCATTTCTCTAGTCACTAGATACTGAAAAAAACCTCTATTTACTAATTAATAGAGTTGTAATATAATGTAATTTCTGCATGAAGTCAATAATGTTTTGTTATATAACAGGATATATTATTATTCATATGGCAGGATTAATATTCGTGTATAGCTAATTCAGTTTATATTCTCTTTACTTTCGTATTCATTTAAGCATTTAGGATGTGTTCCATATTTACATATCTAATGATTTATTATTATGGTTGTGATCCAATAATTGTGTTTGGGAATACATGTATATACTAATATAAGCTTTACCTTCTTGTGTATTCCTTCAAACAATATCACATGTACAACATGTTGACATGGTCTTAAATTGTAATGTTTGTTGAATGTTATTTGAATAAATAATATTGAATTCAATTAATATATGTGTTCAATACATGTTGCAGAAGACGCAGCTCACACAGCTGAGTTCATGGAAAAGATGGACCAATTGTTCAATGCCTTTAAGTGCCAACCGCTGACCAGTCCAGCACTGATGCCACACGCTCTGACTGAAACCAGTGGCCACAAAGTGTTTTTTTGCTAGGAACCTTAGAGTGGCTATCCAAGATTAAAGGCAAAGGCAGTGATGGCAGTATATTAATTTTGCTAGATGTTGTGTCATTTATTATAAACATTCTTGCCTATTTCATGTACCAGGTAGATCTAAATTAAACAAATTGCATATTGTGACTTTTTAAATCAAATCAAGGCAAGCTTTTTAAAACATCCTGTATTTGCTATGACTTACACCTGAATTTCATTAATGTGCTTTGCAGTGTCATGTTAGTATTCCATGTTTACCTCAGGCGGTTGACTGTACACAAGATACTATTTATGGCGATAATATTATTAAAACATATAATATTATTAAAACATGACGTTTGGTTGTGGCATAATACTGGTGTGTGTTTTATCCATGACAGATATTCTGAATAGCAGTCGAACAATACAAGTGGGAACGTTTTAATTGGGCTGTAACCATTAGTCACCGTTTTGTTTGGGTTGTGTACACACCATTGGAACGTTTTTGTTTTTATACACAATATTTACCATTTTAACTGAACTCTAACGATCATTTACCTTTTTGAATTGTATTATTAATTGGGACGTTTTGGCTTGTTATCATTCTGTGAATAAATCTTCTATACCTCTTTATAATCATATTATGTTTGCCTTTGTTGTACAATGCAACTATGCTTGTATGGGAATTTTTTTTATCTAGGCCAATGGCAATGCCCCTTGTCATGTTTATCATTTGACTTTACTATCTGTGTGCAAAAAAAGGCATTGCCAGTTTCCACCCACGTATGTTTTATTGCAATTTGTCGCTCCATAAACCGAGCAAAACACTTACAGTTTCATCAGCGGTGAGTAAAATAATAATTGTATAGAATAAATGCAGCAATTAAATATAGAGTTGAACAAATATGTGTACTTTTGTGAATCAGTTTGATGCGGAGAGCTAATAATACTGTAGCAAGTGCTAAATCTATATACTAAACGGAAATAAATTGTAAAAAGATGAACAGGTAAGGGAGTTATTGAACAAGCACTTTGAGCAAGAAGTTGAAAACATTATCACATCTTTAATAAGAAGGGGCAAATACGATCGCATTTATTCCGGGATAGACCCAGGTGTCATTAAACTCAATTTAAATAATAGACTAGCTTATAACACTATCTACTAGGCGAGTGGGGTGAGTTAGGGGGGGGGGGGGGGGGATATATGACCGCTAGTGCAGTCTCTGTCATTTGAACCTTTGCTATCGTGTCCAAAGATTTGTACACAGTGCACGCAAGAAAATAGAGGGCGCCACATTACGTAATATCACGTTATTTACGATACATTCGCGAGGAGTTACGTATCTTTGTGAAGCTATAGAATCATTGGTGTCCCTCTGTCACGATGGCTAGTGGCTAGTTCTCCATATATCGTGATCTTTGATAGGTGATGGTCTCCCATCCCGGAGACACGTCCTGCCCAGCGATGTTGTGTTTTGAGGGGCATGGCTTCAATGCTGGTAAACCTTTACACATTTCAAGGACCTCGATGTTGGTGACGAAGTCACTCCAATAGATGTTTATGATAGCACGTAGGCAGCGCTGATAGCAATGCTCGATTAGACCGAGGTAGCGACGATAGATGACCCAGGACTCAGCATCATACATGAGAGTCAGCACAACAGCTTTGTAGACATTGATCTTCGTGTCTTTCTGTAGAATTGTGTTGTTCCAGACACGTTTGTATATCTATCAAAGGCGCTGTGTATCTTGGCCAGTCGATTGTCCATTTCTTTATCTATTTTGGCAATCAGATGTGATAATGCATCCTAAGTAGCTGAACTGGTGGACTGCTTTCAGTTCTGGCTGTTCGGTGGATATGTCTGGTAGGTGGTACTCTTCTTGTGGCGCGGGCTGATGGAGAAATTAAGTCTTCTTCAGACGTTCTTCAAGTCCGAAGAACTGAGCGGCTCCTGCGAAGCAAGATATTACTCGCTACATGGTCGAGTCAGCCTGGGCAACAGGGGCAGCATCAACAGCGAACAGGAGCTCCATGATCAGTTTCTTGTTGGTCTTTGTGTGGGCGTACGTTGAACAGGCCGCCATCTATACGAAAACGAATGTAAACACCATCCTCGTTATCAAGGTCTTCTGTGACATGTTGGAGGACCATGGTAAAGTATAGCGTGAAAACCGTTGGAGCAAGAAGGCAGCCCTGTTCCACGCCATTTGTGATTTGGAAGGGCCTAGAAACGCTGCTGATAGCCTAGGTTTCCAAGAATATTTCAAAGTCCTTTTCTGCTCACTGTGTCAAACGCATTTGTTACATCTACAAAGGTGATGTACACTCCTTTGTTTTGCTCCCGGTACTTTTCTTGAGCCAATCTCAGCGCAGACACCATGTCACTGGTTCCCCGATTGGTCCTACACCCATATTGGCTCTCTGGGAGACGTTCTTCTGGGAGACGTTCTTCTGCAATAGTAGATACAAGCCTGTTCAGCAATACTCTTGCTAAGATTTTGCCGGCGATGGCGAGAAGGGATATCCCGCTGTAGTTGGAGCAGTCACACTATTCCCCTTTTGTTCTTGTATAGGGTGATGATGGCTGCGTCACGGAGATCTTGTGGGAGTTTTCTCTGCTCCCAGCAGCAGACGAAGAATTCGTGGAATTTGATATTGAGTACTGGTCCTCCATTTTTCCAAACTTTTGGTGGGATGCCATCAATTCAGGCAGCTGTTGTTATTGGTGTCATCACTCAGTAATTTCACAACGATAAATACATAGCAAATAATGTAAAATTACATTTACATTCAGCGTTTTTAAATTTGCATTTCGATAATATGACGTCACGGTCACGAAAGGCAGCATGGCACCACGAGCCGTGATTTATTCTCATTATATGACTTCCGGGTGCCATTTTACTTCTAGAGTGCATTTTGTTCTCATTATTATTTGTAATTTATTAAAACGATGATAATACAAACGCCCTCTCCATTTTAGTTCTTGCCCTGCCCTATAGTCTAGACCCGTAGACATTTCGTAATTAAGAAACTTTGACTGTTGATTTGAATACTATATACATATGGCTTTAAAATTCTACAAGGTGGAATTTAAAAATCTAGGCATAACGTCGCGACGGCCATTTTTCAAAATGGCTGCCACATACAATATCCCCGTATCTTAATAAATATGGCAAGCAGAGCAATACTTGTGGTATGCCAGTGTATGTTTTAGGGCACCCCGATTTCAAATAACCAATTTCTTGATTCCTCGCCATTTCCACGCCATTTTTAAAGATGGCGGTCGCCAATACTAATGTCACCATATCTCAAACATTACGTCACCTAGAGCAATATTGTTGACGTTGTTGGAATAGCGATATCAAAAATATTGTTTGTCACCTTCAATAACATAACAATTTGCGCCATTTTAAAGATGGCGTCTGTCAAAGCCTATTATTTCCGTATTTAAAAAATGCGGTATTTAGATCCATCTATCACCACATCATAAGTGCTTGATATCGTGGAAGGGTGTAGTTGATGTACAGTGGATACCTACTTGACCCACTGTTGACATTAGTTATAAGTTTGAGATTAGTTCAACGCCGTATATGATATGACATGATATAATATGATATGATATGATATGATATGATATGATATGATATGATATGATATGATATGATATGATATGATATGATATGATATGATATGATATGATATGATATGATATGATATGATATGATATGATATGATATGATATGATATGATATGATATGATATGATATGATATGATATGATATGATATGATATGATATGATATGATATGATATGATATGATATGATATGATATGATATGATATGATATGATATGATATGATATGATATGATATGATATGATATGATATGATATGATATGATATGATATGATATATGATATGATATGATATATGATATGATATGATATATGATATGATATACGATATGATATACGATATGATATATGATATATGATATGATATGATATATGATATGATATGATATGATATGATATGATATGATATGATATGATATGATATGATATGATATGATATGATATGATATGATATGATATGATATATGATATGATATATGATATGATATATGATATATGATATATGATATATGATATATGATATATGATATGATATATGATATGATATATGATATGATATATGATATATGATATATGATATATGATATGATATGATATATGATATGATATGATATGATATATGATATATGATATATGATATATGATATATGATATATGATATATGATATATGATATATGATATATGATATATGATATATGATATATGATATATGATATATGATATGATATATGATATGATATATGATATGATATATGATATGATATGATATGATATGATATGATATGATATGATATGATATGATATGATATGATATGATATGATATGATATATGATATGATATGATATGATATGATATGATATGATATGATATGATATGATATGATATGATATGATATGATATGATATGATATGATATGATATGATATGATATGATATGATATGATATGATATGATATGATATGATATGATATGATATGATATGATATGATATGATATGATATGATATATGATATATGATATATGATATATGATATATGATATATGACATATGACATATGACATATGACATATGACATATGACATATGACATATGACATATGACATATGACATATGACATATGACATATGACATATGACATATGACATATGACATGACATGACATGATATGTTCGTCAACAAAATTGCTCTAGGTGACGTAGTGTTTGAGATATGGTGACATTTGTATTGACAACCGCTATTTAAAAATGGCGGAAATAAATCCCGGAGGGGTCAAGAATTGTTGTTGTTGAACATAAACTCTGGCACACCACAATTGTTGCTCTGCATGCCATATTTATTAAGATATGGGGATAATGAATTTGGCAGCCTTTTTGACAAATGGCCGTCGCCACGTTATGCCCAGTTTATGAAAATTCCACCTAGTAGAATGTAGAATTGTAAAGCCATATTTACATATTATTCAAATCAACAGTCAAACTTTCTTAAGTACGAAATGTCTATGGGTCTATCGAGCAAGCCCTGAACTAATTTCACATCATGTTGCATACTAATATAATAATGTTCGTCCATCGTGTCCGATTATGACCATAGTGTCATGAAATTCCGTCTCGGAAGTGATTCCCGGAAGGGTTGGTCAAGCCAGTTCGGGTCTTGAAGTTCCGGTCGCAGTATTGGTACGGATACCCAGGTACAAGAAGAGTTGTTTTTACGCTTCTGAAAGGCCTCAATGATTTCACTGCTCTCAAACACCACGGCAACAGCTTAGATGCTACCGCGCAATGAGGAGCATTCAACGGCGAGGAATTCTCAGTTTGGATCAGTGGAGTACCCTTTAAGATTAAGCACATATACGCAAAGCGAACGCAGAAGATGGAGCAGAAGAGGACGCAGAAGGGGACATAGAACAAGAAGAGGACCCAGTAGAGGACGCAGAAGCGGACGCAGAAGATTGAGCAGAAGAGGACGCAGAAGGGGACATAGCACAAGAAGAGGACCCAGAAGAGGACGCAGAAGCGGACGCAGAAGATGGAGCAGAAGAGGACGCAAAAGGGGTCAAAGAAAAAAATAGGACCCATAAGAGGACGCAGAAGATGGAGCAGAAGAGGACGCAGAAGGGGACATAGAACAAGAAGATGACCCAGAGGAGGACGCAGAAACGGACGCAGAAGATGGAGCAGAAGAGGACGCAGAAGGGGACATAGAACAAGAAGAGGACCCAGAAGAGGACGCAGAAGCGGACGCAGAAGATGGAGCAGAAGAGGACGCAGAAGGGGACATAGAACAAGAAGAGGACCCAGAAGATGACGCAGAAGCGGACGCAGAAGATTGAGCACAAGAGGACGCAGAAGGGGACATAGAACCAGAAGAGGACCCAGAAGAGGACGCAGAAGCGGACGCAGAATATGGAGCAGAAGAGGACGCAGAAGGGGACATAGAACAAGAAGAGGACCCAGAAGAGAACGCAGAAGCGGATGCAGAGGATGGAGCAGAAGGGGACGCAGAAGGGGACACAGAACAAGAAGAGGACCCAGAAGAGGACGCAGAAGCGGACGCAGAAGATGGAGCAGAAGGGGACATAGAAGGGGACATAGAACAAGAAGAGGACCCAGAAGAGGACGCAGAAGCGGACGCAGAAGATGGAGCAGAAGAGGACGCAGAAGGGGACATAGAACAAGAAGAGGACCCAGAAGAGGACGCAGAAGCGGACGCAGAAGATGGAGCAGAAGAGGACGCAGAAGCGGACATAGAACAAGAAGAGGACACAGAAGAGGACGCAGAAGCGGTCGCAGAAGATGGAGCAGGAGAGGACGCAGAAGAAGAAGAGGACAGAGAAGAGGAGGCAGAAGCGGACGCAGAATATGTAGCAGGAGAGGACGCAGAAGGGGACATAGAACATGAAGAGGACACAGAAGAGGACGCAGAAGCGGACGCAGAAGATGGAGCAGAAGAGGACGCAGAAGGGGATATAGAACAAGAAGAGGACCCAGAAGAGGACGCAGAAGCGGACGCAGAAGATTGAGCAGAAGAGGAAGCAGAAGGGGACATAGCACAAGAAGAGGACCCAGAAGAGGACGCAGAAGCGGACGCAGAAGATGGAGCAGAAGAGGACGCAAAAGGGGTCAAAGAAAAAAATAGGACCCATAAGAGGACGCAGAAGATGGAGCAGAAGAGGACGCAGAAGGGGACATATAACAAGAAGATGACCCAGAGGAGGACGCAGAAACGGACGCAGAAGATGGAGCAGAAGAGGACGCAGAAGGGGACATAGAACAAGAAGAGGACCCAGAAGAGGACGCAGAAGCGGACGCAGAAGATGGAGCAGAAGAGGACGCAGAAGGGGACATAGAACAAGAAGAGGACCCAGAAGAGGACACAGAAGCGGACGCAGAAGATTGAGCACAAGACGACGCAGAAGGGGACATAGAACCAGAAGAGGACCCAGAAGAGGACGCAGAAGCGGACGCAGAATATGGAGCAGAAGAGGACGCAGAAGGGGACATAGAACAAGAAGAGGACCCTGAAGAGAACGCAGAAGCGGATGCAGAGGATGGAGCAGAAGGGGACGCAGAAGGGGACACAGAACAAGAAGAGGACCCAGAAGAGGACGCAGAAGCGGACGCAGAAGATGGAGCAGAAGGGGACATAGAAGAAGAAGAGGACAGAGAAGAGGAGGCAGAAGCGGACGCAGAATATGTAGCAGGAGAGGACGCAGAAGGGGACATAGAACAAGAAGAGGACACAGAAGAGGACGCAGAAGCGGACGCAGAAGATGGAGCAGAAGAGGACGCAGAAGGGGATATAGAACAAGAAGAGGACCCAGAAGAGGACGCAGAAGCGGACGCAGAAGATGGAGCAGAAGAGGACGCAGAAGGGGACATAGAACAAGAAGAGGACCCATAAGAGGACGCAGAAGCGGACGCAGAAGATGGAGCAGAAGGGGACGCAGAAGGGGATATAGAACATGAAGAGGAAGAGGACACAGAAGAGGACGCAGAAGCGGACGCAGAAGATGGAGCAGAAGGGGACGCAGAAGGGGACATAGAATAAGACGAGGACCCAGAAGAGGACGCAGAAGCGGACGCAGAAGATGGAGCAGAAGGGGACGCAGAAGGGGACATGGAACAAGAAGAGGAACCAGAAGAGGACGCAGAAGCGGACGCAGAAGATGGAGCAGAAGAGGGCGCAGAAGGGGACATAGAACAAGAAGAGGACCCAGAAGAGGACGCAGAAGCGGACGCAGAAGATGTAGCAGAAGAGGACGCAGAAGCGGACATAGAACAAGAAGAGGACACAGAAGAGGACGCAGAAGCGGTCGCAGAAGATGGAGCAGGAGAGGACGCAGAAGGGGACATAGAACAAGAAGAGGTCCCAGAAGAGGACGCAGAAGCGGACGCAGAAGATGGAGCAGAATAGGACGCTGAAGGGGACATAAAACAAGAAGAGGACCCAGAAGAGGACGCAGAAGCGGACGCAGGAGATGGAGCAGAAGAGGACGCAGAAGGGGACATAGAACACGAAGAGGACCCAGAAGAGGACGCAGAAGCGGACGCAGAAGAGGTGCAGAAGAGGACGCAGAAAGGGACATAGAACAAGAAGAGGACACAGAAGAGGACGCAGAAGCGGACGCAGAAGATGGAGCAGAAGAGGACGCAGAAGGGGACATAGAACACGAAGAGGACCCAGAAGAGGACGCAGAAGCGGACGCAGAAGAGGTGCAGAAGAGGTCGCAGAAAGGGACATAGAACAAGAAGAGGACCCAGAAGAGGACGCAGAAGCGGACGCAGAAGTTGGAGCAGAAGGGGGCATACAACAAGCAGAGGACCCAGAAGAGGACGCAGAAGCGGACGCAGAAGATGGAGCAGAAGAGGACGCCGAAGGGGACATAGAACAAGAAGAGGACCCAGAAGAGGACGCAGAAGCGGACGCAGAAGATGGAGCAGAAGAGGACGCAGAAGGGGACATAGAACCACAATAGGACCCAGAAGAGGACGCAGAAGCGGACGCAGAAGATGGAGCAGAAGAGGACGCAGAAGGGGACATAGAACAAGAAGAGGACCCAGAAGAGGACGCAGAAGCGGACGCAGAAGATGGAGCAGAAGGGGACGCAGAAGGGGACATAGAACAAGAAGAGGACACAGAAGAGGACGCAGAAGCGGACGCAGAAGACGGAGCAGAAGAGGACGCAGAAGAGGACATAGAACCAGAAGAGGACCCAGAAGAGGACGCAGAAGCGGACGCAGAAGATGGAGCAGAAGAGGACGCAGAAGGGGACATAGAACAACAAGAAGACTCAGAAGAGGACGCAGAAGCGGACGCAGAAGACGGAGCAGAAGGGGACGCAGAGGGGGACATAGAACAAGAAGAGGACCCAGAAGAGGACGCAGAAGCGGTCGCAGATGACGGTGCAGAACATGACGCAGAAGGGGACATAGAACAAGAAGAGGACCCAGAAGAGGACGCAGAAGCGGACGCAGAAGATGGAACAGAAGAGGACGCAGAAGGGGACATAGAACAAGAAGAGGACCCAGAAGAGGACGCAGAAGATTGAGCAGAAGAGGACGCAGAAGAGGACATAGAACAAGAAAAGGATCCAGAGGACCTATCTCTCTCTCTGTCTCTCTCTGTCTCTCTCTCTGTCTCTCTGTCTCTCTCTCTGTCTCTCTGCCTCTCTGTCTGTCTGTCTGTCTGTCTGTCTGTCCCGTCCGTCCGTCCGTCCGTCCGTCCGTCCGTCCGTCCGTCCGTCCGTCCGTCCGTCCGTCCGTCCGTCCGTCCGTCCGTCCGTCCGTCCGTCCGTCCGTCCGTCCGTCCGTCCGTCCGTCCGTCCGTCCGTCCGTCCGTCCGTCCGTCCGTCCGTCCGTCCGTCCGTCCGTCCGTCCGTCCGTCCGTCCGTCCGTCCGTCCGTCCGTCCGTCCGTCCGTCCGTCCGTCCGTCCGTCCGTCCGTTCGTTCGTCCGTCCGTCTCTCAGACCTTTCCTACCACCGTTATTTTTCTGTTTTTTTTCTATCTGCCTGCCTGCATACCTACCTGCCTGTCTGTTAGTCTGTTTGTCTGTCTGTCTGTCTGTCTTTCTATCTGCGTATCTTTCTTCATTTCCTTCCTCTCCTCCCTCTAAATTGGGCGATACACCGGCGTATACTCCAGCTAATGGATACATATTGTTACTTAGAGAAAACTTCATATCTGAGCTTGTCATGTCATATCACATTATTATTCACTTGTACGTCGAAATGTTGTTTATTTGTTGACAGTTCGAATCCATTCAAAAAACTCTTGCACTGCTCTGAGTTGCGTACATAACTGCTCCGCTGGTGAGTGATTGTTTAAGCTACTCTTGTCTTGGATACATTTCCTAAATCACCGTTGTTCAACCATCGCTACATCATGGCCATTGTTACCAAATATATATAGTCGTCAATACAATCACCGCCATGTCGTCGTCGTCGTCGTCATCATCATCAACATCATCATCATCATTACGAACAATCATGTAGCGACGGGTAACCAATTACCGTCAATTAGTTTATCAGTCACAAGCAACGACTACCCTAAGTGTTAACATTTCCTTTCCGGTCGACTGATTGAACTTGCATAGTAGTCCTGAGTTAAGTAAATAAGTACACTACACCATTGCCTGCAGCAGCGGTGCCTACTTGCATGTCATATAGTGTGTTACTTGCAGATGATTGAAAACCTACATCTGGTAAATGTCAAGTATTAACTTGATAATAACGTTTTCCTAAGCCTATTGAACACAGTTCTGTCACAAAGTATATAACTCTGCATTTCATATCAATAGTGTCAACTTGACAAGATCGCTTAGTTGAAATATGTGCTGTTTCGCCTATGTTACCTAATTCTTGTTGATATTACTATTACCATAGAATAGACTATTAGGTCTATAGGGACTCTTTACCGTGCTTTATTCAGCAGATGGTGCAGTGCTGTCGGCGGTATCATTCGGTTAGTACATATGACTGGTTCGTTTCGTGCAACTAAGTCTAACATGTTCATGTTCACTTCACTTAGTACAGACAACACAAGTGAGGGCCCACCCGCTGACATATTTGGGACAGGGCAGAGAGTGGCCGCAGGCCGCCTCTACGTTGAAGAACAACGCTCCGTTTTCGTTTCCTGGAGTTCCTTCGATCACTTCGGGCTCTTCGTCCACGCATTCAAACGTACCCTGGTGATAGATGTCTCCACCCGTGCACAAATATCCGTGGTATTCGCGCGTCCACCCCGTTGGACACTGCTTCTTTGCGGGAATCATCACTTTCGCTTGACGATCAATCACGTGACACACTGCACACGGCACACTGTGTTGGAACAGATTTCCTGCGAAGTTTGTCTGAAAACGATTCCACGCGGCAAGAATTACTTGCTTGCATGTCTAGATATATTTCACGATTTCACAGAACTTCTAACGATAAATTACATTTTGAGAGAGAGAGAGAGAGAGAGAGAGAGAGAGAGAGAGAGAAACAGTCAACATATTAGAAAGAATAATTAAAGACAGTCTTCTAAATATAACTGAATCAAGTATGCAATACCATAAATTGTGACCAACATGGTGTGAAAAAAGGTTCACACACAACTGGTCTGCAGACATTGATAGCAGTGAATATATATAAAATGGACACGATTTACTTTAGCGTCATTTAAAACAATATAACGCTAAAGAAAAGTACTGCTATTGTTATTGCTACCGAGCAGATAGGCAACAGAGGGTAGTTTTTCTTGGAGAAAGATTTAAACTGGGCTCCTATATGGCTCAGTTCTGGGAGCAATACCGTTTGTATCTATTTATGTAAAGAATCTATCTGACTCCGCGATGACAACTGCTAAAGGTCTGCTGACCCTGCAAAAGTAATGACATATTTCTATGCTAGCTGACACCAGTTCTGGAATATTCATCCCCAACGCACGCACGCACGCACGCACGCACGCACGCACGCACGCACACACACATACAGTATACCAAAAAAAAATATTAACGTGGAATTGGGGTATTGTTAAAGTCGTGGATTACATGGTTTCCTCATACACTTGCTATCTTGATTTGTTTTGGCAACCTTATTAGATAGATACCACCGTCGGATGCAAACACGAATGGTTCCATGAAACTAACCAATAGCAACCTAATTTTTCTGTGCGTGTCTGCTTGAGATCCGATTATTCAAGAACATAGTCACCAAGAAAGCACTGTACCTTTAGAAACGGAGAGCTGGCTGTGTTTACATCGTACTCAGTCCCATGCATGTAGGCGCCAGATGTGAGGCCGTCCGTGTGTTTACCCCACTCAGGTTCCCAAGGCAGACACTGGTAGTTGGTTCCGCCGCCCTTAACGTTGAACAAAGTACCACCGGCCACACCTAACAAGACACAAAACGCTATCAACACGCCGATAATGATATAGCGGTTCCCTGTATTACATTTCAGAATATTTAAATGTACAAATGTTTACTGTTTTGAGGTGATTTTAGACACTTAATTCATACATTCAATATACATGAGTATGCTTTTCGATATATAATTACTATGTAATAATAATAATAACGCATTGCTTTAGCCGCAAAGTAAGGCGCTCATAACGGGTTTTCATAATTTTATCTTTTGACAACTAGATCGATAGAGTCAATTAGGACAGCATAGATAAGACAATATCATATCCTTTCTCACGGAAGGCGCCGGAGAAAGCTTCATAGAAAAACAGGAACTAACAACAGGATAACTAAAGGACGAAATAGTTGCACAAGGAACATAATTAAGGTTATATATATATATATATATATATATATATATATATATATATATATATATATAGTAGCATATCTACTATATATATATGCAACGAATATGCAGGCTCATTTATTGGCTTCTTGTATTTAATTTGATTAAAATACTGAGCTAATGAAGTATTATAATGCTACCTATACATTTCACCGCGCATTCTATGATATGATAGTTATATTGGTCTATGTCACGTAAACTTTATATATGTACAAAAATAGGCCAAATGTATTTAATGTTTGCTTTGCTTGTGCCTTGCCTTTGTCATTCTCTTCAAGAAAGCTATCACAGAAAGAACAAGGTTCCTGTATTAGGGCATACCCTGTATGCATGTAGTATATATGATTAATCGTCCATAATAATGGTAATCGTCCAAAATAAATATTATACATTGGTGACATATGCATGTATCCCTTACCGGAATAGAGCAACGTGGCATTCCCTGGACAAGTCTTTCTTCCCCATCTCACGTAGACAGCGCCGCCTGTCGGCTCGTTTCGTACATCACTCTTAACACCACCTGGAGCAGATTGCAAGAACTGATCATTCTTTTTAATGGGTCTCTAAGACAGAGGTAAACAATTAAGAAAATGTAACACGGGAATAATGGGAAACATCAACCAGCGTGGGTAAAAGAAGATTGCAAAGCATGTCTTTACATTTCTAAAATGGTACATTTCATAGTAGAAAAGCTGGCAATCAAATTGTATATTTAGATAATATAATCTTTCTTGCAGCTTATTAACTTTGGTCAACTGTCGAATAAATACCTAGATGCAATGACTACCCTTGCCTGTCGTTGACATTGTTTTTAAGCGTCATAGGAGCACGGCGAACAGCTTCGATGCCTTATTATCGTCCATCGTATACGTTCCACCAAACGCTCAACAAAATTACAAAATTGTAAGACAAAATGCAATCCTGTCACATCTACACAAATAATGTCCATCCATACATCTACACCAATGTGCATGTTTATAAATGTATGTACTTTTGCTATGCATTATTATTTGAGTACATTAGATATTCAAATGGAAACATAGTCTTCTTCTTACTAACAGATGAAAGTATACTTATTTAAATGTCTCCAATCGTGCCTTTGTCACCAAGGCTCAGTCTGGTTCACAAATAATAAATGTCATGTTAGATTTGTACACGTAAATATTATGGTAGTTGTGTAATAAAATATCATATAGATGCTGCTGCTTTTCATGGAAGGAATCTTTGCAACATATGATACAAATCAAATTTACTATTGGGTAAATTGGCGGGAACATTGGCGGGAGCAGATGTTTGAAATTGGTGGTGCATAAAATTTGAAAAACAAGAGGAAAAAGTGACTGATAAGTATTATTCTTATGTGAAGATTATTCATAAAGCAGTACTAGACATATATTGGGTAATAGTTTGGTTAAAGGTTTGTCAGTTAACAGTATTTTTGAGCAGATTATAGTATAGTGGGTGATAATAGGGTAATTTAGCCTTCGACAAGTTTGTAAACAAGATTTGGCAAAACTTATTATTGGATAGAATATTTATCAGATATAGTATTCAGCATAACAGCTACAGTATTATTCTTATGTGAAGATTATTCATAAAGTTTTCGTAATAAGTTTGTTAGTTAAAAGTATTTTTTGAGCAGATTAGCATAGTGGGTGATAATAGGGTAGTCTAGCCTTCGACACGGTTGTTTACAAGATTTCACAAATCTGATTATTTGATAGCATATGTAACATATAAAGTAGCAAACATAACAGCTACATAAGTAAGATAATACTTTGATCAGGTAGCATTGTTATTAAAAAATAAGCAAGCTTTTTAGTAGAAACCTTAGTTTGTTTATGTAGGTAGTGTCCAACGTGTCCGCTAGGGAACGGCACCAGTAAAGACTAAATTTGTCAGTTGTGTATAACATAAAGTGAGCTGCAGTTACTGTCCACATTAAACAGTCTTTCTAAAGACTAATTGGTATACAGACTGAGCAAATTTTGAGTTCCTGTGTAATCATAATATGGCCCCTTGCAAGCGGCAAGTGAAGGCAAGGAGGCACTTAGTATGTGACTATTGTCACAGCTTTGTCGATTTTGCTCTATCCGGATGCACAAAGTCATGGGCAGAAACAATGGAGGAAGACTTTACTTTCCAGTGCACAGGATGTTGTAAAGTGGAATGTCTTACAGTAGAGTTAGCTAGGCTAACCGATATTGTGAAGGGGCTGGATATGAAAATAACCAAAGAGACGGATGGAAGAGGTCGGAATGAGCAATGCAGTGACAAGAAGGATGAGGACAGGAGATTGAGAGGAGGGAGGGTAAGTGCAAGGAAAACAAATGGAGAAAGAACAAGAGAAAGCATGGCATGCAGGAAGGTGACAGGGGAGAAAGTGACAGTAGATGAGGGGGGGGGGACAATGGGACAGGAGAGGAGAGAAGTTCATGTGACCGGAGGAAAGATGAATGGAAGAAAGGAAGTGAGAGTAAATGTGCCGAAAGGGAAGTCAATAACAGGGATGATGACAGGACGAAAAGAGGCAGGGAAAAAAGGAACAACAGAGAAGGCGGGAGGAAGAAAAGTCAACGACCAGGGAGATGCAACACGGAGGAGCTACTCTGAGGCAGTGATTGAGGGGGCATCGAGAACAGAAAGGGTGTTTATGGGCGACTCAATTTTGAGAAAGACAGACAAGACTTTAAACAAAGGCGAAGATGTTGTTTGTCTTCCGGGCGCTCGGATAGAGCATGTGACAGAAAGGGTAGACAATACAGTTTCAGGAAACTCAACGTTAACTGTTGGGTTAGTTTATCGAAGTCCAAACATAAACACAGACGAGAATGAGAAAATACAAAACGCTATAAAGGAAGTCAGTAAACGGGACTGTATAATTATGGGGGATTTTAACCATGGGCGTATACAGTGGAAATCTCTACAGAGTACTGGGAGTGAAGATCAAAAGTTTTTAAATTTAGTACAAGACAGTTTCCTTATTCAACATGTGTTAGAACCAACAAGGGGTGAGAACGTGTTGGACATAGTGTTGAGCTCACAGTAGGAATTTATTGATAATGTCAGGATATGTGAGCCACTGGGATGTAGTGATCACAACCAGATACATATTATCATCAAAGTAAAAGGAGAACAGAATAAAAAAATACGGTACAGGAAAAATTTTCACAAAGGAAGATATAAGGACAAGAGGAAATATTTAGCAAAGATAGACTGGAATAACACACCGGAGAATAAGACAGCAACAGAATGTTTGAATATCTTAAAGAGTGAAATTGACTGCATTGTCGAAAAATGTGTTCCCTTGAAAAAACAGGGGAAACGGACAAAAAAGAAACACTTATCAAAAGAAGCCATTAGAAAAATCAAATACAAGCAAATGATGTGGAAGACATATAGACATAATGAAAGTGAAGAAGACTATGCCATTTATAAAGAAGCACTGGAACCAAGCTACAGCTGAAATTAGAAATTCAAAGAGAAGCTATGAACAAAAATTAGCTTTTAATATAAAACATGACAGCAAGAGTTTTTATGCGTATGTTCGAAGTAAACAGAAAGTTCAGGATAAGGTCGGACCTCTAGAAGATAGTGATGGAAACATAATAACAGAGGGATTCTTAATGGCAGAAAACCTAAATGAATACTTTAGTTCGGTATTTACCAGGGAAGATATTAGTGCATTACCAGTACCAGAGACTAAATTCGAAGGGAGAGAGTCAGACTATTTAGGACAACTAATTGTAACACCAAAAATGGTAGCTAAGAAAATAAGGGATATGAAGGATAATAAGTCACCTGGAGTGGATGGCATTCCTCCCAAATTACTACTGGAAATTGTAGAACAAATTAGCATACCACTTGCAACAGTGTTCAATTTGGCATTAGAGGAAGGAGTAGTTCCGTTAGAATGGAAAGAAGCAAACATCACACCATTATTTAAAAAAAAGGATCAAGAAGCAAGTCAGAGAACTATAGACCAGTGAGTTTAACATCGGTGATTTGTAAACTATTAGAAAGACTAATTAAAGATCACTTGGTTGATTTTCTTGTTAAAAATAACTTGATTAACCCATCTCAACATTTTCTAAAACCGAGGTCATGCTTAACAAATATCTTATGTTTTTTGGAAGATGTCACAAAGTGGGTAGATGAGGGATCACCAGTAGATATAATATACTTAGATTTTAGAAAAGCTTTTGACAAAGTGCCACATCAAAGATTACTACTTAAACTGAAGGCCCATGGCATAGGCAATGTTATGATTAACTGTATAGAAAAATGGCTTATTGATAGAAGACAAAGAGTAGTAGTTGATGGGGAGGTTGCAAACTGGAAATCGGTTTTGAGTGGAGTACCGCAGGGATCAGTATTGGGACCTATTTTGTTCTTAATATATATCAATGATTTAGATGATGATATAACAAGCAAGGTGTTGAAGTTTGCGGATGATACAAAAATGTTCAGAAAAATAAAAAGTGATGCAGATAGACAGCAATTACAAGATGATCTAAATAAGTTGACCGAATGGTCTGAGAAGTGGCAAATGCTGTTTAATTATGGGAAGTGTAAGTGTCTCCACACAGGACATGGGAATGAAGATGCACAATATACAATGGGTGATACTGTACTAAATACTACCATAAAGGAAAAGGACTTAGGGTTAACTATTAGTGCTGATATGAAGGTATCAGAACAGTGTGCAATTGCAGCAGCGAAGGGAAACCAAATTCTTGGATTAATTAGGCGAAATATAGTGTACAAGGAAAAAGAACTAATAATACCACTGTACAAAACAATAGTTAGGCCTCATTTAGAATATTGCATACAGGCATGGAGGCCATATCGCAAGAAGGATATTGATATACTAGAAAGAGTACAAAGAAGAGCAACCAAAATGATACAAAAACTCAGGAATATTAGTTATGAAATGCGTCTAAAAGAATGTGGATTAACAACACTAGAAACCAGGAGACTGCGAGGAGATCAGATAGAAGTTTTTAAAATATTGAATGGGTATGAAAATATTGACAGAAATATTTTTTTCTCAGTTAAGGAAGAGAGAAGGACTATAGGACATGGAGTTACATTAGCAAAGAAGCAGTGTAGATTAGATATTAGAAAATTTTCATTTTCACAAAGAACAGTAAATGAATGGAACAGATTATCGGCTGATTGTGTAGGTGCTAGTAGTGTTAATATGTTTAAAAATAAAATTGACATGTACCTAAGAAGGGCGGGGTACATTTAGATAGATAGGTTGGACTCTCGATAAGCCAAAGGGCTTCCTTGTCCACCTGCCATCTTGAGTTGATTCTCTAGGTGGCAATCTTGTTAAATCTTGTTAAAAGCTTAACAGTTATGCAAATATTACACCTAGAACACAAGTACATTACTGAACATGATATCCATTAATCTATGTTCGTGTCTTCTTTTTAAAGGACAAAAAAGGCTACGGCTTCGTGTCATACACCTAATAGAGTTTATACAAAGTAACCATTTCCACATATACTCAATTTTTTAACGTCAGCGGTAAATTTTAGTAATTATGCCTTCGTGTTCGGCATACGGTTGCAATAATAGTTGAAACAACCGGTAGTATTGAAGCAATGGATTCACGTTGGTGATTTGCGGGCGTACTGTTTGGCACTTTGCTCGGTCCATTTTAAGGAGAAATGCTTTGATGTAGACATGTATCACCAGTTGATGGGATGGTTTCTGCGATAACAATAATAGACAACTTTATATTTACCGTCATCAGCATGTTACGCGCGTTGCCGAGTTGCAGCCATATCATGACAACAGCCAAACCGTATGCAGGGAATCTACGTGGAGAGCGCCTCGATCACCGTCTGACGTCATTCTTCGTCTAAGATGGGGTAGCGCATAGAATTTGGATGGCTGGGTGTTAAAAAATATTTTTCTGGTAAACCGCTGGCGTAAAAAAATTGAGTATATGTGGAAATTGTTACTTTATATTAACTCTATTAGGTGTATGCCACGTAAAAGTTAACTTTGTTTGTCCTTTAAACTTACAAAGGCCAAACAGCAACACATTATTTTTGTATGAGATTAACAGCGATTTGTTTTATTATATATGGGGTATTATGACTGGTGAACGTCAATGACAATAAATAACTTTTTATTAATGTAGAAATCAATGGAATATATATATATATATATATATATATATATATATATATATATATATATGTAAAATACAGACTGTATTATTCGCATGTATAGTTAAAAACCCAATTTACGCATAAAAGCCCGAATTTCCGAGACCCTCGTATTTACCTATACACTCCGTTTTCTCCGAGAACCTCCGATTTGCATATAAATCTCTAGCATTGGCATTTCACGAATGGACTGCGTGCGCATGTATGCGACTGTGTACGTGTTTATGGGTACTGAACAGAAATGAGTGGCACATGACCTCACACGCTCATTGAGTAATCAATGACAACTGCGACCAAGCCAGAAACTTCCACCACGTCGAACTATAGAGGTCTACTAGTGTTAACGAAATACGCATTGTGGACAACACATGGCTTCATAAATACTAAGCCAATATAATTCAACTGGATATAAGCTAATTATAAATGGAATTAGTCAATATATATATATATATATATATATATATATATATATATATATATATATATATATATATATGTATATATATATATACATATATATATATATATACATATATATATATATATACATATATATATATATACACATACATACATACATACACACACACATACACACACACACACACACACACACACACACACACACACACACACACACACACACACACACACATGGACAGACACATACATACACTCAGAGACACATGCACACGCACACACATACATACACACACTCGCACAATACTACTTCAATACTTCTCCCACCTGTCTTACTCTTCGCCAGTTCTGCCCTTTAGTCCCTCAGCTCACTGACCAGCTGTTTCACCTGAGCCTGTAGCCCGACTGCCAAACTCTTCACCACCTGTACGTCGACGTTCGAGTCGGGGGTTTGGCTGCAGTCAGTGGCAGCCACGTTGAACGAGTACACACAGCGAGAGTCGGTTGATGTCGTACTTTGTCCGTCGGCCGTGAGCAGGAGAGCCAGGAGGAGAACGCAACAAACAGTCGACGCCGCCATTGTATAGGGTCTGCATCAACATTCAAACGTGTCACAGCGCACACGTTTGTACCCAATTCTACCGATTGCGCTCGGCGGCACTTACTTGTGCAGGCACGCAACGTCCTGCGATGTCGCAGGTGAAGCCAGCTATGAGCCTCTCCTTGACGAGGATGCTGGCTTCGCGGCGGATGTATTTATACTTCGGACTACCGGATATTGTATTATTATTGCATTTATAGAGTGCATGACTATTGTTGGGGATATAATGCGGTTTGACCGTGTCCGTGTAATATTTAGAATGTAGCCGGACTAACTACATGTGTGCAGGGGGGTCGATCCTGTTTTAAAAGTGGGGGACGGTGGACCAATATATATATATATATATATATATATAAAACATTTTAAAAACATTTATATATATTTCAGGTCATATAACATCATCCAAAATAGACAGGACAATGAATGATCATAAGACGACTCCGTGAAATTGCCAAGCGATCATCTGGGAGATGTGATTGGCTGATTTCCTTGCGTCAAGCACTTTGAGAAATGTGTTTACAAATCAACCACAGTTCGATTTCTAAATAAGATGGCGAGGAAGCATTGAGACACATTTGCTAACATAAATCACATCATTATTTAAATGATTTATTTACTAATCTTAATAGCGACATACCACGGTTATCATAATTATAATGCGCCTCTGAATGGTAGTAGCGGCGCAGAATAATACAGTAAATTATTATTATTCCCATCATTATTATTATTACCTTATACGCCTATTTAGATTACAATATCCGATCATTACATATTTCGTCAGGTCATTTGACGTTCGACTTCGCTCGTTATATATCTGCTTTATACTAGGTCACACAATCTAATTTATTCTAAATGCTTTTTAAGCAAGGTGGCTTCAATAAACCACATTTGAGCGGTCAGTAAACAAATTCTTGTCCGCCTTGCGCGATACTTTCACTTCATCATCAGTTGTTGGCGATTTTCTTTGCGTCCAACATCATGGTACCAATGGCACCCAAGTATCCGCCATGAGACAGAAACCGGATATCCGGCGCAGTCTGCAACAACAGTTCAATTATTACATAGCCGATAATTGTGTCGTATAGTTACGTATATATCCTTGTCAAGTGTATTAAGTGCTGTTATATTTATCCTGAAATAATCTGACAGCTACCAGTTTAATTGTTGCCATTTCGCTCCAAATACAGTATGTGTCGTGTTTACCCAATGATAGGTATGGATTGGTGTGTGTGTGTGTGTGTGTGTGTGTGCGTGCGTGTGTGTGTGTGCGTGCGTGCGTGTGTGTGCATGTCTGTATATAATTATATATATATATATATACATACGTGCGTTCGTGTGTGCGTGCGTCTTGATATTTGTATATGTATGTGTGTGCAGTGAGTGTATGTGTGTATACGACAGTGTATCTGCACGCAAACACAACGCACGCACGCGCGCGCGCTTGAAGCTTACACAAGAAACTTGAAGCTTACACATTCTTTTCGTGAATGTTATACCAACGCAGCGGTCACGTCGAATACATCACAGCATACATGTCACGTGTCAAACCAAACACGTACCTCGTCTCTGGGGCACACCTTGCGGTATGTAATTATTTCCCGAGTCATGATTCTTCTGACGTGGCTGTTGGAGACGAAGTTGCCGGCCATGTAGACTTTCTTGAGCCCGTTGACTTTGGCGATTAAGCGAGTTACTCGAACTAGCTCCAAGCAGAAGGAATCGAGCAGACTGGCTATCATGTCCGCGTCTTTGAACTCGGCTGTTATGAATTATAATCATAATCATACTAATAACAACAACAATATCAACATACTAATTTCATACATAAAACTCTATTCGAGAGTGTTTACAGTTTGTCTCAAATGCTAACATATAAATGATGTTAGGCGCATACAGAACTATCAAGATGAAGCTTTCAACGGCTAGCTTGCAATGCTGGTTGAGTCTGTAGTCCATATATGCATTTATGGAAACATTGTGCAATAGTTACTAAGCAAGCAAAACATAAGTGAATTGATTTATCCAAACTGATATATAATAATAATATGTCAGTATGCAATGTAATATGTATTAACAGTGTACAGACAGGGCTGGTTAAAAGTCGCCAATGCGGGAGTCAACCTAACTTAGTTGGATTCACATTGGATTAAAATAAAATACAACTAATGCATTAAAATAAATATCACCCAGCAAGATACTATTATAGCCCATGTAGTCCAAACCCATGGTAGAGAGCCTGTAAACACACGTTTCTTAGGGGAAGAGTTGAACAAGCAGTAAGAAGACTAAAAATTGGGCAATCATAACATCCCTGTTGAACTGCTGAAAACGGAGAAGAAGCAACAACAACATTCCTCACATTCCTTTGTCGGAAGACTTGGGAGAAAAAACAGTGGCTGGGGCACAGGAAGGGAAACAGTCGCTAAACATTCTGCTGTCCAAGAAAGAGAACCTCAGTTGAAATCCATGGCCGAACAAAATGTTCAACACGAGAAAATTATGCACGACACTCCACGCAAGCACCATTGTTCCATTTCTATCGGTGGCAGATCCGTCTCCAACCTTCGCTTCATTGACGACGCTGGCAGCGTTGACGAACTTTGAAGTCTTACCAACAAATTGGTTTAGAGTGCGGGGACTTACAGCATGGACGCCAGCACAGAGGAGAGCAAAGTAATGTTCAACAGCAAAACCTGCAGCGATTTACAGCTCAGAGTCCGATTTGTTATTTAATCGTCTGTGCGTGGCGGTGTGGTGGTCCAGGTTTCGACCAGTCCAGGATTCGACCGAATCTGGGACCGCGATGGTAGCGGTCCAGGATTCGACTCGGTCCAGGATCCGACCTTTGTTACGAACGTAGTTTCCGTTAATAATACATCAAGTATTGATATAATATTGTTATCACACACATCTTTAATAAAAATAGATTAACTTGTTTGATCATTTTCACTCACTCGAACGTTGTGTTATTTAGAGCGTTGTTTTCGTCAGTCGATGTTATAATTAGTATCGAGGCTACAGCAATAGGCTGCGCGTGGCGCTGTCTATATGCACAGCCGCGGTGTCCTGCTTCGTTTTATTGGGAGATGGCTAATTGCTACCTCCCCACGAACAAATGCATGTAAACGCCTGGTGTAAATCTAGTAAAACGTACCTTCAGTCCAGTGGCGTAGCCAGGATTTAACATTGCAGGGGCCATCCGGCAACCAAGCAAACTCGGTGTGTGTGTATATATATATATTGTATATATATATATATATATTATATGTCTATACATTTATATATATATATATGTATATATATTATATATATACATACATATAAATGTATAGACATATATATATATAAATCGGTCCCCATATGTAATCATGTTATATATATATATATATATATATATATATATATATATATATATATATATAATATTACTAAAATCTATTATATATATATATATATGTTATATTACTAAAAACAATGTTATGCATTCAGATGTTGTGTATGTATATATATACATGTATATATACATGTATATATATATATATATATATATATATATATATATATATATATATATATATAAACATCATCTGAATGCATATCACATTGTTTTTAGTAAAATAATATATATAATCATTTATTGTTGGTCTGTTACTAATTATAAAATAAACAAAGGTGTTTATTGTATGCTTATGTTGACTACATGACTGTATTGTGTGTTATTTAAAATAGTTATGTTGGCTACGTGTATTTGAATATTGTGACTGTGAAACAAATTGAATGATCAACACAATTTTATAATGGTAAATAACATTCGAGTAGCAGAGGGGAGCCTCGAGGATCATGGCCTGTCCTCAATCACATGAAATGTAGACTGAGGACCTATGGTTGCCTGATGCATAGAGTGACAAGGTGCAGAGGCTACAGGGGTGCCTGTCTAGGACTTCCCAATCCTGTCTTTTGACAAAGACATTTTACATCACTCAAAGAGCATCAAGTTACACAATGTGCAGGAATCCACTGCTTTAGCCACACGTGATAAGCATCCTATTAATATACTGAAGTATATCAAGTTGCATTCTGTTTTCAACCAAGCAATTTATCTAGTCGATGTTTCCTCTGGGTAGTGGGAATTTCATATTGTGAGTTTATTATTGTCAGCTACTAGATCTATGTAGGGGCTTATGAGATAGGTGAGAGGGAGACAGATTTTTTCTGGAATGAAGAGGTGAAGGGGACATTTCCTATGCTGTCCCACTAAAGCTAAAAAGTGGGGGGGGGGGGGTCACCCTCATCCCCCACCAATCAATGCCCATGCAAGCATTATGACAAAACATATACAGATGCTGCCATGCACAAGAGGTTCTTGTAATATGTTAGTATAACAGATTCCACCATCGAGGACGAAAACCCTCTGTTGAGTGTCCCATTAAATGCTGATATTAATACTAGTAAATAATATATAACTTCTATTGTGCCTAAATCCTTAGAAATTACGCTGGTCAATATACAAATCGATAAGAGGCATTTAATTTGTCAACAGATTTATGTATACGACAGGGATCTATGGTGGTTATGAAGGCGTGACTTTAAGTAATGGCGGAATTTGGCTACAGGTTTTACTGATTTAATACAACTTTCACATGAATATCAGCATAATTTCAAGGGGAATGCAATGTTTCGGTCAATAAACCCATATTTTGCACAAAGGCATACAAGTTGGAATTGAGCCAACAAGTGAAACCGAGATATTAGTACTTACTCTTAATTACAATGCAAATATATAATTCAATTGATTAATCCACATGACAAGTTAATTGTCTTTGTAAAACTACTTTATTTTGTGAATGCATGCCCACTTAATTCTCTCTTGGCTCCCCTTTGTCCAGGTTGGTGAAACAGTACTGGTAACTTAAAACAGGTAGAAGATATAACGAAAAAACAAGTTAACAACTACATAATGATTATGTTCTCTGCAGGAAGTCCATCAGACAATTAAACAACAAGTTGTTAAAAATAAGAAAATTCGCAACATAGCGTTTTCATGCCTTTATTATTAAAGCCAATAAAGCATCAATACACTCATTTTTTACTATTTCACAACACAATTATCAATAACAGATTTCTGTTTTTAATAAGTGAAACATACATACAGAAAAGAAGACAACATTATGAATATGTGCATGATATTTTATTTTAGTTAATAAAGTATTTACTAATACAGTGTCTGATTGTGTTCATGCTTGGGGGCTGAAGTACTTGTTAGTACTATTAGTATTCGTGGTTAACCGAGAACAAACTATTATTGTCTTTATGCAATAAGTAAATTGGAAAGTATGTTCCGACAATAACATTTTCATCAAGTAGGTAGGTATATAAATAAAAATGAAAACAATCTTATATTAAGAGCTTGAGTCCAAAAGGGTTATGTTTTATTTTTACAATATCCTCATATCAATAACAAATATGACTACTTTCAAAAGTACTCATACTTGTTAGACAACTATCTGGGATAAAATCCTCAATACTCATACACATGTCACATGACTTTTCCGGGTTACACAGTATAAACAAGATACACGGTTTTAGAGAGCAAGCATATATTGCAACATCTTAATTTTTACTGTTTTATATTCGTATAAGTACATCACTCCAAAGAATGTTTTAAACATTTTTTTTATGAACAACAATCATGGAATTACAGACATAGCACACTGATATACTGTGAAAGATTGTTATGTTTTGTGTAGTACCAATAAAGTGGTTTAGCCTAGGTAGAGCGAATATTAGTTCTACCAGTATGCGCTGAGCATCTGTGTGAATAGCCTCTGCCCTTTGGGAAGTGTCGTTGCAACAAGCTTGCATCATAACGGGCTCTGACGTACATTGCGCATGCGCAATGTCTGCTTAGCCGAATCTATGACGTACATTGCGCATGCGCAATGTTCGTTTAGTCGAATCTCGGCCCGGGCATGACGTATGCCGTTGCCACTACTTCACAGCGCGTAAAAAACTGCTAAAAGCGGTCACTGCGCGTGCGCGTGCATGCGCGATATGCGTTTAGTCTAATCCTGGACTGAGTCGAATCTGAGACCACCACAGCGGCGTTGAACACGTACGTGTGTGGAGCAATGCGGACAAGGCCTGGTCTTTGTTAGTCTCGCTTAAGCTGCGTGACTTCGCCGATAAATTAGTCTAAATTAGAAATATATGTAATGTTACTGCGCAAAGTCGTCAGGTGGCATCACTGTTTTTTGGACTAATTTACAGGTTTACGTGTATAATAATAATAATAATAATAATAATAATAATAATAATAATAATAATAAATATAAATAAATGTTTATCTAATATGTATGCTTTCGACAACGAAATTAAATTATAAATCTTCTATATACAAAAAGTAAAAATGAAACAAATGAAATGAAAAAAATAATGTTGTGTGTGTGATATATTTCAGTATAATCTTAGTTTTGAATAATTTGCATAATATCCAATTATATGATAAATAGTGTATCTCTATTTAGTTTGTTATTTCAAAATCGGCATGAGAACCAATCACCGTCTCTACCCTATCCTATCCCAGGCAGTCAGAAATGCAGAGCAACCCAGGGCGTCATGAGAGGCGCGAAATGGCTGCCACAATATGGCGCCTGGCTCGATGTTGGGGGCGGTCGATTTAGCAGATGGTTTGTTCCTACTATCATCGTTCTACACTGTGGCTGATCGGGTCGTCTCATTCGTCACGGTACGTGCTATTCTTCGGATTGTTTCTGCCGTGGCTACATTATAATCTACATTCGCCACAGTCTTGCAGCATTACGTAGAGCGGCATGGCTCAGGGGTAGAGCTTCGGACTCTCGACTACGAGAACCCGGGTTCGAATCCTGTGCTGCGGTGTTAAAACCTTGAGCAAGTTGTTTCACTCTACATTGCTCCAGTTCACTCAGCGGTATAGATGAGTACCTGTATATAGACAGTGGACAGTGGTGGATATGGGTACCAGCAGCCTTCGCGCATTAATTGTAGTATATGGCTGGATGCTTCCCAGAGAAGCCGAGATGATGTCTGAGTGAACAAGTCTGTCAGGAAGTAAAGTGTAAAGCGCTTCGAATCTTGAAGATTGGATACTGTGCTATATAAGGACTTGCCTATTTTTATTATGCATGGCAGGTAAATCTAATAATTAGTTAACATCATCATCTTGGAAAAATACATAACATTATCCTGTGCTGTGACTCAAAATACTACTTTGTTCAAGTAATTAAACCTTTGTGAGTGTGAGTGAGTGAGTGAGTTTATTTGGTAAGACAGTATAATACATATAAATATAATGTTTACTGAGGATAGACACATTAAAGCACACAATAGCACACTTGTTTCCAATGTGGTCCTCCAAAAAATACTAAGAATGAATTTTAGAAAATATAAAATAAATACATAAATAAATAAACATAGTAATACAATAATTAAAATGTAAATATTTTCAAAGACAGGTAAACAAATGTCACCAATAAGACAATGTGCTAACGTACAAGGTGCTCTATTAAAATATAATAGCATGATAGTACGTAGTAAGATTAAATTAATAAAACAAGTATTTAAAATAGTACGCAGTAAGTTTAAATTAACAAAAAAGTATTTAAAATGCCACTTTAAGGTGATAATTCGTTAGCCATCAATCTGCTGTATAAGAGGGTCGTTACCTTTTTTCTAAAACTGTTTTTAAATTGACATTTCTTTATTTCAGTAGGTAGTTTGTTCCAGTGGCATATGCTGAAATAAAAAAGGAAGTTTGCCCAGAACCCTTCACTCTTGGAATGACACATGCCAAGTTGCTAGCTCTTGTTGGGTATCTATGGTGTACCATTTCGACATTTGCTCTTAAATATTCTGGTGCCTTTAGATTTATAATGTTGAACATGTGACCCAATTTTAACTGTTCTACTCGACATTCAATAGGTAGTAAACCAACAGTCTTAAATTCATTAGCACCGACATGGAATCTCGGTGGAGCATTTAACACAAATCGGACAATCTTGTTCTGACTACGCTGCATTATGCAGATCATTTATTTTTGACAATCCGCTATACCATGCCGAACATGTGTAATCGAAATTACATTGAATCAAAGATGATACAAGTAATTTTGGGTTTTCATATTAAACCTTCTGGCGTTCCTATACAAAAACTTAAGTTTGTTTGACGTTTTAAAAAGGACATCAGAGGCTATAACATCACCAGAAAGAGACTGATCTAAAGTTACGCCTAAATAGGTGACCGTTGACTTTGATTCAATGACATTTCCATTACATACAATATTAAGAGTGTTACATTTACATAACTTTTTCCTTGTTCCAAACACAATGGATTGTGTTTTACCCAGATGGAGCGATAACTTGTTGTCGATTAACTAGTCATTTACGGATTCTAGTTCGGTACTTAAAGTTGCCTCGATTTCTACTAAATCCTTTCCTGAGGCAAGCAAGACGGAATCGTTCGCATACAACAATAGCTTGCATTTAACTGCAGCAGACATGTCATTTATGTATAAAAGAAATAACAGAGGCCCAAGTATAGAACCTTGTGGCACGCCGCAAGTGATACCTTTAGCCACAGACATTGTTCCATCGACATCGGTAACCTGTACTCTACCCGTCAAATACGATCTAAACCAACATATAGAGAGTTCATCAACACCTGCACTACTAAGTTTCTTCAAAAGAATGGCATGATCCACAGTATCAAAAGCTTTTTGCAAATCCAATAATACCATACCTGTATAATTGCCATTATCACACTCTTGTTTAATGTAATCAGTTAGGTGAATCAAACATGTATCAGTGGAGTACGACGACCGAAAACCAGACTGAAATATATATAGTAGTTTATGTTCCGTTAAAAAATTGTTCAGTTGATTAAACACTACTTTTTCAAATACTTTAGATATTATACTTAGTACAGAAATTGATCTGTAATTATCAACATTTGTCTTACCCTTCTTTTTGTACAATGGAACAACCCTAGCCGCCTTCATATCATCAGAGATATTTCCAGTCGTTATAGATAAGTTTACAATGTGAGTAAGAGGTTTTGCAATGACAGAAGAACCATCTTTGATAAATCTTGCAGGGAGTTCATCTAAGCCTGTAGCCTTGCTAGCGCTAATACTATTTAATATACTGGAAACTTGATCCACAGTTACACTGACTAGACCAAACATAGTATCTGAAACATTTTGGTTTTGATAAAAATCAATAACATGAGCATCCCCAAATCGGCCTGAACATGGTGGAAGCTTCTCGACAAATGATGAAGCAATAGATGTAAAATAATTATTAAAATATTCCTTTGTGAGGTATATCCAAGGATGTAATGCAGTGCACATTTCAGAGAAAAAATGTCTTCCACTTACCGTGTGAGTTAGTCATGGCTTTGCCGAAATTTGCTACGGTCACATCACCGGCCATTACTGAATAAAGATCGTTTTGGTCTACGTCATGAATCAAGTCTTTCGTAAGTATGTCAACCTGTCTACGATCGCCTTGCTTCGCCAATTCTATGAGTTCTAAGAACGTCTGCAAGCAATTGTAAGTAGTAACACCCTATGTGTGCGTGAACGTTCAACACTAAATACGCCGAAACCAAACAAATGTAGCTAAAGATGGGTTGAAACCAAAGCCCAAGAATAAAAACAAACCATTTATAAGATGTGTAACGGCGGTTTTTCAAGCACGGTGCCACAGCACCTTTTAAATACTTATTCACACGTGGATGTATTTGGCACTCGTCGTGCATTTAGTTTGAGTCGCTCCTATTTTACCTATACACTTAATAATTATACACATTTACTGAATTAAAACAAGAATATGAAACCTTATGTACAGTAGGCGTTATATAGATCAACAAATCATTCGTATTCGTGTTAAAAATTAAAATGTTAAATTAACTTACAATGATTTATATATTTGTTTACATAACATGATATGCTCTATATGAGATGTATAATACAACATACACGCACGCACACACAGCGCACATGCGCGTGCCCCACTTTGGAAACCACTGATCTCTAGATGATATCGTACGTCAATACGCTATCTTTTTACCCCGGGGAAGAGCGTCTACATCACGCTTAAACCGGATTTCCTTAACCCGGATTAAGCTTTTACCCGGGTTAAAATGTCTGCAGTATAGACGCAGTTCATGTGTTACGATGGAAGTACCTTGTTGCTGCGGGTGAGAAGTCGTCCCAGACCAACGAATGTGCAGCCGGACGTAGGACTCCTGTCCACATACTTCACTGGACCTGTTCTCCCGACCTGGGATGTAGACCATGGGTTTTACATGTATGTCTAAGATCATTGGTTCTCCGGACCCTCATCCTTCTTTCGAGAGCCTACTCAAGCTTGTAGCTAGGGTCATACTTATAGCTCTTTTAATTGTATTTTTATTTGCGCTCAAATCTTGAAGACTGAACGGACATTCGCACAGATTGGAATGGTATTCTGGTTACCGATTCAGTCCCTGTATGCCTTCTGCAAAAATATGGGGGATTTTTCGCGCAATGTGTCGCCACATCGCTAATTTGTTACTCGTCGGAATCGGGAAGCCTACTACTACTACTACTGCTACTGCTACTACTACTACTACTACTACTACTACTACTACTACTACTACTACTACTACTACTACTACTACTACTACTACTACTACTACTACTACTACTACTACTACCACTACCACTACCACTACCACTACCACTACCACTACCACTACCACTACCACTACCACCACCACTACCACCACCACCACCACCACCACCACCACCACCACCACAACCACCACCACCACCACCACCACCACCACTACTACAAGAATGGTTATTCAGAAGCACTCGCGAAACGAAATCACGATTACTCACAGATTGTTTGACATTTTATTTGCAACCGGCACATATGCTTTACTTTTTCCGGCGATATGATGTAGACATCTTGTAATTATTATAACTAAAAACTGCAACGGCCAAAGCAAGAAAACCCCAGCGGCGACATGCGTACGGTGATTTATACACGTTTAATACACACCCGAAACCAAACAGCTGCTGTACCGACCATGACTAAAAGACATGTTGAGGTGTCTTCCGCTGGTTTATCCAGACCACCATCGTCAGTAGAAGAATGGCGATTCTGGGTCGGGACGTTACTGACTGTCACTGCAACTTGTTTGTCTTCTTTATCTGGATCTACCTCGCCCACTTTCATATCGCAGAATGTCTTCACATTATGCATGATCTCCAAAAGCCGTTGTGCTTGTTCAATGCCGTCTGATTCGCCTGTTAATCAGCACAAATGCCAATAGTCGTTGCCTGATTGAGATATATCGCCGCTTTTGTTGAGTAGCTGTAAATTATAGGACTGTGTCTTGCATGTAATTGCGTGGATATATATATATATATATATATATATATATATATATATATATATATATATATATATATATATATATATATATAGATATATATTACCCTAAGTATTTGCCAAAGGTTGCTGAAAATACCTCACTGACCATTGGATATACGAGGATATCATATTATTAAAACACCGACATCAGTCAGCGGAACGGGTAAAAGAGCACAGAGAAGCGGATATGAGCAAATTCCTTATAGGGAATGGAGACAGGTAAATGAACAAAGGCGTCAAGGCTCAAGGCCGCAAGAAAAGCACAGCTGAAGCAGAGTGGATTTCGCGAGGGCGGAGGAAGTTGAAGGGTGGGGGAACCGGAGTAGTCAGGGTTCGGTGGTGGGGCAAACCTCCAACTGTACCCCTCGATGTCCACAAAGCGCACGAGGGGCACTGGATATTTTTCGCTTGACACTGGCATAGCGTGGGCAAATTACAAATGTATAGGGGCACGGTCCTCCAACACACACACACACACACACACACACACACACACACACACACACACACACACACACACACACACACACACACACACACACACACACACACACACACACACACACACACACACACACACACACACACACACACACACACACACACACACACACACACACACACACACACACACACACACACACACACACACGAATGCCTGTAGCAATGGACTGCAACAACATCAAGGATAGTGCATCGGTACAGAAACGTGACCTCCACCTCGCCATTCACTTTAAAGGTAAGTCCTTTCATAGCGCAGTATCTAATCCTCAGTGGTCTGCTCAAAGCGTTTTACTCCCTGGCAGACCTGTTCAATCGAACATGATCACGGCTTTTCTGGGACACAAAGCGGAAGAACAAATAATAACACCAATGACAACGTAAGCAACCCTGACCTGCAATGCTCGGCTCTGGACTCAGCGGCTGAAGCGAGTCGTTTCCCTCTAGAAAGAACAGACCGGCCGCATACCCGTCCCACTCCGGTATCTGTTCGATCCTGGCAGAAACACCACACAATTATTTCCACACTCGTTTCATGTTAAAGCATAAAATCAATTTCGATAGTAAATCTATCTTGAACAAATAGACTCAACGATCAAGGGTGTTTGTAGAGTAAAGCATACACTAATAATACCTTATGTGAGTGACTGTAATGTTGAAATGCATGTGTTATACGGGTAACAATAAACACTACATATTTGCATAATTGATATAGGCCATATACAATACTAACACGTATATACGTATACTTAGAAGAATATAAATCTTGAAAAAGCCTTATTAAAGAGACATGTTTTGGAACATCTTAAAAGGTCCACAATCCTGATGGGTCCGCAGCTCTAATGGAAGAATCTGTCCAAGTGTATGACCTACCCCAGAAACAATCACGAGAGACTGGTCGGCTGAAGAAAGATTGTGAATGTGTAAAATTAATGGTCTTCCTCGGTTAGTTTATTCACCACCAGTCGTGTTGTTTGATATTCATATGTTGTATGCATAGCGTTACTAAGGTGTGCAGACCGTTTAGAAAAAGACCGTGTTGTTGTTGTTGTTGTTGTCGTTGTCGTTGTCGTTGTCGTTGTCGTTGTCGTTGTCGTTGTCGTTGTCGTTGTCGTTGTCGTTGTCGTTGTCGTTGTCGTTGTCGTTGTTGTTGTTAAAGAAATAGCTTTCGCATCATCACAGAATATTCAGAATGTTCAGACAAAAGGACAGAGTAAAAGGAAGACATGGAACAAAATAATCCGAGTCTAGTTTGCTAACTTGATATTCAATGCCTGTTCCAACTGTCGTCTATAGATGGTGCTGCCGGCGCCGGTCGCTGGGATAGAGGTGGGAGAAGAAGTGACTTCCGGTCTGTCGACTTTGTCTCGGATGAACTGTATCAGCGCTTCCGGTTCGAGTCCCTGAAGCAAAGCTAGCCGCAACCGGCCGACTTTCGTATCTCTCTGGGTAATAGACGCAACAAGAAAAATTGGTGTAGGTTCATTTAAATTAATTACATCCTGCTATGTCCTATAATAGGACGTGTGTGCCACAATTTTATTTATTTATTTAATAGATCAGTAGTAGTTTCATCTACAGTCGTAAGCCAGCGCTTTTATTTATTAACGTTCCATCAACGTATCCGTGTGCTTAACTCACAGAAACAGGGAAAGACTCACGACTAATGTGGGTGCATAGAACACCTCATTGGTGTAATCAAAATACCTGTGTGAATACGGGTTCTCCGTCTCTGTAGTCTTTCTTCGATCGATACACAATTTTAGCTAATGATGCACCTACAGCAAAACGACGATGTATTAATTGTTTCACAATATAATAACATTTAATGCTACTACGGAATTCTACACCGAGCTATTCGACAGTCAAGAGAGTACTGTAATCCACACTGACCGAAAAGAGGTACCAGAGATAACGTCATGGGAGGTTGAAGCAGCACTACGAGATACGAGGAATTGGGGAGCAACCGATAGCAACCATATAAACATCGAGACATTGAAAAGAGAAGAAGGTACCATCTTGAAGACATTTGCTAAGTTGTACACTAAATGTTTATCAGCAAGACCAATACCCACAGCATGGAAAAACGCTGAGATGGTGATAATCTTCAAGAAGGAAAATAAGAAAGGCCTCAGGAATTACAGATCGATATGTTTACTAGCAAACATCTATAAAGTACTCAGGAAGTACAAACGAAAACGCCAAAGAAGATACTCGACGAAAACCAGCCACGAGAGAAAGCTGGATTGAAAATCAGATACGCAAGGATTGACCACATCCACGACATAAACCAACTCAAGGAGAAGTGCAGAGAATGTAACATCCCACTCTGCATCGGATTCGTCGACTACGAGAAAGCTTTCGACTCAGTGCAAACTCTGCACAAAAACCAAGACAAAGAGATTCAAAAAAGAATCACAGCCGGATGGATAGCATTCGCCAAACAGCGCGACATGTTCAAAGGTGACAATGGAACATGCTTGAAGAGACAAACCAGCCAAGCAAAGAACAAGCTACCAACCGCACAAACGAAGATGGAATGAAATATGTTAAGCATATCAGATACTGGGAAAGAAAAACAAACATCTGGGTAATAGAAAAGACAAAGGTCACAGACGTGATTGAACAACCCAGGTGACGGACCTGGGCAGGGTACGTCAGCAGCATACGAGATAACCGATGTACACTGCGTATCACCATCTGGAAACCCTATGAAAGGAAAATAACTAGAGGATGACTAGCAAGACGGTGGAGAGACGAACTAGACGACTACTGGAAAGGTACCATCTGGCAGAGGATAGCCTAACATAGGCAGATGTGGAAGCAGCATGCTGAGGCCTTCGCCCAACCACGGGACACTATCTCTCATTTCGAATACTGAGTTATGACCAATACTGAACAATAACCACACCAAACACCAGGGGCGTCGATCCGGTTTTAAAAGTGGGGGGACGGGGGACCAATTTATATATACATATATGTATGCATAATATATATATATATATATATATATATATATATATATATATATATATATATATATATATATTTATATATATATATATATATATGTGTGTGTGTGTGTGTGTGTGTTATATGTATATATATATATATATATATATATATATATATATATATATATATTTGACATGTATAATATATGTATAATAATTATATATATATATATATATATATATATATATATATATATATATATATATATTATATGTATGACCTGAAATACACATAACAAATATAAAACATAATTCATTGTTGGTCTGGTGCAAATTCTAAACACAAAAGCCTTTATGTTATGCTATTAATAATAGTTATGTTGGCAACATATATTTGAAGAGGGGCCATGGCCCACACCAATCACTGAACATTTGGGGGGTAGACTTTGGACCCAACACTGTTTGCCTGATTCATACCCTTACAAAAAAGAGCCAATGGTATACCATTGAATACCATTGAATACAATTCAGTACCATTGGACCATTCAATGGTATTTCAGCAGTTCTCAATGGTATTCTCAATGGTAATTTGTAATACCATTCATTCCACTTAGGGCGACTAGGCTACAATCCCAGGGGTGACAGGGCGAACAAAGATTAATAATCTATAATGTGCTTGATGGCTAATGCCTATTAATATATCAACACAAGGGTGTAAAATGGCAGAGCCCGGCATGATGAATATTTATTGGACTAAGATCAAGTTGCGGGCTGCGGCCAACCAAGGAATTTATGTAGTGATTTTCCACGAGGTAGTCGGAAGTTTATATCTTATTATTAATTTCACTACTAGACCGATGTAGGGTTTTTAAGAGAGGGGAGTGATCAGTCTCGCTATATATGCCTATAAATTCCGCGTCCCCCTCGTCCCCCACTGATCGACGCCCATGCTGTGCCTGTGATGAACTTCCCAATCCAACATTTTGGCAAAGAAATTTGTCATCACTCAAATGGGAATAAGTTACACCAAGTGCAGGAATCCGCCGCTTTTGCCTTAGGCGATACAATATAATCATCAAGCAGGCGAGGGGTGAAAGTGCAACACAAACTTCATCATTTAAAATGTGCTTGATGGCTAGAGCCTATTAATAATATCAACACAAAGTTGCAAACTGATAGAGCCCGCCAGCGGCTTACATTTTTCTGGTAGTTATACACTTTCCAATTGGCCTTTCTGCGTATGCGCGACAAATAAAAAAATCATCAAAGTGCAGCTAAACAAAGCATTTTTGGTATACATTTCACGGGCTGTTCGTTAACTCTCCTGTGATGCTAATGTGAAGAGTTGTCTAAAATGTTGTTCAATACATTAAAATATTACGTTTGTTTAAATCACTATCACGGATTATGGCGCACTAACAGCAAAAATGCCTCAAAACTTATTTGCCTCGTGTTAATTTGCGATAAATAACTTTGCTGAGAGGTTATGTACAACAAACGAGCAGCACGTATTAAATATATCATAAATGCGTTGTCGTTTCGCTGCACATTGATGATTTTACATTGATCGCGCGTGCGCAGAAACGTCAATCGGAACGTTTACAATGCCGGGAAAATGTAAGCGCTACACCGTAGCCCGGCATGATGATTATTTACTAAGGTATAAGATCAAGTTGCGCGCTGTGGCCAGTCAAGCAATTTATCTAGTCGATTTTCTAATGGGTGGTCGGAACTTCATATCGCGAGTTTATTGTCTAGATAGTCCTGTGTAGCGGCTTTTAAGAGAGAGGAGTGTTTAGTCAGGCTATATGCCTCGCAATTTTTCTGAACTGAAAAGTGCGGGGGGCAATTCCTATGCTGTCCCCCCACCCTGAAAAGTGGGGGGACGCGTCCCCCCGTCCCCCACCGATCAACGCCCGTGCCAAACACGTAAGCTCGCTCGGACGCACGCACACACGTACGCACGCACGCACGCACATATATACACACACAGACACAGCTAAAGACCTAACATATCATACAACCATGTTCATCACAACCACCCTTCCTCGGTAAACGCAATTACTTATAACAATAGCACATCTCAAATCGGCCCA
>OZ024863.1:35384705-35412205 GCA_964017155.1 Oasisia sp. SBJ-2009
GGTATTATAGTAACACAGCTTCTTGTCCAAATAGCCATTTAAGTCTAGGGCAAATAATTGACCTATAGATATCCACAAGCTGCCAAATCGATTGAGCTGCCTCGTTGTTGTACACAGCACATTTCCGGTTGCATCACCTGCTCGGCTGACACCGAACCGCTCGCAAGAGTTAGTTCGTCCTTTGACAACCATTGCATATCGTTACGTCGACAAGAGTTAACCCTTGTGCTGCCAAGTTGTCCGTTGTTGGAGGTCGAACTGACGACCAAGTATTCACGGAATCGATGAATGTTCTCGGTAGTCTGTCTCTGTAGGAGTTACTCGAAACCAGTCTCAATATAACTCTAACTCTAATTGTAACTCTAACTCTATCTCTATCTCTATCTCTATCTCTATCTCTAACTATAACTATAACTATAACTATAACTATAACTATAACTATAACTATAACTATAACTATAACTATAACTATAACTATAACTATAACTATAACTATAACTATAACTATAACTATAACTATAACTATAACTATAACTATAACTATAACTATAACTATAACTATAACTATAACTATAACTATAACTATAACTATAACTATAACTATAACTATAACTATAACTATAACTATAACTCTAACTCTCCCCGTCATTTGGAGCACTGTAGGCTAGATCATCAGAGTATCAATCTCGAGAAGACGAGTTCGAAGCTGTAGCGAACCCTGCCTTATATTAGATCAGCTACATGAACGAGTCCCTGATTATATACCGTGGTGGATATTTGTGAACAAACAGTCGTCATTGCAGGGTGACTCTCTCCCAGAGAAGTGGAGATGAGAAATGGAGTTTGTCAGGGTGTGATGTGCATCTTGCATTGAGCAGTCCCAGTGACTGGTGTCTACACTATATATTAAAAAACCTACGCTTTAAGTTTAACACATTTATGCAAGACGAACAAGACGACGAAGTGAAGTCAAAACATTTCTGAACGATCAATGTTCGGTCAGAAGTCGTCGTCCTCTTAATTACGTAATTGATATGCATGAAAAGTGGCCTATTAATGTTTACACTATTGCACTTGTGTCAAACTATTACCTACTCCATCTGATTATGTTAAAATGTCAAATTATAGCATTTAACTTATTTTCTATACATTGATTGATCCACGCTGTCGGCAGCAACACAGTGATAAGAAATTTGAGACAGCAACGTTATAACACACGACCGGATGCTTAAGTAAGAAATGTAATAGAATGTCAAGTTTAATTTATTTTATGACTGTTGTTGTTATACTAGTATTCCTACGCTCACGGTGAATATAATATAAATATAATATAATACGTGTAACATGTACGAGGACTGATCCGCGCTGTTACTAGCAGCATTGCCCTAAGCAATTTGAGAAAGTAACGCGACAAAAAGATACATACATGTTTTGTACTTGCTGGGAACAATCCGAAATCAAAATTTAGGTTATATTAGGGACTCTTGACGACCAACTCAAAATGACTTAGCGACTCAAAATTGAGTCGCAGCTAAGTGGTAATGAACCGTTGATATGTGTTTATCTAAAATGGAATATTCTTGACACACATACGCACACACACACACTCACACACACACACACACACACACACACACACACACACACACACACACACACAAAACACACACACACACACACACACACACACACACACACACACACACACACACACACACTCACACACTATAAGAGGATGTTTTGGGTGTCCGACATTTCGTCTAACAACATTTGATCTAACGCCGCAATTTGTCTACTACGACATTTGGTCTAATGATACAACGCGCCTACTACGACAAAGAGATAATTTATCCGATATGTTGGTGTTTCTAAAATTTGACTGAATGCAACTCTATGTTAGGGAGCCGGCAAAAATTAGACGCTATCTAACACAGGGAACAATAAAACAACTATGGTTGCTGACAAAATACACGTTACATGCGCCGGCGAAGCTATATTCACTTATGTTGGGAAACACAGAACAAATTGCGTTCTGAACAATGTCGAATGGTGCTTTTGAATCTAACCTCAAAACTTATCTGTTCTCGATCATATGTTGTACGGCGCTGTGAACAACGATTGTTGGAACGGTGCATTATAAATAACACAATTGTGATTATATTATCTAACCCAAACCCCCTGGAAAGATTTTATATTAAACCTCGATTATAGTTAGACCATGGACTGATCGCGAGACGAGGCTGATGTCACTCGAAACAGGGTGATACAATATAGACCATTACATTAGTCATCCGCCTAATACACCTAATACGTTTTTAACCGTCACTGTTTGTCAGTACTTACTAAATACAACAGCACTGCAATGTGCCTTAGACATTTCTGCCTCACGTGTATCTCGGTATGTGCTAACCAATGAGTTGTTGACAATTGTTGCATACAATTTCCGAAAAACACTGGTATACACAAACGATTAGAGACGGTCTATCCCAGAAACGGTTTCGACGCTATCATAAGTTCAAATTGGTTTGCCTCTTTTGTCCTGTTGTAGCTTGTTGTGTACTGTTGTGTTCTGTTGTGTTCTGGTCAGTTTCAGGAAAGATGTGAATTAATTAGTCTCCTGTTGTACAAAATCTTCTTTCAAGTACATCGACACTCGAAATGCATGAAACTTACCGCGTTACACGAAGCTGAGAACCTACGACCGAGAGCGACAACTACACACACCCTCGCTGTGTGTCTGCAGTCTCGAGTGCAAACCCCAGCTTGCCGACGTATAATTGGCTATTTCCGTGTCAAATCAATCACTTTTGGGACAGCCACTTGACACATTTTATCGCATTAAACCGACGTGTGTGAGTGTGTGTATGTGTGTGTATGTATGTGTGTTTGTGTATGTGCGTGTATCTGTGTATGTGCGAGTGTGTGTGTCTTTGTGCGTGCGCGTGTGCGTGTGTACCAGCACATACGTATTGTTATGTAACTCCAAACTGTATATGGTGTATTTACATGATGTATATAAATGATGTATTTACATGGTGTATGTTTAACTACTTCAGGTTTACAACCATTACATGCAACCAATCCAAAAATGCCGAGCCTGCTCTATATCCTGTTATGCTAATGCGTGGTTGGCATTGTACACTGGTGCGAATTTGTTGATACCAAAATAAAGCGGCAGTGTTCTGCTTTAGGCAATCAAGTCAATTATTCTCGCATGTTTGCTATTTGAAGTGTGCCAAATAATTGCACTAATAAAACATAAGTAGTAGATTTCCATCGCACTAACTATACCTCATTATGTCGTTATAAGATACATGTACATCAAACTTTGGTAGACGAAACACTAATTTACTTTATTTTTAGGTATGTGGGCATTATTGCCAATAGAGGCACTGAATCAAATTGACAGATGTTTACAAGTTGGACAGTCCTCGTGAAGTATTAATAAATAAAACACAGCTGTAAATATGTATGAAGGAATAATCTTCAATGAATGTGTTGATCCGTATGTGTAGGTGGTGCCGCTGGCCACTGGGATGAGGTGTTTGGCAGGTCGTATGGTAATGTCATTTGTCTCCATGAAGGGTGTGCCAGCAAGGATTTCGACGTCCAGGTTCTCAACGACCAGGCCGTTGAACGTGAATGTGCTGTTGTCAGGTGTCAGTGCGATACTAGTTTCGCCAACAATGGATAATGGTGACGATCCGTCGGCTTGGTGAGCTGACTGTGACGATTTATTTTTCTATTACGCAACCTGACTTTGGTGCTGTGGAATGGCGGATCATGTTCCCAGTAGCTCCGCGATCAATGGTTACACGGGTTGTGTGATGACGGCAAAACACGTCTAAATAAGGTACCTCCCGTACAGCTCAGCAGAAAGCATACTATCAATGATTTCGATAATGATATAACGAGCAAGATTTTGAAGTTTGCGGATTTGGACAATGATATAACTAGCAAGGTGTTGAACTTAGCGGACGATACAAAAGTATTTAGACGAATTAAAATGATGTAGATAGACTGCATTTACAAGATGATCTTAATAAGTTGACCGACTGGTCTGAGAAGTCGCAAATGCTGTTTAATTGTGGGTGCCTCAACACAGGACATGGGAATGAAGATGCATACTACATACTACCGTAAAGAAAAAGGATTTAGGATTAACTATTACTGCTATGATGTGAAGGCATCAGAGCAGTGTGGAATTGCAGCAGCGAAGGGAAACTAAATGTTTGGATTACTTTGGCGAAATATAGTGTACAAGGAAAAATAACTAATAATACCGCTGTACAAAACAATAGTTAGGCCTCATTTAGAATAGTGTATACAAGCATGGAGGCCGTACCGCAAAAAGGATATTGATATGCTAGAAAGAGTACAAAGGAGAGCAACCAAAATTATACAAACATTTATGTAAAGGCTTTTACGAGAGGCGAGTGATCAGTCTCGCTATATGCCCGCAAATTTGTTTTTCTGGAGTTAAAAGGTGGGGGAATATTTCCTATACTGTACCCCTCCGACTTAAAAGAGGGAGGACACGTCCCACCGATCGACGACCATGCATGTGTGCTCCGCACTACATACCACTCATGACTATCTAAGCCCAAGGACGGCTTGGATAGTCATGAGTGGTATGATCTAAGCATGAGCGACATGGCGCCCAGGCGCAGAACCAGTATTCAATCTTATCATATGTCCCGAGGCATGGCGTCTGCGAAAGCCGAAGTCCGCCACCTTGCCAACTCAAGCATTTACTTGTCGACTCAACGCAGAAATGGCCTACGTCAACAGAAATTACCCATACGACGCAAAGATGGTTACTATCATCACAGACGGGTCAGGAGCACAGAAGTACGCTGTTTCGTGTGACAGGTGACTTTAACATACTTGACTCTGGTCAAGGCACGGCACGTGTGGCGTGATTAGCCATCCAAACTCATTTGATACCAATGAGCCAGGTGTCTTTTCTTTTGCTGTTTCTAAACAAACAGGACAATTAATTATCATAGGACAACTCCGTGAAACTGTCAAGTGATCATGTGGGAGATGTGATTGGCTGTTTTCCTTGCGTCAAGCACTTCGAGAAATGTGTGTACCAATCAACCACCGTTCGGTTTCTAAATAAGATGGCGAGGAAGCGTTGATACACATTTGCGAACATAAATCACACCATTGTTTAAATGATTTTATTTACTAATCTTAGTAACGATATACCACGTTTATTATAATTATAATGCGCCTCTGAATGGTAGTAGCGGCGTGAATAATACAGTAAATTATTAGTATTCCCATAATTATTATCATTACCTTATACGCCTATTTAGATTATAATGTCCGATTATAATTTCGTTCGACTTCGCTCGTTATATTTCTGCTTTATACTAGTACACACCTTAATTTATTCTAAATCTTGTTTAAGCAAGGGGGCTTCAATAAACCACATTTGAGCGGTCAGTAAACAAATTCTTGTCCGCCTTGCGCGATACTTTCACTTCATCATCAGTTGTTGGCGATTTTCTTTGCGTCCAACATCATGGTACCAATGGCACCCAAGTATCCGCCATGAGACAGAAATCGGATATCCGGCGCAGTCTGCAACAACAGTTCAATTATTACATAGCCGATAATTGTATCGTATAGTTATATATCCTTGTCAAATGTACTAAGTGCTCTTATATTTATCCTGAAATTATTTGACAGCTACCAGTTTAATTGTTGCCGTTTCGCTCCAAATACAGTCTGTATCGTGTTTACTCGATGATAGGTATGGATTGGTGTGTGTGTGTGTGTGTGTGTGTGTGTGTGTGTGTGTGTGTGTGTGTGTGTGTGTATGTGAGTGCGTGTGCGTGTGCGTATGTGTGTGCGTTGTGTGTGTGTGTGTGTCTGTATATATATACACGTGTGTGCGTGCGTCTTTGTATGCGTGTGCAGTGAGTGTGTGTGTGTATACGTGAGTGTATCTGCGGGCGCGCACGGACACACACACACACAAACACACACAAACACACACACACTCATACACACACTCATACACACACACACACACACACACACACACACACACACACACACACACACACACACACAACACACACACACACACACACACACACACACACACACACACACACACACACACACACACATACAGACGCCCGCGCGCTCATATATGAAGAATTATAGTGCCGGTTCGGAAACTTGAAGCTTACACATTCTTTTCGTGAATGTGAGCAGTGGGCACGGCGAATACATCACAGTATACATGTCACGTGTCAAACCAAACACGTACCTCGTCTCTGGGGCACACCTTGCGGTATGCAATTATTTCCCGAGTCATGATTCTTCTGACATGGCTGTTGGAGACGAAGTTGCCGGCCATGTAGACTTTCTTGAGCCCATTGACTTTGGCGATTAAGCGAGTTACTCGAACTAGCTCCAAGCAGAAGGAATCGAGCAGACTGGCTATCATGTCCGCGTCTTTGAACTCGGCTGTTATGAATAATAATCATAATCATACTAATAACAACAACAATATCAACATACTAATTTCATAAATAAAACTCTATTCAAGAGTGTTTACAGTTTGTCTCAAATGCTAACCTAGAAATGGTGTTAGGCGCATACAGAAATATCAAGATGAAGCTTTCAACGGCTAGCTTGCAATGCTGGTTGAGTCTGTAGTCCATATATGCATTTATGGAAACATTTTGCAATAGTTACTAAGCAAGCAGAAAATGATGAAAAATGATATATAATAATAATAATAATATGTCAGTATGCAATGTAATACGTATTAACAGTGTACAGACAGGATAGCATACAAATTAAATATGGATACCTTTTTATCAAATAATGCTCTATTATCAAAACTATTCAAAATTAAACTTGTATTAACACAAAATAAATAGAAATACAAATTTGCAGTTGTTTATAAAAATAAAAATTACGGCAGGATTAACCAGTGTCCGTGAAGTGGCAGCATTGTATAGGTCACGCGGATAAACAAACAAAAGCCGACTAAGTAACCAGATTGTCTTCTCGGCGTAGTTCCGCAGCCGACCGACAGTCGGTTAAGCGAGACTGTGAAATGTGCACTGCGTTACACCCTTGGATATACCTCACATAGGTTGAATTACTTGAACAAAATAGTTTTTAGTCACAGCACGGAATAATGTTATGTTTTCTTTCAAAATGGTGACGTTAGCTAATGGTTAAATCTACCTGCCACGCATGATAAAAAAAAATAGGCAAGTTCACAGTAGCCAATCCTCAGGACCGTTCGAAGGGCTTTACACTTTACTTCCCTGACAGACCTGTTCACTCAGACACCATCTCGGCTTCTCTAGGAAGCATCCAGCCATATATTACAATTAATGGGCGAAGGATGCTGGTACCCATATCCACCACTGTCTATAGCCAGGTATTCATTTATACAGCTGAGTGAACTGGAGCAATGTAGAGTGAAACAACTTGCCCAAGATTTTAACACCGCAGCCCAGGATTCGAACCCGGGTTCTCGTAGTCGAGAGGCCGAAGCTCCACCCCTGAGCTCTACCCCTGTGGCGAATGTAGATTATACAGTAGCCACGGCAGAAACAATCCGAAGAATAGCACGTACCGTGACGAATGAGACGACCCAATCAGCCACAGTGTAGAACGATGAAAGTAGTAACAAATCATCTGCTAAATCGACCACCCCCAAAATCGAGCTAGCCTCGATCACACAGGCGCCATTTCGCGCTTCTCATGACGTCCTGTGGTAATAATAATATAATATTGCTCTGCATTTGTGACCACCAGGGATAGGGTAGGGTAGAGACGATGATTAGTTCTCAGGCCGGTTTTGAAACAACAAACTAAATAGAGATACACTATTTATCACATAATTGTATATTATGCAAATTATTCTAAATTAAGCTTATACTGAAACTTGTCAAACACAAAATAAACAATTGTTCATCTCATTTGTTTAATTTTTTATTTTTGTATATGGAAGATTTATTATTTAATTTCGTTATCGAAAGCATACGTACTAGATAAATATTTATTTATATTTATATTTATATTTATATTTATATTTATATTTATATTTATATTTATATTTATATTTATATTTATATTTATATTTATATTTATATTTATATTTATATTTATATTTATATTTATATTTATATTTATATTTATATTTATATTTATATTTATATTTATATTTATATTTATATTTATATTTATATTTATATTTATATTTATATTTATATTTATATTTATATTTATATTTATATTTATATTTATATTTATATTTATATTTATATTTATATTTATATTTATATTTATATTTATATTTATATTTATATTTATATTTATATTTATATTTATATTTATATTTATATTTATATTTATATTTATATTTATATTTATATTTATATTTATATTTATATTTATATTTATATTTATATTTATATTTATATTTATTATTATTATTATTATTATTATTATTATTATTATTATTATTATTATTATTATTATTATTATTATTATTATTATTATTATTATTATTATTATTATTATTATTATTATTATTATTATTATTATTATTATTATTATACTCGTGAACCTGTAAATTAATCCAAAACAGTGATGCCACCTGACGGCTTTGCGCAGTGACACTAGATACATTTCACAAGACTATTTTCTCGGCGAAGTCACGCAGCTTAAGCGAGACTAACATAGACCAGGCCTTGCCCACATTGCTCCACACACGTACGTGTTCAACGCCACGCACAGACGATTAAATAACAAATCGGACTCTGAGGCAATTGCCAGTGGCAGACTGTGATAGCAATCTGATTTTGCAAATGCCACCTTTTCTGCAAGGCGAGAGAATTGCCCAACCGTTGAAAGAGATCTTGCAGTAGCTCCTCAGCTAACAAAATCAGGTTAGCAGAACGTTAGCAGAACGTTATTTCTATGTTACGGTGACGTTAGCAGGTAACGTTCTCCCAACGTTTTTTTTTTGAAAGGTTTTCTTTACGTTCCCTTAACGTTATATATGGGAATGTTACTGCATAATCTAATTATAACCTTCTGCTAACGTTATGAGAATGTTACGTGTTTGCTGGATCAAGACTCCATTCTCTGATCTGACCAATTATCTTTATTACTTATATTAATGATTTTTCACAAGCCAGGTAAATGTTCGATTTCATATCTTATGCTGAAGACACCACTTTTCAAGTGCAGTGAGCAATTTCATAATTTCACACAATGATAATGCTGAACCATAGATAACTGAAGAACACCAATAAATTAATGGATGGCTAGAAATTAGTGAAATTGAGAGCCAATCAGCGTCTCTACCCAAATCTGGGGTAAGGCCGCCCTGGCGGGTCGAAAATGCTTGCCCACTCTTTCCCCAGGCAGAGTTGAGGGGGCTTAAAAGTGCTGCCACCTCGCGGAGCGTGGGTAACCGAGGCTACATATTTAATAAGAGAAAAGAAGTCTTCCACTTACCGTCTGGGTTAGTCATGGCTTTACCGAAACTTGCTAAGAGCACATCACCGGCCATTGATGAATAAAGATCGGCTTGGTCTTTGTCATGAATCAAGTCTTTCGGAAGTAAGTCAACCTGTGTACAATCGCCTTGCTTCGCCAAATCTATGAGTTCTAAGAACGTCTGCAAGCAATTGTAAGTAGTAGCACCCTATGTGTGCGTGAACGTTCAAAACTAAATACCAATACGAAACAAATGTAGCTAAAGATGGGCTGAACCCATTGCCCAAACGTAAAAACATACCATTTACAAGATGTGTAACTGCAGTTTGCTAAGTACGGTGCCACAACACCTTTTAAATACTTATTCACACGTGGATGTATTTGGCACTCGTCGTCGTCAGTTGGCACTCGTCGTGCATTTAGCTTGAGTCGCTCCTATCTAATGATTGTAAAAATTTACCTATACACTTAATTATTATAGAAATTTCTGAATTAAAACAGGAATATGAAACCTTATTATGTACAGTAGGCGTTATATAGATCAACAAATCATTCGTATTCGTGTTAAAAATTAAAATGTTAAATTAACTTACCATGATTTATATATTTGTTTGCACAACATATGCTCTATATGAGATGTATAATACAACATACACGCACGCACACACAGCGCACATGCGCGTGCCCCAGTTTGAAACCACTGATCTCTAGATCATATCATACGTCAATACGCTATCTTATTACCCCGGGGAAGAGCGTCTACGTCACGCTTAAACCGGATTTCCTTAACACGGATTAAGCTTTTACCCGGGTTAAAATGTCTGCAGTATAGACGCAGTTCATGTGTTACGATGGAAGTACCTTGTTGCTGCGAGTGAGAAGTCGTCCCAGACCAACGAATGTGCAGCCGGACGTAGGACTCCTGTCCACATACTTCACTGGACCTGTTCTCCCGACCTGGGATATAGACCATGGGTTTTACATGTATGTCTAAGATCATTGGTTCTCCGGACCCTCGTCCTTCTTTCGAGAGCCTACTCAAGCTTGTAGCGAGGGTCATTCTTATAGCTCTTTTAATTGTATTTTTTGTCAAATCTTGAAGACTGAACGGACATTCGCACAAATTGGAATGGTATCCTGGTTACCGATTCAGTCCCTGGATGCCTTGCGAAAACCTACGCGCTACTTCGCTAATTTGTTACCCGTCGGAATCGGGAAGCCTACTACTACACGATTGGTTATTCAGAACCACTCGTAAGACGACGTCACGATTACTCACAGATTATTTGACTTTTTTTGCAACCAGCACACATGCTTTACTTTTACCGACGAAATGTGGTAGACATGTTATAATTATTATACTTAAAAACTGCAATGGCCAAAGCAAGCAAACCCCAGCGGCGACATGCATACGGTGATTTATATTGGAAAGGAAATACGTTTTATACACACCCGAAACCAAGCAGATGCTGTACCGACAATGACTAATAGACACGTTGAGGTGTCTTTCGCTGGTTTATCCAGACCACCATCATCTGTAGAAGAATGGCGATTCTGGTTCGGGACGTTACTGACTGTCACTGCAACTTGTTTGTCTTCTTTAGCTGGATCTACCTCGTCAACATTCATATCGGAGAATGTCTTCACATTTTGTATGACCTTCAAGATCCGTTGTGCTTGTTCAATGCCGTCTGATTCGCCTGTTGAACAGCACAAATGCCAATAGTCGTTACCTGATTGAGATATCTCGCCGCTGATGTTTTGTAGCTATAAATTATAAGACTGTGTCTTGCATGTAATTGCGTGGGTATGTATAGACATATTGCCCTAAGTATTTGCCAACGGTTGATGACAGTGCCTCATTGACCATTGGATATACGAGGATGTCATATTATTAAAACACCGCCATCAGTCGGCGGAACGGGAAAATTAGCACAGAGAAGCGGGTATGAGCATATTCCATGTTGGGAATGGAGACAAGTAAAGTAACAAGGTGCTCAGGCGCGTCAAGGCTCAATTCCCGCAAGAAAAGCACAACTGAGACCGAATGAATTGCGCGAGGTCGGAGGAAGATGAAGCGTGGTGGGGCAAACCTCCAACTGTACCCCCTCGATGCCCACAAAGCGCTCGAGGGGCACTGGACGTTTTTCGCATGACACTGGCATACCGTGGGCAAATTACAAACGTATAGGCGCACGTTCCCCCAACACACACACACGCACACGCACACGCACACGCGCACGCTCACGCGCACGCACGCGCGCACACACACACACACACGCACGCACAAACACGCACGCACGCACACACACGCACAAACACACACGCACGCGCACGCACGCACACACACACACGCACGCATACACACACACGCACACACACACACATCCGAACGCCTGTAGCAATGGACGGTAAAGGCAAGTTCTTATATAGCGCAGTATCTTATCCTTAGGTCTGTTCAAAGCGCTTTACTCCCTGGCAGACCTGTTCAATCGAACATGGTCTCGGCTTTTTTGGGACACAAAGCGGAAGAACAAATAATAACACCAATGACTACGTAAGCAATCCTGACCTGCAATGCTCGGCTCTGGACTCAGCGGCTGAAGCGAGTCGTTTCCCTCTAGGAAGAACAGACCGGCCGCATACCCGTCCCACTCCGGTATCTGTTCGATCCTGGCAGAATCACCACACAATTATTTCCATACTCGTTTCAAGATAAAGCATAGAATCAATTTCGATAGCAAATCTACGTAAACAAATAGACTCAAGGGTGTTTGTAGAATAAAGCATAAACTAATAATACGTTACGTGAGTGACTGTAATGTTGAAATGCATGTATTATACGGGTAACAATTAAAACTACATATTTGCATAATTGATATAGGCCATATACAATACTAACATATATATATATATATACATATATGTACATATATAGAAGAATATAAATCTTGAAAAAGCCTTATTAAAGAGACATATTTTGAACATCTTAAAACGTCCACAATCCTGTTGGGTCCACAGCTCTAATGGAAGAACCTTTCCAAATGTATGGCCTACCAGAAACAATCATGAGAGACTGGTCGGCTGAAGAAAGATAGTGAATGTGTAAATGGTCTTCCTCGGTCGTGTTGTTTGATATTCAGATGTTGTATGCATAGCGTACGTTACTAAGGTGTGCAGAGCGTTTAGAAAAAGACCGTGTTGTTGTTAAAGAAATAGCTTTCGCATCATCACAGAATATTCAGAATGTTTAGACAAAAGGACAGAGGAAAAGGAAGATATGGAATAAAATAATCCGAGTCTAGTCTGCTAACTTGATATTCAATGCCTGTTCCAGCTGTCGTCTATAGATGGTGCTGCCGGCGCCGGTCGCTGGGATAGAGGTGGGAGAAGAAGTGACTTCCGGTCTGTCGACGTTGTCTCGGATGAACTGTATCAGCGCTTCCGGTTCGAGTCCCTGAAGCAAAGCTAGCCGCAACCGGCCGACTTTCGTATCTCCCTGGGTAATAGACGCAACAAGAAAAATGTGTGTATGTTCATTTAAATTAATTACATCCTGCAGTGTCCTATAATAGGACGTGTGTGCCACAATTTTATTTATTTATTTAATAGATCAGTAGTAGCTTCATGATTTCATCGACAGTCGTAAACCAGCGCTTTTATTTATTAACGTTCCATCAACGTATCCGTGTGCTTAACTCACAGAAACAGGGAAAGACTCACGACTAATGTGGGTGCATGGAACACCTCATTGGTGTAAAAAATACCTGTGTGAATACGGGTTCTCCGTCTCTGTAGTCTTTCTTCGATCGATACACAATTTTAGCTAATGATGCACCTACAACAAAACGACGAATTTTTTCACAATATAATAACATTTTATGCTACTACGGAATTCTACACTGAGCTATTCGACTGTCAAGAATGTGCTGTAATCCACACTGACCGAAACGAGATACCAGAGATAACGTCATGGGAGGTTGAAGCAGCACTACGAGATACGAGGAATTGGGGAGCAACCGATAGCAACCATATAAACATCGAGACATTGAAAACAGAAGAAGGTACCATCTTGAAGACATTTGCTAAGTTGTACACTAAATGTTAATCAGAAAGACCAATAACCACAGCATGGAAAATCGCTAAGATGGTGATAATTTTCAAGAAGGAAAATAAGAAAGACCTCATGAATTACAGATCGATATGTTTACTAGCAAACATCTATAAAGTACTCAGGAAGTACAAACGAAAACGCCAAAGAAGATACCTGACGAAAACCAGCCACGAGAGCAAGCTGGATTCAAAATCAGATACTCAAGGATTGACCACATCCACGACATAAACCAACTTAAGGAGAAGTGCAGAGAATATAATATGCCACTCTGCATCGCATTCGTCGACTACGAGAAAGCCTTCGACTCAGTGCAAACTCTGCACCAGACACAAAAACGAAGACAAAGAGATTAAAAAAAGAATCACAGCCGGTTGGATAGCATTCGCCAAACAGCGCGACATTTTCAAAGGTGACATTGGAACATGCTTGAAGAGACAAACCAGCCAAGCAAAGAACAAGCTACCAACCGCACAAACGAAGATGGAAAGAAATATGTTAAGCATATCACATACTGGGAAAGAAAAACAAACATCTGGGTAAGAGAAAATACAGACGTGATTGAACAAGCCAGATGACGGATATGGACCTGGGCTGGGCACCTCAGCAGAATACGAGATAACCGATGGACATTGCGTATCACCATCTGGAAACCCTACGAAAGGAAACTACCTAGAGGAAGACCAGCGAGCCGGTGGAGAGACGAACTAGACGACTATTGGAAATGTACCATCTGGCAGAGGATAGGATAAGATTGGCAGATGTGGAAGCAGCATCTCGAATACTGAGTTATGACCAATACTGAACAATAAACACACTAAACACGTAAGCTCGCTCGCTCGCTCGCACATACACACACACACACACACACACACACACACACACACACACACACACACACACACACACACACACATACACACACACACACACACACACACACACACACACAGATACAGAACTAAAGACTTAATATATCATACAATGTTCATCACGTCCACCATTCCTCGGGAAACTTATAACAATAACATATCGCAAACCTTTAGTAATTAATCGTGCTTACCTATGTCGAGGGCGAAACTCGATACGCGCTGCGCAACTTCCAGTTCTACCAGCAAAATTATGTCCTGTTCTGCGTCAGCCATAGTTGGTGGAGCAATGGCTACGAACAGGAAAATTCGGTGACATGCATACTTGCCACTACAAATACTCCATCTATGTATACACATGCACACACACACAACACACACACACGTATATATATATATATATATATATATATATATATATATATATATATATATACAAACACACATACAAATACACACACGCATACGCACACGCACTCATGCACATAGATACACACACTATACACATACACTCTCCGTTTCTCTCTTTCTCAATTTGTCTCTCTTTACCTGTCTCTCTTTATATATATACAGGCCTTGCCTTTTGAGGAGCGCGATCGCGCTCGCGCTCCATCGCGCTCCTTCTTTTGCTTTTGGGAGGGCGATTTTCCGCGCAACTGGGCGTTGGAATATGTGTTAAGTCGAGATTCATTTTTCGTTTGATCACCACACTTTATGCTGCATAACACAATAAATGTTGCAGTTACCTTATAATGTTCTGTGAGGGAAATGTAGCTGCGTTTGTTGCATTTACTTTACAATATCCTGCATATTCATCAACGCAATGCGTTCAGACAACGAGCGATATCGTTCGGCTTCGGTCAGTCCATGGGCGCCGCCATCTTTGAATTTTCGAAGATCGTAAACACGAAATGAAATTCGCCACGAAGTCTGTCTTTCCAACGAAATCCGCTCCAATAACACGTTAAGCAGTTAATAAATATATACAGACACAAACTATAGCGACATCAAACTAAACTAAAATCTAATCGAACTACTAAAACAACTAAAATCCAACTTCCAAATACAAATCCGTTAACTATCAAAATGCTATAACGTAGAACGATCTTCCCAGTTACAAAATCCTAAACAATGCAACTTACACTTGGGTAATCAGGAAACTACTTGGTGAACGTATACATATATATATATAATGTATATCAGCATAAGTAGTTTCCCTCAACCCTAAATTTAGTAGTCATTTCTCCCTTCCGACAAGATAGTTATAACATTTATGTGTGGTATGAAATGTTGCTAGATGTATATATATATATATATATATATATATATATATATATATATATATATATATATATATATATATATATATATATATATATATATATATATATATATGAGCCTATAACATAGTATATCACAATTACTGCGTCTAGGGAAGACTTCTTCCTGCAGCACACTGTGTACTTCTGTCACTGCACTCACTCTATGTGACTGTTGTATTGTAGGGTGAAGGCTAGGCATGCTCTATATACTAAATGTACATATATACTAAGTTGTGTTGTTATAATCATTGGCTAATTAATGTCCAAGTGAATTTAACAAGTTTGTGTTGTTTTGTTAGTTGAGATTTGTGACTTTTGTTACCAGTAATGACATTCTTGTGTTTGCTGTATTATGCATATGTGTTTATTTGGAAGTGCTTAAAATAGGCAACTATATTTAATTGTTATGTAATTAATGGGGTGGCTGCCACGAAAGCGACCAAAATGGTCTTAGTGACAGTCTCCTCGACCCCTGGTTATTTAACCTACATTAATAATTCATAATCACATTTTATAATTACATTTCTATTATTTCTTATGCAATTACTTTGCAGTTTACTGCACAGCGGTACTAATGTAATATTATTTTATAACTTGAGTTGTAGGTCATTTTGTATGAACATTGCTTTATGTATATTTTATTGGGTCAATAAACACTTCCGATTCTCACTCTATGTGACTGCTGTTTTGTAGGGTGAAGGCTAGGCATGCTCTCACTCTATTTGACTGTTGTATTGTAGGGTGAAGGCTAGGCATGCACTCACTCTATGTGATTGTTGTATTGCAGAGTGATGGCTCGGCAATAATATCAATAGCTCTCCTGGGCCATTTTAGGAGGGCGATTTTTAGCTCTCCAATAGCTCTCCTGGGCATTTTGAGGAGGGCGATTTTTAGCTCTCCTAGGTTTTTCAAAAGACAAGACTAGGCATGTATATATATATATATATATATATATATATATATATATATATATATATATATATATATATATATATTCTCTCTCTCTCTCGCTCTCCGTCTCGGGTCTCGGTCAATTGTGAATAACTTTGTAACCAAACACAAAGTATTTGGAGGCTGCGTCAAGGAAGAGTTGTGCACCACAATGACATAAACGAACCAATACCTTGTTTTCTCCTTATTGCTCTCTGAGAAATCCTTTAGTAATTCAGATTTGTACGATGCCCATGCGGTGTCTTTCGCGATTTCGTGGGGTAGTACTGAGGCTGTATGGCGCAAGCACAGCTCGCCAGCAGCAAGACAACTTGAAGCAAATAATAGAAAAACAACGCAAATGGAGACAACCATTTGTGTCAAATGTTAGCAATTCGTGTTGATGCCGTTTCATTTATGTCAACAAGAAAGACAATCACGCCGGATTAACCGATAGCTTCTGGTACTTAAAAATTATGCCATTTGTACGAATTACGTACAACTTAATTTGACGGTTTGCAGTAATACGTTTTTTAGAATCCAATCCACTTAAAGTTGCATTCTGACATAATTTCCCCTTTCTAACGCATTTTAGAAAAGTCAATGTACACCATGACCGATATTTGCTTATTAGTATACTTCCTACCACATGTCTCACTTTGTGGTTTTATGCGTTATTTGATCAAATATAAGTTTGCAACAAACAACGGCTCTGGAGTTTCCCAAAAGTCGATCTATTTTTACCATCGGAACTCTCCGGTCAACGTAAGTAAACGATGGGGCAAACTAAAAGGCGGTTCCACATATCCACGTTAGTCGGTAGAGGCGCCACTAGGCAACAATACCCTAGTTATTTAAATCATCCACAATTAGCCATTGACCGTACAGGCGCGTAGCCAGCGATAGTTTGTATGTGGGCAACTGGACATGCCGTAAATATGGAGCGTATCGAGCGGTGGCATCTTTGTGAATGTGGTATGTCGTTTCCGTGCGGTCTGCCAATTGTGATCCGCCTTTTAGTGTGGCCCTAGTGTGGTTTCCTGACAGCGCTTTTCACTGGAATTCCCTTCATCGAGGTCTAAACCAATCAGAGAATTCTAACTGGTGAGGCTCACCGGAATAATTTTTCGTCTTTTGCTGCTTTTTATCTTAAAATGGCATATTATGTGAAAATAAGTTGATAGGTAGTTGAGGAAAACAATATATAGTGTATGGGGAATGCTGGTTTACTGGGAAATTGTATTTTAGACATGGCGGAAGTCAGAATACAACTTTAAGGGGATTCACCACATTTTTGAATAATTACCTCTTATTAGATAGGTACAATTTCTGGCATCTTTCCCTCCCGCTCTCGTCTCTCTCTCTCGTTCCCTCTCCTCCCTCCCTCTGTCTCTTTCTGTGACTGCCTCTTTGTCTGTCTGCCTCTTTGTCTGCCTGCCTGCCTGCCTGCCTGCCTGCCTGCCTGCCTGCCTGCCTGCCTGCCTGCCTGCCTGCCTGCCTGCCTGCCTGCCTGCCTGCCTGCCTGCCTGCCTGCCTGCCTGCCTGCCTGCCTGCCTGCCTGCCTGCCTGCCTGCCTGCCTGCCTGCCTGCCTGCCTGCCTGTCTTTGTGTCTGTCCGTCTGTCCGTCTGTCCGTCTGTCCGTCTGTCCGTCTGTCCGTCTGTCCGTCTGTCCGTCTGTCCGTCCGTCTGTCTCTCTCCTTCTCTTCCTCTCTAACTATGCTAAATATATGTACACGTCAAACAAATTAAATAGTTAGGTGTCAATTGTCCAAGTAAGTAAATCAACCTACCGTCGTCATGTTGCTCTTGCACCGTTGTATCGACTACGCAAAATAACTATGTTGATCTCTTTTTATCTTCTTTTTGTGTATTTTCTGTTTGTTCTCACTCCGCCTTTACCCAAGGTAGTGCGAGTGTACTGCCACAACCACGCCATTTTCATACAGAACTACCACTTAAAACCTTCCCTCTTACGTCAATCACTCCCAACTAATAACAGGGACACCTTGTGATCACTGGAATTACCGATATTATTATTATTATTATTATTATTATTTAATAAGTATTCACCTCCCAAATATAAGGGTGTGTTTATTGTTTCGTGTTTGCCACTTCTGATGTTTTCGTGAGGCAAACACCTATTCGTCATACTGATAAGCAAAATTCACGAACAAGAAATAGAGAACTATTAATATATATATATATATATATATATATATATATATATATATATATATATATATATATATATATATAGAATGAATATCAAACTATTTCAATCTCTTGTATAGCGATTCCAACGAATGAGAGAGAGAGAGGAGCGAGAGAGAGAGAGAGAGAGAGAGAGAGAGAGAGAGAGAGAGAGCTGATACCCAAAACCCCGCGTGTATGTCTGAATGATAACGGGCACTTATCAAGTTAGCATTGGGATACTTTACTTTGAAAATAAATTATGTTTTATTTAATACAATGACGTGCTTTCTCAGTAGCTGCGCCAACCTACTGGGGACATCTCCCTTTACAATTAAATCTTATGAAAGGGTAGATACATAGGGTAGATACGCTGATTGACTCTCAGGCCAAGTATGAAATTAAAATAACGATATGCTTTTACAAGATAATGATATCCTATGAAAAGTATTCAACATCGAACTTGTATCAGGATAAATACAGTTGGGAACCGCTGGTGTAGACCGTTGCGCGAAGGGCATTGGCGACCACAGATGGCATCGTCAAAGGTGGCCATATGTCCAGGCGAATGTTGACCATTCTTCCGCAGTATTCTCTTGTCCCCGAGTTGTTGACGCCATGTGTTTCAACGTCGTACATTCCAGTCGTGCAGGTCCACAGGTGTGCCGCCAGAGCAGTCAATTTGTTGCAGTGTCTTCCCACGTGTCATAGGAGATAGAATGTCACTTCAGTGCTCCTTTCACAACGTCTTTGTGACATTTTCGTTGCCCACCTCGTGAGCACCAACCAATCTTCAGTTGGCCGTAGAAGAAACTTTGGTATACGGTCATACGGTCACGTCGACCAAGTGCCCGCACCAAGTTGTGTACGCTGTATGTAAATTTAGATTCCACCAGTTTCGCGTCTGTCCAGTACCTCATATCAGTGTTTGGCATCATATCTTGCGATTTAGTAGCATCATATTACCATATTCCGATCTTTATATACAGGTTTCTTGAAAGGTATCTGTGTGTGTACACTTCGTGAATATAGGCGACATATTATGTTTTATCATGTTATACGTGTATACAATGTGAGCGAAATGCCGTATTTGTGAACTGAACAAACTCATCCGGTATTATAGTAACACAGCTTCTTGTCCAAACAGCTATTTAACTCTAGGGCAAATCATTGACCTATAGAAATCAACAAGCTGCCAAATCGTTAGAGCTGCCTCGTTGTTGTACACCGCACATTTCCGGTTGCTTCACCTGCTCGGCTGACACCGAACCGCTCGCAAGAGTTATAGTGAGGGCTCTTAATGTCAGAAAAGGCCATAACTTTTCATATCTGGACAAAAGCATGACATTTGGCACAGATGACCTCCATGCCATACTATTTCAGAATTGTTATGGAAGCAACCTGAGATTTTGATGCTTCCACAATTTTTTGCCATATTCAAAATGGATGCCACCGAAAATAAAAAACTTGCTTTTCCATATTTCATGAACAGTTTCACATAAAACATTAACATTAGGCTTAATGTATACATATCCGGGCATTATAATTTCATCTATGGTATATTTGGACTTAGCCGACATTCACATGCGCCATTTTTAAAGATGGCGGCCGTATTCACTAATGTTGCCGTATCTGATAAAGTATGATACTTAGAGTCGTTAGTTTGGCATCTTTGTATAGATAAGTGGATAGCGATTTCAAATGTATCAAAAATGTCACATCTGGCCTTAAATTTGACCTTCACAACCGCCATTTAATAAAATGGCGGCTGTAAAATCGAATTGTTTATATATCTTTAAAACGAGATATTTGGAAGGATGCTATACGGACACTTTTTTAATATATATATATTTATATTGGGGAAGATATTTTAAATATTTTATTACTTCTTGACCTTGACCGACATTCACATCCGCCATATTTAAAGATGGCGGCCGTATTCATTAATGTTGCTATAACTTATCAAATATGGCACCTAGACCGACATTTAATAAAATGGCGCATGTAAAATCGAATTGCTTACATATTTTTTAAACAATTTATTTGGAGGGATGTGATATGGACAGTTTTGTCAAAATATACGTATGTTGGGGTAGCTATTTTAAATATTTTACAGTTTGACCTTGACCGACATTTACATTCGCCATTTTCCAAGATGGTGACCCTCAAAGCTAATGTCGTTATATCCTGTGAATTTTACCAACTATAATTGATATCAAAGCTACATGTACAGCGCAAGTGGTGCTGACTCTGTCATGGGATATGATGTAGGCAATGCATATCACAGTATGATAATTATAAAGTTAAAACATAAATACGTTGTTTTAGAAAACATGAAGTTTAATTCAAATCGGTGAAAAGAATATCCTTCAGATCATGACGTAGGGCGTAACATCAGTCACAGATGTCCGTATTTGTAGCATCGCATAGCTTACACTCCATCGTTATTGATGCACCCGCCTTCACAGTTACACAGAATAGTGCACTTGATTCCTGCTCTGGCACATTTGCAGTTTCCTCTGCACGACTTTCCACATCCACAGTGGTGGAGGAGAGCACACGCTTTGCTGGCGTCATCTAGAACAGTCCAGAATGGCACCCAGAGTTTCGTGTTCACGTCTTGCGTCCAACCCCACGCTGAAGCATCCGGGACATCTTGGTGTCGCTGCCTTGGTTATCTCCAGATGTAACCTGCCTGGTACAGAGCTCGCTTTGCATGTTGAAGCAGCGTTTCCTGTGTGGGGGGGGGGGGGATATGGTCGAGCGTCCTAGTACCATGGGTGGCGTTGACGTCTCACATCATTCACCCTTGAGCAGCCACTGCTCTTGCTGTACATGACAACAGTCCAGCGTTCAAGGCGTGCCATGTGGATGGAGTCGAGTGTCAAGAGCGTAGGATAATCGGAAAGAGTGAGTAGTGTTTTCGTAAAGTCAGGGTATGCCTGCCATGCTGCCCGGGCTGTCTTCTTCCCGATACCAAGGATCGATGATGTCGTATCACATCCCGTGAACGAATGGAACAGTCGACATGACAGCGACTTCTCAGGACCAAGTGTTTGGGTGATTTCATGAACTGGGATGTGTTGGAAGGCTTTTCCAGTTCCAAAGCCTATCCACAACTCCATCACACCCAGGCTGCCAAAATGTCCAACAGCAATGATGACAACATCACTGTCGACTGTGCGGATGAAAGCTTTCGAATGACCTTATTGTGCGGCGTGAGAAAGATGCAGAAATATCCTGCTCTCAGCCTCCTGGTGATTGCATGGCATGATCGTGTCGAAGTCAGCCACCGACTGGCTGTCGGAGGTATTCACCAATACATGATCGTCATACGTGACAGCTTTTGATAGGAACCTAAGCAGCTGCACCTTGTTTCTTGAATTTGCTAGAAACTTGTTCCAGTCACGAGGTACAGGTGTAGAGCCTTCGACGATGGTTGCCACGCCGGGGTTGCCTCGTTTTGCCTGAGCCTGGACTTTAAGGTTGTGATCAGGGTAGATGTCCCAAATGATGTCGGGTCGCGGTGTCGAATTTGTGAGAGAGTTGGTAATGAATGGCATGAAGTGACGCACAACATATGGCTGGTAGTTAGTTCCGTAGGTTGGGCGAACTATGTGAACCACAGCTGGGCCATCCAACACCTTCACCGTAACATCATCAGGAGGTGTGAGTTTTGGGATAGTCAGACATTGTAGGACATCAGACTTTGTGCCGGATCTGACCTTTCCCTGGTCAGACAACGATGGTGGCTCTTTCTGGTTTTCATACTTGAAGAAGTTGTCCAAGTCGAAATCTGGCCGGGACTGCAGTGACAGGAAAAGAGTGGACACGAGTGAGATGTCGTTTCTCAGTGCAATGACTTTGCTTCTGTTCTTTGTATCATCTGTACGTCTTGCGAACGTCTGACGCTCGACCACATCCCCCCACACAGGAAGCGCTGCTTCAACATGCAAAGCGAGCTCTGTACCAGGCAGGTTACATCTGGAGAAAAGCAAGGCAGCGACACCAAGATGTCCCGGATGCTTCAGCGTGGGGTTGGACGCAAGACGTGAACACGAAACTCTGGGTGCCATTCTGGACTGTTCTAGATGACGCCAGCAAAGCGTGTGCTCTCCTCCACCACTGTGGATGTGGAAAGGCGTGCAGAGGAAACTGCAAATGTGCCAAAGCAGGAATCAAGTGCACAATTCTGTGTAACTGTGAAGGCGGGTGCATCAACAACGATGGAGTGTAAGCTATGCGATGCTACAAATACGGACATCTGTGACTGATGTTACGCCCTACGTCATGATCTGAAGGATATTCTTTTCACCGATTTGAATTAAACTTCATGTTTTCTAAAACAACGTATTTATGTTTTAACTTTATAATTATCATAATGTGATATGCATTGCCTACATCATATTCCATGACAGAGTCAGCACCACTTGCGCTGTACATGTAGCTTTGATATCGATTTTAGGTGGTAAAGTTCACAGGAATGCCGAATTTGAAATCGCTATCCAGGTACCTATACATTGATACCAAAATCTAGACTCTAGGTGCCATATTTGATAAGATATAGCAACATTAATTAATACGGCCGCCATCTTTAAAAATGGCGGATGTGAATGTCGGTCAAGGTCAAGAAGTAAAATATTTAAAATACATACCCTAAAATATGTATATATTAAAAAAGTGTCCGTATAGCATCCCTCCAAATATCTCGTTTTAAAGATATATAAACAATTCGATTTTACAGCCGCCCTTTTTTTAAATGGCGGTTGTGAAGGTCAAATTAAGGTCAGATGTGAAATGTTTTATAAGTTTGAAATCGCTATCCACTTATCTATACACTGATGCCAAAATAACGTATCAGATATAGCAACATTAGTGAATACGGCCGCCATCTTTAAAAATGGCGGATGTGAATGTCGGATAAGTCCAAATATACCGGATATGTATACATTAAGCCTAATGTTAATGTTTTATGTGAAATATGGAAAAGCAAGTTTTTTTTTTCCGATGGCAGCCATTTTGAATATTGCAAAAAATGGTGGAAGCATCAAAATCTCAGGTTGCTTCCATCACAATTCTGAAATAGTATGGCATGGAGGTCATCTGTGCCAAATTTCATGCTTTTGTCCAGATGTGAAAATGTATTACATTAAGAGCCCTCACTATTAGTTCGTCCTTTGAAAACCATTGCATATCGTTATGTCAACAAGAGTTATCCGTTGTGCTGCCAAGTTGTCCGTTGTTGGAGGTCGAACTGACGACTAAGTCATTTGGAGCGCTGTAGCGCAGTGGCTAGAGCATGAGAGTATCAATCTTGCGAAGACGAGTTCGAAGCTGTGGCGAACCCTGCCTTATTTTAGATCAGCCATATGAACGAGTACCTGATTATAGACAGTGGTGGATATTTGTGAACGAACAGTCGTAACTGGTGTCAAACTATTACCTACTCCATCTCATTACGTTAAAATGTCAAATTATAGCATTTAACTTATTTTCTATACATTGATTGATCCACGCTGTCGGCAGCAGTGTTTATCTAAAATGGAATATTCTTCACACACACACACACGCGCACGCACGCACGCACGCACGCACGCACGCACGCACGCACACACACACACACACACACACACCTGTATTATCAGTCTCTCATAGTTCCCAATATAACTAATTCATTCTTCATCACGCCTATGCTTTGAATTGGTCTGTGATATATTGAAAAAACATTATAATATAAAATATACAATATTAGAAGTTAGATGAAAATATATATTAAAAATATATTAATTGGTTGTCTATTTCGTTTGTTTAATTTTCGATTACATAATTTCTTACTTTTTTGACAGCAGACACTACGGTCATAAATAATTAATTGTACATGACAGGGTGACACTTCAAAGCACAACATATACCACGGATAGCGACTTGACCTTATGCGTCACCGCGGGCGTGGGAAATGTATGTGTTGGGTGTCCGACATTTCGTCTAACCACATTTGATCTAACGCCGCAATTTGTCTACTACGACATTTGGTCTAACGATACAACGCGCCTACCACGACAAAGAGATCATTTATTAGACATGTTGGTCTTTCCAACATTGGACTGAATGCAACTCGATGTTAGGGAGTTGGGTTTTTCGGCCCACGACGCAACATTGCAACATTCAGACGCTATCTATCACCGGGAACAATAGAACAACTATGGTTGCTGACAAAATGCAAGTTACACGCGCCGGCGAAGTTATGTTCACTTATGTTGGGAAACACAGAACAAATTGCGTTCTGAACAATGTCGAAAGCTGCTTTTGAATGTAACCTCAAAGCTGATCTGTTGTCGATCATATTTTGTACGGCGCTGTGAACAACGATTGTTGCAACGGTGCATTATAAATAACACAATTGTGACTGTGATTATATTATCTAACCCAAACCCCCTGGAAAGATGTTATATTAAACCTCGGGTTATAGTTAGACCATATGGATTGATCGCAAGACGAGGCTGATGTCACTCGAAACAGGGTGACAATATACAGACCATTACATAAGCCATCGGCCTAATACACCTAATACGTTTTTAACCGTCACTGTTTGTCAGTACTCACTGAATACAACAGCACTGCAACGTGCCTTAGACATTTCTGCTTCATGTGTATCTCGGGTATGTGCTAATTAACCAATGAGTTGTTGACAATTGTCACATACAATTTCTGAAAAACACTGGTATACACAAACGTTTAGAGACGGTCTATCTCAGAAACGTAGTCGATGCTACCATATTATGTTCAAATTGGTTTTCCACTTTTGTCCTGCTGTAGCTTGTGTTTTGTTCTGTTTCGGTGACTCTAAGTACCACGTTGTGTCCATAATATCAGTAAAGATGTCAATTAATTAGCCTCCTGCTTTACACATTTTCTTTGGTGTATGTTGACACTCGAAATGGATCAAACTTACCGCGTTACACGAGGCTGAGAACGTACGAACGAGAGCGACAACTACACACACCCTCACTGTCTGTCTGCGGTCTCGAGTGCAAACCCCAGCTTGCCGACGTGTACAGTGACAATAAATTGGCTACTTCCGTGTCAAATAAATCACTTTTGGGACAGACACATGTCACATTTTCCGCAATAAACCGACGGATAGGGCCTACTAGAGTTATAATATTAAACTTTCAGTATCATATAAATGTTCATGTCTTCTAGGTTTATTAAAGGGGCACTGTATGGGATTGAACCTTCCACTCGTAACGTCAAAAGGTCCATTACGAGAAGATTGTAAACAGGCATTTCAGCGGGACCTTTGTCGTGGTAGTTGACCCTATGCAGTAGGGCACAGACCACTGTTAACTTTCCCATTGGCGGAACATGTTAACGGGGTTAAGCAGACCATTAAAGGGGCAATGTATGGGATTGAACCTTCCACTCGTAACGGCAACATTTTGCCGATCCGCGAGGAGGCAGTACCGTCAGTACCTAAAAATATCTTGTTGACGTTTGAATCAAACACGCCTCTCTTTTCCAATCTATTACAGATGTTTCCACAACTGCACTGTCCATGATCACCTTTAAAAGCCATGAGTTAAAAATAGCAACAACAGTTATCACGCGGCATGCTTGTCTTGTCAGTTTTCGCAGTTTTGTCCACCGCTCGGCTGCGCAACAGCGTCAACGTCAAGATATTTTTAGGTACTGACGGTGCTGCCTCTCGCGGGTCGGCCAAAGGGAATTCCCCCCGCAATGCATTGTGGATATTTTGTGCCCGTCAAAATGTTGTTGTGCCGCCATTATCCCATGTTAAAAAGGCCTGTGTTTTTCGGGTGTTTCGCAAGATCTGGCTATATCACAAACTTGCTACACAACAAGAAAATGTAGTGAAAAAGTCTTCACGGCATATAATCAAACTGTGCGAATCTGTCATCAAAGAACGTCGCAACTTATTATATTACTGGTTATGCCATACTATTTGACACCAAGATTCTCGTTGACACCAGGTTTGACAGCGCCTTCAACTTCGACTTTTTTGTGCAGCAGCGTTTCCCATATGTCTTAGTTGTTATAATTATATGATTAACTTGATGTGTAGAAACTTATTGTAGGTAATTACAATTGTTTAGAAATGTGTCGCTTGAGGCAATTTTCTAAAGTATAATTGTAGTTATATGTTCCACAGCCTAGGCTAGGCTAAGCCTAGATTTGGCTAGAAGTAGAACTAAACTTCTAAAGTAAAGACCCACAGGCCACAATCGTAATCATTATCGTGGCCATGGGGTAAAGCCGAGAGCTTCAAAAATAAAATCATAAGACATAATGATAAATATGGCCCATAATCTGTGTACATTTATTTGTTATAAATTATTGAATCAAGGTGTTGCTTAATTGGTATCACTATCATATTGATTTCACTTATGTAGCATCGTAATGACACAAGGAAATCTTCTGCCAGGTAAAAAATCCGTGTCATTTAAGATTATTCAGGGGCAGATAACACGCATGTTTTTTTGACATGGACGTTTCGAGATTCATAATTTGTCATTTTAATAACTTGTATTGTAGATACTGTTTGTTTATGATAATTTATTATTATTA
>OZ024863.1:36029705-36034705 GCA_964017155.1 Oasisia sp. SBJ-2009
GCGAACACCACTGAGCTGCTACACCGATGAGAGAGAGAGAGAGGGAGAGAGACAGACAGAGAGAGATAGAGACAGAGAGAGAGAGACAGAGAGAGACAGAGAGAGACAGAGAGAGAGAGAGAGAGAGAGAGAGAGAGAGAGAGAGAGAGTGAGTGTGAGAGAGAGAGAGAGAGAGAGAGAGAGAGAGAGAGAGGGAGAGAGAGATAGAGAGAGAGAGAGTGAGAGAGAGAGAGAGAGAGAGGGAGAGAGAGAGAGATAGAGAGAGAGTGAGAGAGAGAGAGAGAGAGAGAGAGAGAGAGAGAGAGAGAGAGCAACATCGGTGAAGTTAGCCGTCCTGAGCAAGCTTTAAAATGGGGGAAGGGATGGTTGTGGGTCGTGCTCCCTGAGCCACGCCCCCACCCCCACCCCCAACTAACATAGCTCCAGGCATATAGCCTGTTGAACATCTGGGGCAAATCGATTACTTACTAATGTATGTGGAAAGGCAGCAGAGAGATGATTAAAACTGAAGTACCTGCAGCACAATGACCGTTGGTAGCTTAATGGAATGAGCTGCTACTATAGTATACAGTTGTGACGACGGTGACGACAAACCGTCCTGTAAGTGTCCACTCGACAAAACACTGTCTGGTCTTGATACATAGACATCACAGTGCAGGTATACAGTAGCTGGCACCTGTCTTTAACGGTAATCTCTTTATAATGGCCACTTTCGAATGAAAAGTCCACGTGGCGTCTGGCGCTACTAGATAAGGTGGTGATCGACCAGTAGTCAAATATGGTTAACGCCCGGATAAATGTAAGCGCGACAGTTGCATTTAAGCTAAATACACATTCCACAAGATACGAGCATGCACAGAAACGTCACCCGGATAAAATATAACGCCCGGAAATATCAAGTGCGACAGCGCCATTAAATGGCATCACCTGCAACCATCACTTATTGTAAACGGTAGCCTTGATACAACGAGATGGCGCCACTATTTGCGCGGCTCACAGCCACCTGAGAACATTGTGGTTGTACAAATGTTATCCGGTAGGCGGTTCATTTAATGCTGTCGCTCGATTTGACTTTTGATTTTTTTGTTTTTTACTAATTATTTATTTATTATTTACTTTCTTATCTTGTGCCGTTTTAATTGTCTTAAATTTATAATTCTTTTAATGTTTTTATTTCTTAATGATAATTTAATTGGACATTTGATGCCACGTTTTTATAATGTTGAATTTGTTTAGTGCTATTTGTATGTTTTATAACAGCGCCTTTGAACAGGGTAACCTGGATTTACGGCGCTATATAAATGCTTCTATTATTAGTATTATTATTATTGGCTCTCACGCTGACTACGGAATACAACATAAATAAGAACAGACATGTATCAATTATTAATATGGTGCTTTCTAAACTGGTCAACAGTTGATAGATATTCTAACAATGACGTAACTCTGTCATAATCACATCAAGGATCCTTAGGCACATCCCAGACTTGAGCTTCGTTGAAGCTCATGATATGACAAACAATCAGGTCGATATTCACATAATCGAATCTATTTTAAGGTGTCACCACACACAAGTGTCATCAACAGTGTCGCCAACGGTTTCTCCTCCAGTTGCGTTACCAATGTCACCAGAAGTGTTATCACAAGTGTTGCTACCTGTGTCACTATAAATGTAAAACCTGTCCAATGCGGTCACCACGGAGACTGTGCAATGTTACCTTTACAGGCAGGTCACAATTATGGAGACTTTCACGTCTTGAATATTCACTAATATGACGTCACGTGGGAGTTTCAAACGTGACCGTTACATACAGATTACCGTTATAGACAGGTGCCGGCTAAAGCATGGCGTAGTAGATAACTAGATACGGTATACAGCGGCACAGACATCACACGCGCGGTGTAGCAGGCCTACAGAAACCGGGGGATCTTTCCCTCCAGCGGCAATTATCCCGCCGAGCAACGCCCTGTCTACAGTAGAAAGTACACGGTGGTTTCCCTGTTGGCAGAATCGGGGAATCCCTGGTAGCACCGAGAGAACTACTGTGACAGCGCCAATCGCGTTATCGTGCGTGTAGATCGCAGCAGTGTGAATGAAATGCAAACAAAACTACTCCGAGGCACGTCGTAGACCCTATCACTTCGGTTGTATAAGCCGCCTCAGTGAATTGACGAGACGCGGTGAATTCGAGGGGATGCCCCACGCGAACAGTTTCATTCGAGTAGAATCAGCGAATTGTCGTTGCGCACACATGTAAAACAGGCGGAAGTATGCGGATGCGCAGAGACTTTCGAGTGGCCGACCATAATGGGCACGCCTTGGATAAAAAAGAGCGAACTTCAAAGAATGAATCTGGAATCGAAAACATGGCGTAATGGAAATCACAGACGGAAGTGTATTAAACGTCGTTTGTTAACTGACTGCACAGGTTATTTAGACTTCCCGCCACGCATGAATGTTTCGCGATTAATTTAATCGATTTTTAGTTAACCCAGTTTAAATTGTGGTTTATTAGGAAGGTGTGTTACTATTGTTTAACGATAGCATGTTATCAATTAATGATTAGTTTTCTTGAGATAGAGGGATTACTAATCGTAACCAGGAAGGGTTGCCGATTGTAATTTAGAAACGCATTTTCTTTCATACAGTTTGACTGTGTAAATATTGATGCAGTAGAACGAATCTACGCTTAAATATCCGTAGTTCCTGTATCGATAGTGAAACAATCAAATAACGAAAACGTGTCACGAAGAAATTTACCATAGATGACCGAATAAGGAACACAAAATTAACCATAGATGACCGAATAAGGAACACAACATTCAGGATCGAGCCCATCCTCGTAACTGATATTGCTAGCCACAGACAGCGACCGACAGCGGCCGACAGCTACCCACAGCGACCCACAGCTATCTGCAACGCCAAATAGCGATCCACAGCGACCCATAGCCCACAGCTATCTATCCACAAGCCCAATAACGATCCACAACGACCCAGAACTGTCTACATTGACCAACAACTACCCACAACGAGTCAGAGCTATCTAAAACGCCCAGTGCCCAGTCTCAGTGATCTAGAGGTACCTACAACGCCCAACAGCTACCCACGCGACCCAAAGCTACATATAACGCCAAATACCGATCCACAGCTACCAGTAGCAACCGACCGCGACCAGTGGACCACAAGCATAGTCCGTCGGCACCCGATACATCCGTGGATCCCGGGTAAAAAAAACACCCAATGCATTCAAGCGGGTAGGCGGGAGCAATGTGCACCAGCCTACAAAAGATATGCTTCGGTATGTCCGTGGGCCATAGGCACGTCCATACAGTGCCTATTTGTTGCTATCCTTCTGCACATAATACCCGACGGCAGGGCGTCGATCCGGGTTTAAAAGTGGGGGGACGGGGAACCAATTGATATGTATTTATGTATGTATGTATGTATGTATGTATGTATGTATGTATGTATGTATGTATGTGTGTGTAATGTATGTATGTATGTATGTATGTATGTATGTATGTATGTATGTATGTATGTATACATATATATGTATATATATATAATTATATCTATATATATATATATATATATATATGACCTGAAATACATATATAATGTTTTTAGTAAATATAAAACATAATTTATTGTTGGTCTGGTGCTAATTCTAAAATAAACAAAGGCCTTTATGTTATGCTATTTAAAATAGTTATATTGGCTACATGTATTTGAATAGGGGCTACGGACCCATAACTGCTTGCCTGATTCATAAAGTGATAAGATGCAGAGTTTACAGGGGTACCTGTGTAAGACTTCCCAAACCCACCTTTTGGCAAAATAATCACTCAAATTGGATCAAATTTCACAAAGTGCAAGAATCCGCTAGTTCCGCCATAGGCGATAAGTATCCACCAGGGCAATCCAAGGGGTGACAAGGCAAACGAAAAGTAATCATCTATAGTGTGCTTGACGGCTTGTGCCTATTAATATATCAATATCAAGGGTGCAAAATGCTAGAGCCTGGCATGATGAATATTTACTGGACTAAGATCAAGTTGCACACTGCGGCCAAACAAGCAATTTACCTAGTGATTTTCCACTGGGTAGTCGGATATTTATATCTGAATTTATTACAATACCAACTACTAGACCTATGTAGGGGTTTTAAAAGAGGGGAGTAATCAGTCTCACTATATGATGCTTGTAAATTTGTTTTTCTGAACTGAAAAAGTGGGGGACATTTCCCTCAGGCTGAAAAGTGGGGGGACGCGTCCACCTCGCCCCCCCCCCCCCGATCGACGCCCATCGATATAGGTATGGTCCACCACGGGAGTCCTCCATTTCGTTAGAATGACATAAATGTCAAAAGATAAGTGATGTACTCTCTAGCTTTCGTGGCACAAGAGAAGTCTACACTTGCGCGCCTCGCCTCGTTAACGAGCTCCAGCTCAAATGTCACGCACGCGATGGCGTTATCTCGTGCAGATCGTCACAGTTACGAAGAGCACACTTCTACGGGGTGGCGTTAACTACCACTCCGGTTGACCTAAGTCAGAGATGACACTCCGATACAGTCAGTATCGCCAGTGAAGCCACGGGGCTGTCCCTTGCGTATCGTTGCCCATGAAATGAAAAAGGGAAATATGCCGATGGACTCTCATAAAAAAGACGCTGGTAACATGTCGTAATTGAAACCACGGGCCGTTAATTCAAGGAAGTTTTTTTAAATGATTGAATCAGCCAAAGGTGTTATATAAAGTTCAGACATTGGCTTTATGCTTTATCTAAAAAATAGCTTGATTCATGTTGTTTTAGATATTTTGTGGAATATTAAAATATGTTATTATAAACTAACATCTATCATTCAGTCATTAGCTATAATGTTGATAAATCCTGTTGTTTTTATTTTAAGTATTTGCACTTTACAAACAACCTTTGATACCAGCTTAATAAGTATTATCAGAAAGACACCCAGTCAGAAAGACACCCGGTCAGAATG
>OZ024863.1:36039705-36074705 GCA_964017155.1 Oasisia sp. SBJ-2009
AGGGACGTTACCCGGATATATATTATACTACTCGTATAGTTACGTAATTGTGATTGTGAACCAACGTGTATTTCAGGCATGTTGGTTTCCGTATGTCGTCGTGACACAGCAATTCATTTCCATTGAAGCATTCCCCGCTTCCGTGGTCTGGTCTAGTCGTCTGGTGAAGTCATGTTGCAGAGTAAAGCCACGTTAACGGATACGTGTTAATATAAAAAGTAAATAAGTGTATATGTAAGTTCCGCATTGCACATAATTATATTAGCGCTGTCTGCTCGAATACAATTTACAGAAGCTTAACAAAACATAAGAATGCTTTATGACATTAAACAAAACGATTGAATGGAACTGATAAGATAATAATGTTCATTCTTGCAACACCAGTACGTTCTGTCTTCGCTCTACAAACTGTAAAAAAAACTAATTTAAGAGGAAACCCTACTAATAAAAGGTTTGTTTTTATTAATAGGGTTGCATCTTAAATTAGTTGTTCATAGTTTGTAGAGCGGAGACAGAACGTCCTGGTGTGGGGAAGACGTTAATAATATATAGGGGTCTACACGGTGGTGAATATATCAAGGAGGAGTAATTAAGATGCTATGGGAAGTCTCCATGAGTAAATATATCCCTAGGGAAAGCTGCCTGTCACACTGGTATACCTTGCAAACATGGATACAACTTGCACAACTTCGGAGAGGTAATTAAAGTTTCTATTACCCGGGCCTACCGATGCAGGTTTAGTATGGTATGTGTGTGTAAAAACAATTTTGACTTTTAAAAACAAAGTTGCATTGCTGTCTTCGTACAGGCAAGCCGTTAGAAATTCTCCTGAATTTGTCTGCATACAAAGAGCTTAGTAATTAGTATCTTAATTGATCTAGGCGAACCGTTGCAAATAGATTGTTGTTTCGTTGTAAACTGCAGCGGTAAAACGACTGTGAATGTAGCTTAGCGCGGCAGGCTTGTCGTCGCCTCCTAGACCGGGGGCGGGGGGCGTACTATACTTCCGTATAAGGCGCCGTCACCGCATGGGTCATCCGCTACTGCTGAGGAACTGGTGCTGTTTATGAATGCTGTCAAGTGTCAACTACGGCCGCTCGTAGACTGAATGACATTCCGAGACAAGTAACTCTATACATTAGCGTCCGTTTCCTACGGCTGAAGGGTTACACTGACGTCGCGGGGGTAATATTGAGAATGAGATAACAGGAACTCACGCTGAGTGATGACTACTCCACTTCCGCGTATGATACATCACTAACTGTTGATTCCCGCTTTCAATTATAAAGTATATCGATTGAAGAAGATCACTGTTTATCAAATACCGAACATAACAATTGTTTAAAAGCGGATTATTAATTGCAATAAACATAAGTAAGTCACCACTCGCTACGTAAAGTAAGCCGTCTCTCGATAGGTTTATATCATATCCAATACCCAAACTGTTGTAGAAATAAATATTCAACATTCGAGATATCTCACATTGCTACAACACCAGCTACGTGTTTTTTTTGCGGAGAACGACGAGTGAGTATGTTAGCCCCACTTCGTGTTTTATTGACTTGTGATTAAAAATTGCAGTTTTCGACTGCCGATTGGCCGCTAAAGAGAGGTATAAATCTTTATGCAACCCTAGTCTTTGGCCGCGTTAGCCGGGTGACCGCTGGTGAAGGGTAGTTTGTATTAGAAAAAGCTAATGCAATGAAAAGGTGGCCCCATAATCTGGGTGGCCGTTGGCGAGGGGGCCGTATAAGAGGGGTTTACTGTATATTTATGTGTGTGTGTGTGTGTGTGTGTGTGTGTGTGTGTGTGTGTGTGTGTGTGTGTGTGTGTGTGTGTATATATATATATATATATATATATATATATATATATATATATATATTTATATATATATCAACAGCAGTCTTTGGATTGGGTACGAAATTATACATCTAACGAGGGACGGCTTACTTTACGTACGTAGTGAGTAGTGACTGCTGCATTGTCTAAGAGTGAGTAATCTCATGACGTACTTGGGACTGTCCGTAGGCTATTTCGGCTGTGGCGGAATCTTGACCACATCACCAGACACTGTGACCGCACACCGCAGACTGACGCACGCAGTGATTAACCTCAATAAGGAGCGGTATTTCTCGGGTGCAATCTTACAACCACCCTATATTATATCACGCTGATGTTTGTGGTGAACAACTAAAATTAATCAGTAATACGAATTTTAATGAGACGCTGCTTTCCGCTGATTTTACTATTTTATTGTCAAATACATTATACTGCCTGTACTTAAATTAGTTCGCTACCGATGTTTTGACTGTGGGAAGTTTAAAAGGTCCATACCTTCCTGCTCAACAAAACACATCTCGACAAAAGGTGGCAACATAGCAGGTTATGAACTTGACCTATGCTAATGATGATAGGCCTACGTAGGCCCACAGACCTTACAATGTGCGTCACGGTTAATTACACTGTACGTTATTTTTAATAGACCTTCCAATATGCGTCATGGTTAATTACACTCTACGTTATTTTTAATGTTTTATCAACGCAATTTAAATATAAAATACACCTGTCTCAACGTAGCATGAGGTTATGCAAATAAAATGCTGGTTTATCTATAGCAGCTGTACGCATACGTCAAGAACCATTTCGAAAATAGACCATACATAACCTATGTAGTCTTCCGCGAGTTGTCGATACCATGCATATGTTTCCCAGTGGTTATGGTGCCTCTACTTCCACCTGTATGTCTTTCGACGTTTCCGAAGAGAGCTACACAACCACGCAACAGACGCGGAAGAAAACCGAGACACGGCCCAATGCATTTGCATTTGTATGCAAACACCTGCCACCGTCCGGAGTACTCACGACTATGACCGCCTGTCGACCTACAATTCACGCATGAGTTACGGCCGGGGGAAGCCCGCAATCAGCAGCATATTCCACACATCTACGCGCAGTGCGCCGTGACGTGCTACGCGCTAGTTCACACCTTGATGCCCACCCGTATATTTCCACTCATGTCCGTCAATATTCATATTACAATGAACTTCTAATAATAGCGACTTCGATCCTTCGCTCAGGGATGTGCTTGCACAACGCGATCGCAGCACAGGTCCGGTTAATGTGACGCAATGGGAAACAAGAACCGATAACCCCGTCTGTGCACAATTCATACAAAACCGGTGACCACAAAACCTACGTCAGTAGATGTCCATTCACCTTTCCCTGCTTCAGAATTAGTTATTATCACACTGTTAACAGAGGGTCATTTATACCGCAAAACCCACCCCATCCCAGCGCATTACATCCTGATGGCGTGCCAGCGTGTCCGTGTGTCCGCGTGTCCGCGTGTCGGTGATTTCACGGACCTGTCGGCAGCGATCCCGCCAGATATCTTTATCACCTGACTCAATCGAGGTTTGTCCCCAAATGTCGCCACTACCGGGATGAACTGTGACGCTATTAATAGCCACGACAGCTTGGTGGAAATATACCAAAGAGCGGGATGAAGACTTCCGTGCGTCCTGTTTGTCTCGTATATATAGGGGGCTGTGTCGCCAGATTGAGACACAACCAGCCCCTCGACAACTTCGATAGATTACGACAAGTGACCACCAAGTCTCGGCAGGAACCGTCTGACTCTGTCAATCGAACAAGTCAACTCGCCACAGGCATACTAGAACCACTGTCAACACAACATGAACTCCAGCATGGTAAGTTTAACATCTTCTATCTAATAGTTCTAGAAAACACTGCGATAAATAGATAATAACTCGAAAGGTATAATCATGATCTTGAAAACACGGTACACGGTATTCCGTTATATATCTATATAAGCAAACTGTTTGCCTCTACGGCGCTGTGCTCGTTGTCAATGCTGCATGTAGTATCTTAATTGATAACTGACAGTTGGACTTTACTCGTAGCCTGATTCTACGGAAGTGATGTGTCTCATGTATCGGCCCAGTAACCGAGTTTACGTACGAGTAGAGGTATTCAGGGTAAATTATATTAATTTTGGGTTACTCAAATAAAGATAAATAAAACGAATCTCTGTAGTTATACAGCCAATAAATAAGTAGTTTTGTTGTGTTTTTGTTTGCTCGTTAAGGCAGTAGAGTTCCATATTTAATTAACAGTTTTAATACGAATAATTTAACGTTTCTACTTTTTTTTTATCTGATAGTTAATTTTTCAGTTATATTTTTTATTAAAACTATTATATTTAACACATTATAAATAGCTTTATATTTTATTGTACAGTACTTTGAGCATATTGGAAATTGCGCTTTATAAATAATCAATATTATTACCATCATGATAACTATCATCCGGTGATGTGATTTACCATTTTTGTTACCGCATGTCTAAACCATTAACAAAATAACCCAAGTAAAGTACATCATGTGGGATTCTTTGCACTGCGATATAATTACACGCTGCACCTAATGACTAATAACAACTTTTCTACATGACTTAATAGGTGTTATTTCAACAGCTGTCACTTGTTAAGCAAACTTACAACAGTCAAGCGAGTCGACCGACTATTCTAGCAGACAACATGAGCCGCCTGTATAAATGTATTTCTCCTGTTTTGAACCGGATTGTCAATGCATCAATGTGTTTCTCCTTCATTGTTTCAGAACATCAAGAAGCAGCACATCGCCCTCCTCATTGCCGCCGTCTGCTGCCTGCTGCGGCTTACGCAGTCAGCCCCGACGTCTGCCGCGACACCTAGCGACTCCTTCTTCAACCACTTCGAGGCGCCCCACGGCGACATAGACGCCGCCGTCGCTCCGTTCCTCAACCATCTGTACGGCGACCGCACGTGCCCCACGGAGTTGCCCAAAACCGGCGACCAGGAGCAGCGATCCACCTGCCCGTGGTACTACGTCATCAATCACGACGAGAACCGATTCCCGGCGGACATTGCCGAGGCTAGGTGTCGCTGCGAGCGCTGCATCGGCGCGCACACGGCCAACCAGTGCGAGCGCGTCTTCTACCACCAGAGGGTGCTGAAGCGCAAGGGGGAGAAGGACGGCATGTACCGATGGGAGCCCGCCTGGGAGAAGATCGCCACCGGCTGCACGTGCGCCGTTCCGAAGACGCAGACCGCCGAAGAAGCCCTGCCCGCGCCCGTGGTCGACTAGACCAGACCGTCGCTCGCTCAGCCGAGCACTGCTGATGTCTCGGCTCGCTCAAATGGCAGCTTAACTTATTTCCAAATATTGTGATATCAGTCTTGTCTAAGCACAAAGGAGGCTTTATTTTTATACGGATGTTTGTTAGTGTTTTGTTATTTTGCTGTTTACGTTGATTTTAAATGGCTGTGATATGTGTTGATTTTAAAACTAAATGCGCCTTGACCAATTCCGGAGATGCACTGATCGTGTGTGTTAATGCAGGCGAGTGGATGGAGACCATTGTCTCGCTTCCAGCTCAACGTAGCTTGGTTAAGTTTGAATGACTTATTGCATAGAGCTTAATTGTACGACGTAATTATACTAAGTACTAGGTTGCAGCCAGCTACACAAGGGTATATTTAACTATCTAATTTTTTACGTGCTCTGTTTTGAGTTAACCATGATTAGCTAGATGTATGCTTACCCGGGTTTAATTAATTAATCAAGTATTGCATTTTTTTACGACTTGTTAACTTATTGTGTGTAGTATTTTGAACGAATCTGTGTAACATAGGTGTTTATTTATCCGGTCGTAACTTATTGGTTGTAGCATTTTAATAGAAATACTACCAGGTAATGAGTTTTTTAACCGGTTTTAATTTATGGGCATAATGAATCTCTGAATGCATAATAATTTATTACATGTATATTTTGTATATAAATAAATACTTACATTGCATTTGAACTCTTTGTCTTTGTCAGTTACATGACACTATAGCCAGGCCGTGGCAGTTCACAACGTACACCTCTTCCTATACTGGAGAAAACTAAAACGTGCAGGGAATTTTTAACATACTACGTGGAGGATAATGCCCCCAGGCCTTTCTTTTCCTCCCATTCGGGCACCCAGCCGCCAACCAAATCATGTCCGTAACAAGTTGTTATATATACTATACACTTAACAACACCGTCATTATCATCATCATCATCATCGTCACCACCATCATCACCATCACCATCATTATCATCGTCACCACCACCACCATCATCGTTATCATCATCGTTGTCATCACCATCGTCATCACCACCATCATCACCATCGTCATCATTATCATCATCATTACCATCATCACCATCACTACCATCATCATCATCACCACCATCATTGGTCGGCCGGTGCCGGAGCATGGGTGAGCTGTTTCCACATAGGTGGGTTGGGTTGTTCGAGGAGACTGGAAGATCTGTCACTTCAATCTTCATGTCAAGATGTTTACAGATCAGCGACTGAGTCTGGATCAGTCATTGTGACGATAACATTATGGTTTTAACACAAAGCGAGCTCGGTGTAGGTTTTCTTCTGTTTCTTTCTGTTTGTCTTGACACGAGTGTGTGTCCAGTTTCCACAGAGTCAATGACACTGGTTCTTCTGAGTTCTGACAGCTGTGACCAGCTAGTTGTTAATAAGAAAGAAAAAAACGTGTTATTAGAGTATTTAGTACTTAAGGGATAAGCGGCAACAAAATGAATGAAACTGGCCTTTGGGGATAAAAGTAGCAACTTGATAAAAAATCCTGAACACTTGAGTACTTTAAAAATACTTCAATCTTCTAGTAGTGTTAGGGCCTGCATGTACTTTTATAAGTGCTTTCGAATTCCGATTACCTTAAGTACCGGCATGCCTACTATATTTGGCAAAATGCAACGAAAACATGTAATTTATGTTGTATTACTGAAATAAATATGTTGACAAGAGATTCATGTAGTATGGAGTATCTATTTAATACGTCGTATATGAAGTACAGTAATTATGTATGTCGATTTTTTTAAAGAACAACCCTGTTGTTTTACAAATACGTGCAGTTAACGCCGTCACGAAATATACCACGTAAGTGAGTAGTCAGCACAAACATCGCACACAAAGTTCCTAAGTTCAAATATCCCAAGTTCATGCTACATTATAGTCAGCCACCATCATGGCCATAGATAATACTCACGGCACTGCACTTTTTGTAATTCAGGCCAATTATAAAGAAAATGGCAACAATACAATATGTTATAGCTCACAGTGTTGTGACGGATACCAGTGTAACGATAAGGCTTGCGTTAGCCGAGGGGTCACATTGTCCGCTGTTTCCAGTCACAGCTGAACAGTTCTCAATTTATATGTAGGTTATATTGTATTTTCAGCATGCTATATTCTTCTTGACACTGCATTGCGTTTCTATAAGTAAACTGTAGTCATTAAATGACCTTCCTCGTCTTTGAGTCCACAGTTCCATACGTTTTCTTGAATATTTAGATATAACATATCTTGTGTGTGGATGGCTTTCAAAATGTTCCATTTTCTAGACATATTTTAACCTGATGATGACGGCATGCCTCATTCGTGGAAACTTCACATTACGTTTCTGCTGGACTTAACTAAAAGTGAGGTAAGAGGCCGTCTTATGCTTATGCGTGCAGTTCACTTCTCTCCTTTGCAATCCTCCGTGATAGTGGCTCAACCTGGTGGCATATTGTAAATTAAATTCTTAACACCGGAAGACCCTCTAAATCACTGACACCGGCATCATTATTAAAAGTCTCCATTGACTAGTATTCACTTGATGTTGTGCAACAGAAGCAGTGTATGTAAATGTGTTACTTAGTTCAGTACCAGATAACGTAACTGCTATGCTACACAGTAGTAACATTTATATTTATATATAGGCCCGTATTGCAGTTCGCGATGGAGGAACGTTTTTACTCCAATGCGCTGTGCTCAGTGCATCATCAGCACGCGGTACGACATTTGAAAATTTCAACGCAAAGCATTATTAGTTTATAACGATGACGTTGGCAAAGCAGCTTTTTAGAAGTTGAAACGTCGCTTTACACAGCACGCAAATGCGATCACGCTTACATGTGCATGCACCCATGTACGCATGCACGCACTCATATGCACACATCATCACTGTGCATTCACATACCCGCACGCACACACACCAGCATCGGAGGCACACGAAAACATTCATGAACCTACGTCAAAGCCAATTATATCAATTGATATTACCACGCCAGCGGGGAGTGTGTCACTTGCACGCAAAAACATCAGTCAACATCAAACAATGGCACACAGACACACACGCATTCACCTGTCTAATGTCGCAACAACACGACTCATTATATACTGTTGCATATAAAAACTACCACTAAAAGGTTACATCAGTAAATGTGAACATACTGTAAGCATACCTTTCCCTTGACTACCTTTGTGTTCATCCTATCTTAAAACTTTTGCGGAAACGTTTACTGTGATGTAGCCTACAAATGCAATACCATCGCGGTTTTCCCCAGACAAATAAGTTAGGACCGACGATGCGTAGCCGACGAAGCCAGGTAGGGGGTAGGCCTATCTGTTACACACGTGGACAGGCGTAGAAGCCTGGGTGAGCGCACGTCGTCTGGATGTTGCTTGATGCATACCCAGATAGCATGTAAACGTTACATTAACGTTTGCATTTGGTTAGAACCGTTTGATTTTGGGTACGGTTAAATCTCTAACGTTCCCGAAACGTTAGTTTTTGGATGTTTTGGTCTGGTTAGAACTGAAACGTAGATATAACGTTAAACAAACGAGCAAAATGACGTAAGAAAAACGTTCGCATTTAAACGTCAAACCAACGTTTCTGCTAACGTCACATAAACGTTAGATTAACGTTTGCATGCTATCTGGGTACGTAGCATGGAATCGAGGTAAATGCACGTGGATAATAAAGATGAATGTGGTGTGACTGACCGAGGATTGCGTCGTGGTCGAAGGCGTCGTCGTGTTCTCCATCCTTGCCGTGATGATGTCTCAACTCTGTGGCGCTGACAGCGGCCAACAGACACACACAGACCGTCACAACAAACAGTTCCATCGTCGACATCATTCGTCTTCACACTGTGCGTTCTACCGTCTAAGGACCACTCTCAAACTCGCACCACTGTCGTTATACCAACGCTGGCCAATAACGTGTCGAAACGTTTCACTCAGCTGTTTGTGGATGTATATTCTTTTTGCATGCTTATAAAAAACTTTCTTTATTGTAATTTTTTCTTTGACACGTCGTAAACATGGCTTAATAATATTTCAATAAGGTAGCGAATGGAATAATCACACATACTCACTAATTAATCACATAGCGAATGTCGGCGTAAGTGAACGTGTACATGAGATTGAATTATTTAAAACATTAAACGGCGACGTATCAGGAGCAGTCGTTAAAATGTCAAGTTATGCTGAATCTATCACCTCGATGACGTGTCGCTCAGCAATGATGGAGAGGTGCCACATAAACCAGTCGGGGTGTGACGTCACTGAGTTCGCCGTCGACGATGCGTGACCCAGAAAACACCGATGGTGAGCGTGTGTGGCGAATCACAACACTACCGACATTTATGACGCATGTGTGTCAGGTGAAAATAATGTTTTAAAATTATGAGTTCCATAGAAAAGTAAAAAATATGCTACCTACTACGAAATTGAATCAACAAAGGACACGTATACCTAAGACTGGTTTACTCGAGTCGTATAGGCTGATTTCAGTAGCAATTAAGGTGACCATTTTTTGTACTTAACCTTGAACTGGGATTCAAATAGATGACTCAATCGTTGGAGGTCATATATTTGAAACCTGACACGGCTTGAATGCGATTTGAGCCGAAGCCACCGCCACTCTCAAAGCAGAAATCAGACATGCGCTAGCAGTTAATTAATAAGATTACGCGCGTGCGAGAGAAAGATAGATAGACGGGTGGGCGGGCGGGCGGGCGGGCGGGCGGGCGGGTGACCGGGCGGGCGGGTGACCGGGCGGGCGGGTGACCGGGCGGCTGTCAGACAGACAGACAGACAGACAGACAGACAGACAGACAGACAGACAGACAGAGAGCGAGAGAGAGAGAGAGAGAGAGAGAGAGAGAGGAGGAGGGAATGAGTGAGTGAAGTGAGTGAGTGAGTGAGTGAGTGAGTGAGTGAGTGAGTGAGTGAGTGAGTGAGCGAGTGAGTGAGTGAAGGAGGGAAGGAGGGAGGGAGGGAGGGAGGGAGGGAGGGAGGTTGGGAGGGAGGGAGGGAGGGAGCGAGGTTGGGAGGGTGGGAGGTGGGAGGGAGAGAGGGAGGGAGGGAGGGGGTAGGAAAGGAAAACAAAAACAGCACTTTTTGGCCGAGGGACTGTGCCGCCTTTTTTTGTTATACAACAATGTTATACAATATAAATTAAATATGTTTTAGCGAACCACTTTTGGTTGGTGAAATGTTTCTACTTCATGACGAATCAACTGTTTATCCTCAGAAGAATCCTCTATGTGAACGGCGAAAGCCACATAAAATACACTGCAATGCAATGCAATGCAATGCAATGCAATGCAATGCAATGCAATGCAATGCAATGCAATGCAATGCAATGCAATGCAATGCAATGCAATGCAATGCAATGCAATGCAATGCAATGCAATGCAATGCAATGCAATGCAATGCAATGCAATGCAATGCAATGCAATGCAATGCAATGCAATGCAATGCAATACAACATATAACAGTGTTAATAACAGTTCATATATACTCGTTTCCCTATTGTAGACCCCCCCCCCCCCCGCCTCCCCGTTCACTTGGCAGGAAAGTATTGCAATATCGGTTCTTGCGTGCTCTTTCAAACAGGTGCCTACAGCCAGATTTAACAGCAGAATAACACTCTTGCAGTGGATAAGATAGATCTTTTAAAATGTGTTTGTCTTCTTGGTCACGCATGAATCATAAAATCCATCCACCGTTTGAAGCGTCATGCCAGTGATTTTACTGGCCGACCGGACAACGCGATTGAGCTGGTTCTTGATTGACAAAATTCCGCCCAGCAAACTAAGCAGCAGAACAAAACTGACTGGATAGTAGACAAGTTTATAAAAGAGATAATTAATTGTCCTACACACATGGAATTTTTCTTAGCTTTCTCACGAAGTAGTTCCTTTGGCAGCGCTTCTTCGGGATGCGCGGCGATTTGAATGACAGCGTCCTATGAATATTATAAACATTGAACAGTTAACATCTAAAGTATGTTCTATTTCAACATATTTGAGTTTTTAGTACCTTATAATAGATGTAATTTATGCTGTATAACACACTAATACTCTATATTCTGTGGAACACAATAACAAATATGAGATTAAACATGATGCACTCCGCTGCTGTCTGCCTAGGATCAACACACGTGGCGCCATCTCACGTGTGTTTGGTAATCAACGAGATTTGTAAACATTGCCGCGAAAATGAAAACCGTTTACCCAAGGAGCAAATTGAAGAGCATCGTTAAGACTCATTGTCAGAAATTAAAGCTGAACAATAAAGTTGATATGCTAGTAAGTATACAGTGTGTAGCTGAAATATGGGGATATTCTTAGTAAGAGAATTGAGCCTAGTTGACGCGGAAGTTGAACGATAATAGGGTGGCTTCCAATTTTCAGCTGCACTAGTTTCTAGTTGCTTCAAGCGCTCGGCAACGTTCTGTTGACTGACCAGTATCTTAGTACGTGCATGCGTGCTAAGAAGTGACAAGGGCGAGGCACTCATCACCGTCATTAGAATTTGCGAGTACTGTTTCACAGAAAAACAATACTGGCCCGGTATTACTCTTAGACGGTATTACTATTAGTCTTACTGTACAGTGGACTGAGTGGTAGGGGAGTAAGACCGAAGCAGTTGCAAACACATCCAACTTCAAAACCATGTTAACGAGGCCAAAATGGCAAGCCTTAGAAACAAGAAGGAGAACTGCCTGCCTCGAAATGTTTACTGGCATGCCAGGGTGACAACCACCATTACAGTTTTCATTATTGCGCCATGCTCTCTCAAGAAATGTTACCAACTAAGATAGTTTGTAAACTTTGTGGGATCCCCAGTTTGTTGGTTTAAGTTTAGCATATTTAGAAAATACACAGGCAGGCAGGCTTTTATGCAAGATATCATTTTTGCCAGTCAAAAATATTCTGGTAGATACTTATGTGTCAACTCACATACATGATACATACAAGCCAGCTGTAAGACACCAATTTTTAAAGCATAACTTACAATATATGTGATTTTGGAAGACCTTTTTGCTCCTTATTTTTACCTGTCCCAAATGGCAGCTGCACCCACCAGGACGCGTCTACATACAGCTGTCTGTGCCGACAGATCATTGTTTTTATGCTTTAATTAAATAGTATGTGGCTTTAATTATGACCCTTTGTCCATGTCATATTGATGGTCTGACATTTAGTAGTAAATTCTAGTTAAACCCGTGTCCTGTTGCCTGTACTCACTTCTAACACCAACTGACATTTTCATTTATAAGAATTCTATAAAGTTACGATCATATACATGGAGGTTGCCTGTTTATCTGTTGCTAGCTGTTTCTGGACTACATACTCTTCCTGAAGCGGTTTGCCTCTCAAGCCGACCTGAAGGCTGAGGAACAGAAGGAGCGATCAGTCCAGCCAGTCCACATCCGGGCCGTCAGACAGGTGGGTGCAGGGGGTGATAGGGTCTGATCACATAGAACAGGTGGGTACAAGGGATGATAGGGTCTGATCACATAGAGCACTAGCTCTCTCAGAAAGATGGTTCGATCACGAGCAATTGCTTGAGAGGTTTTGTATCTAACTATTAGGCTACAGTATGTATTGTGCAGGGGTGTCAATATTTTCCTCCAAGACAATTTGTCTGACATGCATCAAACTGGATGTTAAGTCACTTTTAACAATGAAATCTACTGGGTTTTTTTCTTTGTGGGGTTGTGTTTGCTCATTGATCAGGTTCTACTTCAGTTTTGTTCCCTGAGAATGACTTAAGTTTGGCGACAGGTTGAGTGGCAAGTGATGCCCAGTGCTACCTGTTACTGAACTAAGAAGTCTCCCTTTCATAGCGCAGTCACGACAGGTAACTTTTCACTCGGAACAATGGCTATTGCTATTCCAGACTAAAGAATTTCCACAGCACTGGTGTTCTCCTGGCAGATATTGACTAATTCCAGATTAGTTATTTTCGAAGAACCTCCATAAGAATCTTTCTTTCTGATTGATGCATAAATTACCAAATTACATATCTTTTCTTTCAGAATGTGCTCAAAAGTCTACGAGGGTAATGCCTGCACATTCAACTAAGTGAACCATTAGCATGTCACACAGCCACCTGGTGACCATCAACACAACCTGAGAACAATCAGTGCCACCTGGTGCACATCACAGAGCCACTTGGTGAACATTTATTGCCACTTGTTGAACGTAAATTTATCTTGTGAACATTATTTTTATATTGATTTAGATTAGGACACCGTGCAACAGCACCAGTGTGGTTCAATTTGAGTTCACAATTCAAAGTAATGGGCACACTTGACTGTATAAGACGTTACTTTATGTGTGATCAGCTAGATTTCACGTGTCGTGTTTTCCAACTAGATTTTGTTCATTTGAGAAACAGTAATGCATAATAATAATATGATGTGTTATATTTTGCAATCATAGTAACTACATTCATAGTAAAGTACATTAAAGATTTTATGTTTTATTTAGTTGTCCTCTAATTTGAGAACAATATGTTGACCAAGGCATCACTGTTTCAGTATAATTTGCAATCAGTCTTTTGAACTTTATTTTCTTTGTTGTAACATGCACAGTACACATGCAAGCAATGCCAGTTGTTATGTACGCCTATGTGACAGGCTACAACAGACTATGATTGAATAATATATGATTTGAAATGTATATTTATACCTGACTGCTGATATACACTATGTCAAAACATGAATACTTCTCAACAGATTGACTTATAGATTACATTGCTATCATTGTATCTCTAAAATTCACCTTAAAGGGAGAGTGCCAGCTCCGTTGCCCATATTTGGCAGAACAGTACTTTTGTAATGACATGTCTGATATCTGGAACGTGGGAAAGTTAAACATCAAATGATATTGCGGTTGACTGCTCACCTCTGCATTATTGCCAATCAATTTTGTTTTGAAACTGGATGTTTTGTTTACCATTTGAAAATGTTGTAGGTAGAATCTTTCAAATTGTGAACTTTGTTCTAAGCTTAATAAAGTACCTAAACACAAACTGACAGGCAGTAAAGTTGTCACAACAACGTATTATTAAATAAAAAATTACATTTGGGAGCTGGCAACGTTGCTTTAAGTTCTGAACCATCCTAGTTCGTTGACAACAGAGTATTTTTCGATCTGGGGCAATTTCACTCAAGTGTGACATCACAGTTCCTCGTGTAGAATGTCTTCCTGGCCAGAGCTGCCCACCCACAGCGTGTACTTGTCGAGGATCTCATCCATACTCAGCTGTCCGTCTCTGTTAGAGTCTGTCTCGTGGATGAGGTGCACGGCTTCCTCCATTGCCAGGGCCTGGTTGTTGGGGAGCACCCAGGCTCTAATCTCATCCCTGTCCAACTTCCCGTCTTTGTTCTTGTCATGTCTGTCAAACTGTTCTTGATTTGCCACTTTGTCCTCCTCGCTGACATCACCTGCATTACAGAATAGTCGATGGGTTATTGTTAGATATGTTAGTCTTAAATAGTAAATAAAAAGCTGTTTTGATTACAACTTATTTTTGTTTGATTTGAACACTGGGCTGGGGTAAATTCAAAAAGGAACTGGAATTTATCCATTCCAATTCCGGAATTGGTGCAGGAATTGGAAATGAAATATTTTGAACAAAGGGATTGGTACTGAAAAAAAATTGAACAAACGGAATTGAAGCAAAAATTGGAAGTAAATGAAAAGGAACTGAGCATGTGATATTTTCGTGATGCTGCCTTTCACACTTTTGGGTGTAATGCTGTGCAAGGAATGGTGGTTAGTGACCAAGAAAAGTTGGATGATGAAGCTGCTGGTCATTATCAATATTACCCAGCAATTAATCAGTGGATGAATGGTAAGCCAATGTGCATATGCAGTGTTGCAATTTGCACTCTGCTCATATTAGAAGTCTGCACTTTCTGATAACAGTCTACCAGGTACTCTTTGTTAGTGAGTTAGCACATGTTCATGTAACAGGCTCAAAATTCGTTTTGGACTTTATTCAGGCTGCTGGTACCAGATTATACCAGTATAAAAGACAGCCACACACTGTATGCTATACCAGTTTAGAAGGCAGTCACGCACACACACCACGCGCGTTAATGGCTTCGCGGCAATGGCATCCTACCTCCTTCCTCCTCGTCCGAGTACTCCGTGAAGTCGATGCTGCCGTCCTTGTCGCGGTCCTGTGCCTTCAGCGTCATGTTCACCTCGAACTCGTGCATGTGTTCGTAGTCGTAGGGGTGTAGGAAGGCGGCGAACTCGGCCAGGTCAAGAGAACCCGTCTTGTCGACGTCAGCTGCACGGAACTTCATCTCATTCTCGTCGACGAGCTACGACAGAGTAGAGTCCTCGTTTGGTGCACCTGGGCACGTTGTACCATACAGTAATTGTTGCTTGTTAACACTTAACAAGGTCCAATAAGATCACTCTTCGCTTGTCGAAATGGAATCTAAAGACTTGGTGATAGTAAACCTATTCACTTACGTCCTGTTGTCTATATTTGAATTGTGTTAGTGCTGTAACAAGTGCGGATTCACATGCAAGCATGTCAACTCCATCATGTATTTTAGTACCAGCACTGTCACATCAATCACGCATAATTACCATTCCGTTATTTCGGATGTTGTTACATTAACGTTATTGCTCTTTATTGATTATATTCAAGACTCGGTGCGCAAGACCCCCTCAACATATTTATTTTAGTCAAAACGACATTATAGGGTCAATGAGCATACTTTCTCCTTTCAAAATATCTGACGTCTCCATCCGCTGTCCACGGGTGGCGCCACCTACCTGCAATGTCTGAGCGAGATCCACGTCATCTTTGGCTCGGTCAGTCTCCAGCTTGACCAACGTGTAGTCATGCTCCTTCTGCAGGTACTCCTTCCACGTCACGCTGTCGTCTCCGTTCGCGTCATAATGCGCCATTATTGGTCCAGCTTCCTCTTTGTTGAGTAACCTACAACCACACACGGACATGAATTAATTTATAAGATCGCATCATGGATATTTATTAATGGTATAATATTATTATTATTACGAAATACTATGTCATTAAAACGTGCATTTTAGTAGGTTATCGATGATGAAATTCTGCCGACTTACACATATGACTTAAGAACCCAGGTGGTAAGTTCGTCTTGAGTGACGAACTCGTCTTTGTTCAGATCCATGTTGTGCACGATCCTCTCGAGTTTACTCTTGGCCTCCCGTGGCGCCAGCTTCTCGAACTCATCCTGAGCCTCTTGCGAACCTGAAAAAGTAATAATTATTAATAACTTCACTTATAGTGTGAAGGTTGTTTCCACTGGCTCACCCCAAGGATATGTCTTATCCCCTTTTCTATTCATATTATTATACAAATGACTGCAGGACCATCCGTCCGAATAGATATTTTATTATAAATTCTCAGGGACAATAACGTTTTATTGTATTGTATTGTAAATGGTCGACTTTACAACAACAAAAAGAAAGACTATCACCACTTTCAGTTGGATAAAATGGTGACCAGAAGAGAAGTCTGTGAACTAAGGAAACAGAAACCTACCGAGTATAGCAGCATGGTCAAACGCGTCGTTGTGTTTGCCGTCCTCGTAGTGTTGTATGTCGATGGGTGAGTGCTGGTCGTGTGACGACACTGGCGTCAAACAAGCCAGAACCAGCAGTGCGAACACGCATCGTCTCACAGTCATGTCGGCACGCGTCTCCAACCACAATGTCGCCTTCCTTGCTCGTCGGTCGATTTCCCTAGTTATTCCAAATATATTGTGTCGCTCCATGTTTGCACTGCGATGCGCCACGTCAGTTTTGTTAATTTGTCCAGTGCTATTTTGACACGAGGGTCTGTCCATGAGGGCTCGATCAACCGATCGATTGCTCAGTACCGATCGATTCTTTGTAGCAGTAGTAATGGCTTCTTTTGAACGGACCACAGACGCCGCATAATGCGAATAGTTTAATTTGTCGTAAAACTGAACGTTATACACAGCTGTCACTCCCAATGTTGTTAGATGCGTATACGGTGCTTTTAAACACACCTACACGAATTTGATCTATAGGTGGACCTACACACCGTACAAGCACAGTTATATATATATATATATATATATATATATATATATATATATAACTGTGCTTGTATCTACACACCGTACAAGCACAGTTATATATATATATATATATATAAAACTGTGCTTGTACGGTGTGTAGGTCCACCTATAGATTAAATTATATATATATATATATATATATATATATAGTGACTACTGTATATATAGTAGTCACTGCCAGCGCGCTTGTTTGCGTTGTTCTCGTTGGTTGTTTTACTCAATCTAAACCAATGGTGTTGGACACATATTCAGTAGCCATTATCAAGATCACTATATTCGTGTACCCTTTTGCATCATCGCAAGCCAAGGCTGTTTGCCGTGCAAATTAGCCTTGGCAGATTACCTACGCGACGTACGGAACTTAGCTGAGTCTAAGTAGTGTATTGACTTCTCAAGTCGCAGCAGCCTCGCCCGTGAAAACAGCATAAATACCGACCTGAAGACGGATACACAATTTCTAGGAATTCCTGTATAAGGGCCCAGACGCACGAACACTGAACAGTTTTGTGCATTCAAATGTTTGCTTCTACATTGAGGTTGGTAGGAGTATTGATGGCTGGTATTTATTGAATTTTATTCACTCTAACCACATATTGTTATAACGTAATCAGCAGCAGCGACACCTGGCGCATAAGGATATCCTTGCATGACATTAACCCTTAATTAAGCTTCCATTATCAAGGACAATGGAAACGGCGGGAAACTAGTCTATGCCAGTACATCAATGAGACATCGCACCAATACACCCAATATCACATATTACTTTTTGATTAGTACTTTAATAAAAAATATTGTATTCAACATTAAACACATATATACGATGCTACAGTGAATCTTTCGACATAGTTGGCGTAGATACGTACAAGAGAGTCTGGATTGGCACCATGTCGCTGGCAAACGTTTCGCTTCATGACATTTCAAGTATGAAAAGCAACCATCACAGTTTTGCGGCGAGCTGACGTTGAGTCATAAGGTATATGTTGTTGGACAATTGTAAAAATAATATATTACAGCAACGCTTACATGTTAACAACGGTACTTCATATAATGCGCGAACTGTAGTATTTTCTACTGTCAAAGTGTGATCAAAATGTTATATTACAATGCCACGTTGCACCGAGGCAGCGCCATCCTGAAACGGTCCACGGCACTCTGTGTCACTTTAGTAGCTGTCACGTCGAGAAACTGGAGCTGTTTCAACGAAGTCAGTTGCTCAATGCCAGCGTCTGTAACGGACGGACACCGGGCAAGACTGAGACATTTCAGTCTGACGAGACCGTGACCTATCAAACCGACCCCGATATCCGTGACCGCGGTACAAGCCGCCATGTTGAAACTGGTGAGTTCAGTGATGTGTCGGCTGATATGATGCAGAGCGAGGTCCGTACACGACGTTCCCGACATCTCCAGCGTCTCCAGGTCGGGCAGACAGTCGGCAATCACCTTAGCTGCGGCGTCCGTCAGACGGTAGCAGCCGTTCAGTTTCAACTCGTCGATGTGTCGACAGTAACACAGACCGGCGATATCCGAGTTGGACGTCTTGCCGCTGTCACTGAGGTCGATCTGTCGGAGAAACGGCACCACAACAATGTCGGGATCACCCGCAGCCCGGAACCAGCCGCACGGGAAGAGTGACGAGATGACACTGAGACGTTCCAGCCTCAGCGGCAGACGCTCGACCGAGACGTTCGTCAGGTTCACCTTCACTAACTCCAGTGTGCGGATGTTTGGACATTGCTTTCGGAGCTCCTTCAACATGGCGTCCGACAGAGTGGTCTTCTTCCAACGGCTGCCACCTGGTGGACAAACAATTGTCAACTAATACACTTCGTCTATAACACGAAAATGACATAGCAATCAGGGATAACATAAATTTCTTATTAGAAGGTTATCAGGGATAGCAGTGTCAACATCATTTGTGGACATAATAGTGGATAATAAATATTGTTAATAGAATCAGAGATTGTGCTTGGGCAAAGACAGAATCTGGAAGCAACTTGCATGTTGATATAATGTGTTTTTAAACATACAGGCGAAATCTGGTTTACAGTAACCTTGTTAATACGGCCAACTTGCAAATAAGTACATTCAAGTCAAGTCCCAAATTATTTTGTAACAGTGAAATATAGGAAATCAGGCTTGGTAATACATTCATCTTATTATTCAAGTCACTTTTGCCCAGTTCCAACTTTAATAGCGAGTTAAAATGTTCACTGTAGGGCGTAGGCCTACATATAAACGTGCATGGTGATTTGAATGTCAAGAATACATTTCCTATTACATTACCTTGATCAAGGTGACCTTTCAAATGAAGTGAAAGTAAGACATCAGAAAAATGGTTTCTTATTATCTTCCACATTTTCGTCAGATCGAGTTCATAAGCAGTCAAGTTGACATGCTTCCACAGAGTTCTGTCACCGGCCACACGTCTCCAGCGTCTGCATACTCTAAACAAACACATAACCTGGTGTACACAGAATCACCATGGAGACAAGAATGTGTGTGTGTATATATATATTATATTAATATACATATTATATATATACATATATATATATTATATATATATATATGTAAATGGTTACCTAATAAATACATTATAATTATAACATTAATCATTATAATAAGTGTTTTATCTAAGATAATCAGAATAGCCACATAAAATAAATGCATACTTATATCAATAAAACATTACTAATATATATATATATATATAATATATATATATATAATTATATATATATATATATATATATATATATATATATATATATACATAACCCAGGATACATTGATGCCTCAATAATAATTATTAAATTATAAATGAGGAACATTTGTAGAACTAATTGAGTGTTCTTCCATTTTATTGGTATGGGCCTGTGGGGACCTAAATATCTGCCAGCACTGGGGTAATTGTAATATATAATAATAATTACAAATGTTGAAGTAATAATGATAGGTAGAAAAACACTATGAAATAGTAATCAATGTAACAGTAATTCACCTATTACTTCTATACCATTTCAAACATCATTTCAAAGTTCATTTTGAATTGTTTATACACAGTCTCTTTCTGTAATAATGTACACAACACACGTGCATACACACACACACACACAAAATAATATTATTTTAGTTTCATCCAGTTTTATGACTTTTTTTACTATGAATCACAACCCTCAGTAAGTTTCACCCTGGAAGCTGATGATGAGAGCTTACTCGGGACAGAGCCGGGTACAATATGGACAGTGTGACATCGACATCTGCATTGCTAAAGCAATTCAACAGATCTTTGAAGTTGGTCCACATGCCAACTTACCATTGTTCTGCTTACCAAATTTGCTTTTTACACATACCTGTGATTTGAGTGGCTGTCATCAAACTAATCGTTGTAAACAAGAGTGGGAACAAACATATTCTGACATATGTTTGCACTTGTGCCAACAATTAACTCTACATCCAGCAGCAGATCAGTATGTTTTGAACCGAGTACTGAAATATAAAAATTGAAACTATTTATATTAATAAATTGTGAATGTTAGTTAGTAGATATTTACTCAATATTTCATGTTTATATTTTTGTGCTACATATGCAAATGATCGATGTATTATACTTTAACAGTTCTTATAAAAATAATATGGTAATTGCTCCTTTGACTTTGTAATATACTGCATTCAGCATGTAATAGCAACATTAATAGGAAAGAGACTCTGTAATAGTAATATCATACACTGTGGTGTAACCAACTTCAAATACCCCATCTGCTATTACCTATGAATAGTATGGGTAGATGTCAGCTTCAGAAAAATTATTGAAATAATTGGGTGTAAATTGTGCAAAAGCCTTTACTTGCTTCGCCTTCGGGAAGTTTGTGCTACCAAAGCAAGAAATAATAAAAAACAAATTACAAGCAAATGGTACTTTATCTAAGACAAGAACAGACCTTGCTGCACAGCACAAATCTTTAACTGTTAAACAGTAAAAGATTTCAAGCAATATATTGTCCGGCAAATGAGAAATTTCAGCATCGACGAGAGCCATAGTCGTACTTCGTAGGCGCATGTTGCAAGTCACGTGATGTACACACTAACCCTATACACCTTTGCATAACATCAATCATCCTTGTCGTGATGATACACTAACTTTGATTACTCTGTTCTCAAATTTTAAAGAAGGTATGCAGTACCGTGTAAATATGGAACTAATTAAATGTGCAATGATTCACTTTTCGTATCTCGTTGTGTGTAGTTTGATTATAAATGCTAATTAAAAAACGTTTATGACCAGCAGATGCACACAAGTCAATTTTATTAGCAACTTCGTTTACGCGAACGAACGGTGAAACTGAAATACATTTGTCTAGTTTGTTTATCGATTTTACAATACAGTGTCCTTGTTAAAACGTGAGAGTATGCAGCACACGTCAAATTTACAAAGTGAGTTGAGATGTGATAAACGTGAAGCACACATTTCGCAACACACGTTTTAAATATCCTGTGTAAGCATGAGCGATAATGAGAGGATAAAATAATCCCATCGCTTCTCCCGTTTCGGATTAACCTCGGTTACCCAGGATTCGTGAGCAGCACTTTTAAGCCCCTCAACTCTGCCTGGGGAATTAATGGGCCGCACTTGAAACCGCCAGGGCGGCCTTACCCCATATTAGGGTAGAGACATTGATTGGTTCTCAGGCCGAATTTGAAATAACAAATTAAATAACGAAACTTTGTTATCAGATATTTCTGTATTATCAAAAATATTCAAAATTTAATTTATAGTAACCCAAAAATAAATAAAAATTTCCAGTTGTTTATAAAATAGGAATTATGGCAGTATCCGTGAGATGGCAGCATTGTTTAGCCACATGCGGATAATATTCAAAAGCCGGCAAAGTCACCAGACTGTCTTCTCGGCATAGTTCCACAGACAACCAAGAGTCGGTTAAGCGTGACTACTTTTGGATACGACTTACTTCTTCTTACAGCCAATAATCCAGTGTATCGATAGTTATGCCATATGAAGGTTGCTATGCAGATCGTATAGTTTATACACACACTAGGTTATAAAGTAAAATTATTGAAATTCCTGTAAAGAATAAAATTAAGAATTTAACAAACCCGTGCAAACTCAACATAATCTACGGCAGCTACATGGAGCTCGATCCTTACCGTAACATCAGTAATTTATCGCAGGCATTGCTAAATAAATGGTCTTCACAAATTTTGTTTTATGCTAACTCTAAAGTAACCGTAACCCAAACTAAACCCAAGCTAAATAATCCTAAACTTACCCGTTACCTTAAACCTTAACCTGACATTGCTAACAAAAGACCCCTTGACAGATTACCGTTATTATGGTTAGCTATGTGTAGCGGCCACTGACGGCGATGACACCGCGTTGCTGTCAACTTTTACACAAGTTTGTGTTGTGAAATTTATTCATAACATTATAAGTAATGATAAAGATTTTATTTTGTAACCTAGTGTCTGTATACATATAAGATATGTGAGGAGTGGTTTGGCGGTTGTAGTTTTGTTCATGGTTAAGTCAGAAAGTAAAAGATTGCCCGTGACCAATTTTGTGGCGGAGGACATGAAGGAAAATATTCGAATGATTTTCGTTTATACAGCTGCAAATTATTGAATCGAATAGCAAGAAAACGTTCGAATATTCAAAATTTCAAATACGAATCAAATATTCATCCCATCCTTAGTAGTAGGTAGAAACAGGGGGGGGGGGTAGAACAGGTGTTAGACAGGTGGTGACTGGTGACAACGAAGTCAATTAAGGCTGTGACCACTTTGTTTATATTTTTCTATGTGAGATGATTAAAATAAGTAAACTGGTCGCCGTCATCCCCAAAAGAACTATATTACCAAGAAATAACTATGTTGTAGCCATAGGCATCTAGGCACTGGGAAGCCACAAATATGTCTTGGTGATTTGATCACTGATTACACCATGAAGGCACAACATGTGTGATCTGGAAATATACTGTTTTGTGATGTTTAGTTAATAATTTTTTCATAATCGGACATGATTCCTTTTCCATTCTCTCACTGAAGTGACTGGACAAATGACCATTTGGCAAGACAATTGGTTAAGATACCTACCCGCCGGGAGTACCCGGTACATCTGCGTCTATCACTTAAGTGCAGGTCTCCTGTTGAAGATTGGACTAGTAATGTACCGTGCGCTTTGGAGTAAAGCAAAATAAAAACACCCACTGTACCCAGCACTTGATACGTGTGCAACTGCCACAAGTTGGGTCTTACTATTTAGTATTATTCTTAATATACTTGATTTGTATAATGAATAAATATAATTGTTTATTATAATTTTGTTGCAGATGTGATTGCTAAGCTCACCAACTCAAACCAGGGCGGAATAAGGGCAACCTGCAAGAAATGCGGTTATGGTAAGACATTTTATACACCTATACGTGGAAGAATCATAGGTCAACCTCAGGGCTGGGGTCAGTTCCTTTTAATCAATTCCAATTCCTTGTAATTCCTTTTGGTTCAGTTATATTTCCCAGTCCCTTTCATCAATTGCAGTTCCTTGTGTAATCATTCAGTTCGTGCTTTATTGTGCACTTTCCCAAATTTATTATTATTTATAATTTACAAAAACATGTTGATAAGTTACATAGAAATAAGTAAGGCATGCATTAAGTGATACTATATTGCAGAAAAACACTTAGTAACTTGAGCATCTTGCAGTAAATGTCTTCATCTAGCCAGCCATTCAAACACCTTTGTTGTTCCTGTGACATGTTTAGCATTTGGAGATCCATGATTGAGTAATTGATCAACCATGTTGCTGTTCATACAAATACCAGCTAAAATTGTCCAGGTCTGCAATCAGTTCAGACTACCTTTGACATAATGATTAAAGCCAGTCCAGACGAATGGGTCAGAAAAAAGAAAACACTAGGCACAGGGATGGATCAGTTGGTTGAGGTTCACATGACAGGCTAATTGGACAACAGTGTTTTCAGACACTCAATTTATTTTCATTCATACACACACAAGTTGATAGCAGAGCAGGCTAATAGCGATTTCAGGCTAATTGCAATTCCTTATGGATCTGACCTCAGGCTGGGCAGCCAACAAAGGTTGACTTCCGTGACAGAGCTGGAATATTCACTTCACGTCTAGTCGTCTACCTATAAAAAAAACATCACAGTGCATATTTAAAATTGCTTACTGATAACTGTGACGCACTGCCAAACTTTTGTATATATGCAATTTTTTTATTTTGACAGTGTTTACAGAAGAAAGTACAGTGTAGTAAAAACCGTAGATATACCATTGTCACAAATACTTCCAACAATACAAAGTGTAACTGTTTACACACACACACACACACACACACACACACACACACACACACACACACACACACACACACACACACACACAAATATATATATATATATACGTATATATATATATGTATATAAATATGTATATGTATATAAATATATATATATACATATATATACATATATGTATATATATATATATATACATATATATATATATATATGTATATATGTATATATGTATATATATATATATTTCAGACATTGTTGACAGGAATGGTTTATGCTTGCAGTTGGACACTTGACATTCCAATGTCGCAACTTTGTGAAGGTCGACCCCAACAGAGACATCATCCTTGACGTGAGCAGCACCAGTTCTGACACCGACGATGACACAGAGTTTGTGTCACCTCTCAACAAATTAGCCCAAGGTACAGCATAACGGTCTGGCTAGACAAACATTTAGCTGCTCTCTCTTAATAATGTAGGTATTCCGTAATATGGGGATATAGGCTTACTTATTCAGTTCTTGGCCACTGGCTGGGCTTCTGAATTAGTGTTGAACTAATTTACATTATCCTAAATATTAATTCTGAATTTACAGTTTCTCATTCCAAACTGTCATGTGTAACCTTGTCTTGTATCAAATTCTAGGAGGACCTCGTTGTTGTTGAAAAGAGGGCTTAACCCTCCCTAATATAACCCCCCAATATTGAGTTTTCTAAATGTTTGGGTGATCATCATTCCAGTTTATTTTTCACAATAAAATATGACACATATGCACCCTTTGTTTATGTCAGAATTCAGAATTGTTATAGTAATATGTTGTGATGCGCCATATCAAATGTGGTGCTATATCAAATAAAATATGTTATTTTCTAAAAATTATTTAACAAAATTGTCAATTTGAAAAGCATGAACATCTGATGTCATATTATTGGTCTCTGAACTGATAGCGGAGTGCTGAACTGAAGCTCTAGACTAAAGCCTCACACTTATATACTACTGTTGTGTGCTAGGTAGTAGTGTAGTGCCCAATAATAAGTCACATGGCCTCAGTTTCATTTCAGAGGTAAATAAAGGTGGCGAGTGCGATATGTTTTAACGCAACAACATTTACCATACAGCAAAATAGACCAATATTATTATAATATGGTTAGTGTATTTGGCAATAATGGGGTTTTAGCTAATAATATACCATACTGAGCTCCCAAGATTTGGTGTTGCTGGACTGTTGGACCTGAGATGAAGCTGTTTAGTTTGGAGATGTTTGTCCATGGCATAACAGGCTGGTATGTTTTCATTTTGCAGAAGAGAAATCAACAGAACATAAACACAAGGATGGGAAGAAGAAACATAAGAAAAGGTACAGCAAAATTATACTAATTATCTGATTAATCACATACAGTAGTGCTTGGTCACACATTATTTACCCCCTTTCATATTTATCATAAAACTAGAGATTTTTTTTAATTTGTATTAATTAGACTATATCTGTAATGAATAAGTTTTTAATCAACAGGTTCACTTACATTATCTCTAGCTTTATTTAAGTGAAATCAATGCTGTGTGAATGTCAGAACACAATAGTGTGGTGCGTAGTGTATTGGCAACCACATCACACCAGGTGAGTTTATTGACTTGCTGGCACTGGTTTTTGAAGCCAGTTTGGTTCTCTCAGGATGGGAAGTTTGACACAATGTATTGATGAGGTTTTGAACCAGTAAAACAGATATTGTTTTTTGCAAACTTATGGGAAAAGTCCTAAGTGGTGTGTATGTAATACAGAACCTAACTTAGGAAAATTTCATTGTACTATGTATCAGCAATTACAAATAATGATATTCGAATGGATGACTATTTCCAGGAGACGCCGGTCTGGCAGTAGGAGTGACTCAAGTGATGACAGGAGAAAACGACACAAGAAACGAAAACATAGACACCAAACGTCATCTGACAGTGACACAGACTCTGACGATGACAGGGAGAAGTCAGGACACAGGTAAATGTCACCAGATAATCCCCACATTGACTGTCTGAGACAGCACGCAGATCTAGTCTAATATAGTGATATCTTAATATTAATTTAAATTTAATTTGTTTAATTGTTAGTGAAATTTCCTCTCGCTGCTTATTGTTATTGGTGTATTTCACATCAGTGATTCTTTTTTGGGATTGTGAAAGGTAAAGGTACGGTCTTATATAGCGGAGTATCCTGTCATCAGGAATGCTCAAAGTGCTTTTACACTTTACTTCCCTGGCAGACCTGTTCAATCAAATACCATCTCAACTTCTCTGGGAAGCATCCAGCCATATGCCACAATTAATGTGCGAAGACTGCTCATAGCCTCATACACATATCCAACTCTGTCTATAGCCAGGTACTCATTTATACAGCTGAGTGAACTGGAGCAATGTCGAGTGAAAAAACTTGCCCAAGGTTTTAACACCGCAGCACAGGATTCGAACCCGAGTCCTCTTAGCTGAGAGTCCAAAGCTCTACCCTTGAGCCATTGCGCTCTACGCAATTATCTAATCTCTATTGTGAGTTGTTGATGTGTTGCTTGACATCTTTTGAAGTTGTTAACATGCTGTGTTTAATTGCTGGATGGCAATCAGGTTTAATATAGTTAATGTGAATACACATGATACCTTCTGTTACAAATTCTGTTACAATTGTCAGTAGAAATCTTTTGTATGTTGTATTTTGAAAGAGAAATCTAAAAAGGTACTTAGGTGGAAATATATATATATATATGCATCATCAAGAAAACATGATTGATCTGCAACTGTCTGTTGACAGATATTTATTACAGTTCATCATGACAGGCACTGCAGATTCTGTGGGTAGCTTCTGTTGAACTACTTGAAGTTGTGATCTATGCATCTCTGCGCTGTCACAGGGGTCAACATGTCAACATGTACTTGTATGTTTCAGGCATGTCGCCCGGAGAGACAAGGATGACAGGCGGAATGCGGAAAGAAGGTCGAGAAAACAAAGATCACCATCACAGTCAGATGAATCACCAGAAAGGAGACATTCAAAACATCATCACAAACACAAGAAACACAAACATGGACAATCTAAGCACAGCCACAGGAATGGCTGAACTGATTGCTATTTTTTAGATTTATTTTATACTGTCTTCATCTCACAGATTGTTGCAAAATATGTCTGAATAACTGCCCAGAGAAGATTAAATTGGTGTTTTAACTTTCCAGGTTGAAAGAAAAACTAAAACGGAGCCCTATGCTTTGTGAATAAGGATTTAAATGTTTTTAATTGTTTATCTGCCGCCTGTGTGCGCTGTAGCTGTGATAGTGTATTTTATATGTGCAGTTCTAAGAACGACTACCACAGGTATGCTACTTGTGGCATAGAAGTCATGACGATGTAGGCGAGGACAGACTATTTGTCAGGACACACTATGCACATAGCAGACTTGCTAACCAATTTGACTGACTGTCAGTGAGATCACTGAAAATACTAGTTTGTAGGTTATTATGTCAACAATAAATGTATCGAATAAGTATAAAATTGTTTATGTGAATTTTGCAAATACATGCATTTTAACAAATGTATTTGTTTATTGTTCATTTGTAATGCAGCTGTTGGCACTGGCATATAGCAACTATTGGCAATTTGGCATACAGTTGCTGTTATCAGTGTAACTGTATTGTCAGCAATTAGCTGAGACACAGAGGGAAACCAAGAAGGAAAGAGAGTGGTAGTCAGCAAGGAAAAACAAAGTGCATATTTGAAGAAATTACATTGTGACTGCCAACAAGCTTTGTCTTTGCCAACAAAGCAGCAGAAGTAGACATGGAGATAAATGCCTGCACGCCTAAAGAGCACAAATCATTGCAGCCATCAGGACAATAAAGAATGGAAAGGCACTTGCACAGGATAACCTCAATGCTGAACTCAGGTTTGAAGCTACCAGCCTGGCACCCTTGTTTCCTGCCATCTGAGACAGGGAGCGGGTACCTTACAGAATGGACAAAGGGAGTGATTGTCAAGCTACCAAAGAAGCGGACCCTTAGTGGCTGTAACAATTAGCAACTAACAATTAACTGGCAACGAATTACCATTCAGTCAATATCAAGCAAGAACCTGGACAAGATAATCATACAATGGCTTATGGAGACTGTATATATGCAAGTCTACGATAAGAACAGGCAAGGTTCTGCAAAGGAAGGAGGTGCACTGACGATATTTTTTTTACTGAGAAACAATCGAACAGTGTTCAGAGTAGCAAACATAAAACTTGTGTATAAACTGTGTCGATTTTGAGATAGCCATGTATACACAGAGACTGCCTCTGGTGCATCCTCAGATCACGTGGAATACCACAGTGCATCATCAACATAAAGCTTTCTACACCAACTTCACCTGCACTGTTGGAAATAGTGATCATCACTTTAACTTAATTAAGGGGCTCTATACTTTCAAAAGTGAAATTTCATAAATAATTTCCAGTTTTATGTTTTTTGAATGCTTATTTGGCTAAGCATTTGCAAAGTTGCTGTTTCCCTAGAAGTACCTATTAAAACAAAAAACATGATAAGTTTACACAGATAACCATAAAAAGCAGCCACCTATTTTGATAGCTTTTTCTAAGAAATACCTTTTAGATGTTTTTCTACTATTCTAGGGACAGTGATAAATCAAACAGTTTTCAACACAAGGCTATGCAATTTTCACTATTGCTTGCCCTCCATGTATCGAATGTACTGAACTAGGAGTTAACAAAAATTTGGTTTATTTTGTGAATTCAGTGTTGTTTTGAAATAATTGTAAATTTGGATGCTTTTATAGCAAATGTGAACGTAAAATAAAAAACAATACATATAGAATAGAATCCTAGACGTCCTAGTATAGTGCATAGAAAGTTTCTTTCTCAAAACGATGCAGAAAACACCATGTTTCTATGATTAGTATTTTTTAAGATACAGATATTCCCGTGATCGACAAAAAATGTATGTGTGTGCGCGCGCATAAACAAATATCAAATTATTGATGCACTGGTGATGAGCATTGACATGTTGTTTCGCTCATTCGCTAGGCGAGCTGTTGCGTTTAAGTAGTACGCTAGGTGGGGACACTAAATGCATCCCATCGTTTTCACGGGAATATGTCGCCACATCAATTTACAATGTAAATAGTTAGTTGATTGACAAATGTTGGCGTTGTGTTTTGAAAATATAATCATACAAGCCAGGACCAACAGCGAATTAAAGCATGAATGTTGACATTGAACTCCACATTCGTAATGGTTATCCATGGAGCAGACTGCCAGCGAATGTACGACAGGTAAGATTTGCAGCGTCAGAACTATAATTTGATCACTCACGACACTGCCCCACTGACTGAGTGAGTGACGATATCGAGATGTAAGTGTGACTGTCACTGCCCTGGGCCAACGACAACTTCACTGTTTTTGACCAGCTTGTTTAGCTTTAAGTTCGTGCAAACACACCCACATATTTTATGAGCAACAAACTGACAAAACCAACACCAGCTGTTGACGTAGCTGTTCCTGTCAAAAAATTGATCTGTTCCTCGCATAATTTATTTCTTCAGACTTCAGTTCAGAGTTCACTCCCTCCCGAAATCCTGATCACACGCGCGCGCACACCCACGCACACACACACGCAATTTCTTAGGTGACTAGTACTAAGGTTTAAAACCAAGTTTGTTGAGTAAGGATAATACAGTGAATGCAGCCTGCCTCCTTTGCAAAGAAAAGGAGGCAGGCTGTATTCAGAATCAAAGGAAACACGATAATTTGAATACGGGGGTATGTCATATAAGTCAGTGTTTACAAGATAAAACATTACAACTTGTCAACTACCCCATCCATGGAATGCTCGCCCCTACCATAAATGCCTGAGATAACAGTGTACTAAAACTACTGAGCGCTAAAGACAACCCCACACAAAGCCACTGGGCCAGATGGAATCATGGCAAGAGTTCTCAAGGAGTGTGATCATGCCATCGCATCATTGCTCACCATCATCTTCAGTAAGTCGCTGGAAGAATGGTCTGTGCGAAATGACTGGCAATGTGCTAACGTGACAGCTGTTTACAAAAGGGATACAGAAACAATGCTGCCAATTACAGACCAGTGTCTGTAACCAGTCTGTGCGTTGTAAACTGCAGGAGCACATTGTGGTCAGCATACATTGAAATATGTAGAACATAACATCCTGACTAACTGCCAGAATGATTTTAGGGCCAAGAGAAGCTGTAAAACCAAGCTACTGACATTAAGTAATAAAATAGTAAATATTCTGGACCGGGGAAAGCAGACATATAAATATGGCTATACCAGATGGAATATATTGTTCGTGGCTCCAAGATTTGGCAATGCCTCTGCCTTAGTACACATAATAACAGAGATAACACATTGTTAGTCTGTGATATCTGTTTGCAGAACCTCGGCAATTCTCACCGAGAATACGAAAAGGCAGTTGTTAATTTCAGTGTGAAGAATCAACTAAGGTACAAAGGAAACTTAGGTATGTATCCTGTATTTACTTATCTTAGTCTTGTGTTGTAGAATCAGTCAACATTTAAATACATGTAGCACATTGACTCCTGTACCAGACGGACAACTTATCAAAGTTCCGTGTATATCCAGAATATCATTTAATCAGGTGACTAAATTATTCCAATAAAGTAGAAGTTGCTTGGGAAATTGTTTATGGTGCCATGGTCACTTTTTACTATTACGATGAGTGCCAAGTTGATGCTCAATGCCTGATGCTCAATAATTACATGTGACAACGACATGGTTTCAGTGTGATTAAGACTGACGTGACAACGACATGGTTTCAATGTGATTAAGACTGACGTAACAACGACATGGTTTCAGTGTGATTAAGACTGATGTGACAATGACGTGGTTTCAATGTGATTAAGACTGACGTGACAACGACATGGTTTCAATGTGATTAAGACTGACATGATAATGGCATGGTTTCAGTGTGTTAAGACTGACATGATAATGACATGGTTTCAATGTGATTAAGACTGACGTGACAATGACATGGTTTCAGTGTGTTAAGACTGACATGATAATGACATGGTTTCAATGTGTTAAGACTGACATGACATTGATGACAATGACATGGTTTCAGTGTGACTAAGACTGACGTGACAATGACATGGTTTCAGTGTGATTAAGACTGACGTGACAATAACATGGTTTCAGTGTGTTAAGACTGACATGATAATGACATGGTTTCAGTGTGTTAAGACTGACATGACAATGACATGGTTTCAGTGTGTTAAGACTGACATGATAATGACATGGTTTCAGTGTGTTAAGAGTTAAGACTGACATGATAATGACGTGGTTTCAGTGCGGCATGTGAGGAAGGATGAGCAGAAGTACTATGAGGAGTTGCTGCGCTACAGCCGTGAGCACCTCATGCTCTACCCCTACCATCTGTCTGATGTGCTTGTGAAGGGGCTGCGAGTCACCCCCTTCTCCTACTACATCAGCGTCACCTCTGACATCATGCTGCAGGAGAAGAGTTATGACGCACTCCCAAACTTCACTGCTGCTGACTGCAAGTTCTCTTTGTTCTCAGCAAAGATGCTCAGTTGTTTATATCAATATATTTTCTTAATTTTAAAATGTCAAATAAAATTAGTTTTTAATAAGTACAGATATACTACAAGCCGTAGTGTGTTTGAACAATTGGGGATGTTAATGTTATCCTTTGCTATCCTCTTACCAATTGGTAGAGTAAATGATGTATAGGGAGGGTAAACGTTATATATTTATACATATAATATATATATATATATATAATATATATATGTAGACATATTATACAGTCATGTCACATTTATCCGCACACTTTGGTCCCCAAGATTTTTGGTTGGATAAATTACATGAGTGAATTACCAAGACACCTTATTATATATGGCATAAAAATGGAAAATGTAGGTTTCAAGTTTCAGCTCCATTTATTGTTGTGAATCAAGTATAATAAAATTGTCAACATTTCTGGTGATTTTTTCATGCTTTGTGGCGGCGTTGAGTGTTCTTGTTATGTTGTGTTGTGTTGAGGTCATCACTCGTCACACCCTTGCTCTGTGCTTCAGGTCTGCGGCTGCTTGGTGTTGGTCGCAATCAGTACATTGACCTGATGAATGAGTGCCGGTCATCCAAGGTATGTCCTCGTTCTACCAGTTAATGCAGAGGCACTGAACTGTGAAAATACCAAGATGGTACAGGAAACTGCATTGTTTAATTGGTTTCTGAAGTCATCTGATGTGTTTGGCAGACTCAGATCAATGGCAAGCTCTCTGGTGACAAGATGGGTTAAATGGTGAATGTTCAGTAAATTACCCCCAGTTGACCATTACTACTGTTGTTTAACCTTACTACATGTAGCAACAATGCCCATCCTCCAAATGTTGCTATATGCATACAGATGCAGAATATGGTTTCCACAGTATTTATTGTTGACAACATTTTTACCTATTTTGTCGTGTATTTATTGTTGACAACATTTCTATCCATTTTGTCGTGTATTTATTGTTGACAACATTTCTAATCATTTTGTCATGTAAAACATCTCAACAAAACTGATCCGTAGATAGTTTAAGTTTGTAAACACAGTTTGAATGATCACCGGAGAGAGAGATATATTTATATGCAGCATTACAAACAACTGATTACAGTTCATTGTGATCCACGAAACTAGTAACGACTGTATCTTGTGCCTTGTGAAAACAAATAAGGCCTTGCTTGTGTTCCATAGAAGAACCCCTGAATGTTTGGCAGCTGATATACAAAGTGTCTACGAGGAAAAATGTCATCATTACAGTGCTGTGCAAAATTATTTGGGCATACAAGATGTGTCAGGCCATTTGTTTGGTCTTTCATGTCTTTCAAAATTTCTTTTTATTTGTTTAATATGAAAATACACTATATCACCAAGTCAGTAATAATACTTTTCTCTTCTAATCCCAAAACATGCCAGTCATATGACACAATATAATTTACTGGGTATTTTTAATACTACATAATTATGCTTAAACGGTCATTCAACACAATTTGCATGGTTAATTTACACATTTTAATTTCTTTAATTTTCTTTCTTTCTTTTCAGTTTATATTCGCTGCATGACATATACAAGTCTTATAGTAAATACTTATATTGGCCAATTTGTAATGATGTCACAAACACCGCTGTCACCAGCCAAAAATAGACATTGGATACAATAACAACACCAATGCCACAATTGGATGTTTGGCACTTCATACCAAAAACACTGATTGTTGGGATCAGCTGTTTGGAACTGACTGAAACAGGTAACATACGTTTACACAAATACATACATCAGCTCAGTAGTTGATATTTATTGTGGTTAACTGTGAGTTAACTAGAGTACTGACTGTTGTGTAGAAGTTCTTCTGGAAGAAGTCCGTGAGAGAGTTGCTGCCCCCACAGCCTGTGGAGACGGTCACCCTGGAACCTTCCTGGGTGGCCCAGGCTGGCTACATCACAGAGGACGACGTCAAGGTATCTTGTCTTGTTAAGTACTCTACAGTCATACATGCCCATGACACTTTGTAGACTAACACATGCCCTTGACACATTGTAGACTCACATATGTCCATGACACATTGTAGATATAACGTACATAGGAAACATTGTAGACTAACACATGCCCATGACACATTGACATTGTAGACATAACATGCACAGGAAACATTGTAGACTAACACATGCCCTTGGCATATTGTAGAGTAACACATGCCCATGACACATTGTAGACTACCACATGCCCATGACACATTGACATTGTAGACTAACACATGCCCATGACACATTGTAGGCTAACACATGCCCATGACACATTGTAGACTAACACATGCCCATGACACATTGTAGACTAACACATGCCCATGACACATTGTAGGCTAACACATGCCCATGACACATTGACACGGTAGACTAACACATGCCCTTGGCATATTGTAGTGTAACACATGCCCATGACACATTGTAGACTAGCACATGCCCATGACACATTGACATTGTAGACTAACACATGCCCATGACACATTGTAGGCTAACACATGCCCATGACACATTGTAGACTAACACATGCCTATGACACATTGTAGGCTAACACATGCCCATGACACATTGTAAACTAACACATGCCCACGACACATTGTGAACTAACACATGCCCATGACAAATTGTGAACTAACACATGTCCATGACAAATTGTAGACTAACACATGCCCATGACACATTGTAGACTAACACATGCCCACGTTACATTGTAGACCAACACATGCCCACAACACATTGTAGACTAACACATG